>OY720206.1:22500-622500 GCA_963082605.1 Rhodophaea formosa | reverse complement strand
ACAATACAAACGCACCCTATCAATACACACATCACCACACACATAATCACTCACACTTCTATACTACACACACACACACGCGCTTCTCATGTTTGTACCTTGGTAATGTACCTATATACTTACTCTAAACTTATACAAACGCACTCCATCACCACACTAGTAATTACACACACACTTCTATAGCCATACAAACACACACACACACTTCTTTACTACTAACACTTTACATGTTTCCTAAATGGTAATGTACCTATATATACCTACTCTGGACTTACCTGTGCTCATTTTCTTTATCTTATTTATTTGTATCCCTCTTCTAAGTTCCTAATCTAGCTTACGGTTCAAATACGTTGTATATTTCTTAAAAAATACAGCCGAATACTGGACTCTAAAATACAGGCGCCAGCCTAGTTTGGAGAACAGAGAAAAAAACCAATAATTTGTACTATGTTTTACCTTTAGTATATCATTGTTCAAAATCCTGTACAAATCTATTAGTGAATAAAGATATTATTATTATTATTATCGAATGTCGGAAAAGGCGGCCGTGATATTGTATCTGTAACTCATTTCTGCGCCTAAACCGCAGTTGGGAAACTGGCAACAACCCACCTTCTTGAATTAAATTAACAAACAATTTGGCCTACCCTCGTTTCGCAACAACCCGCTAAGACGGACCAAGAGGCGCCAGGTCGAGGGTCCGAAGGTCCGAGGACGGGAATTATTTCCTTCATTATACACCGCGGAGTTAACACGTGGTCGGGTTAGACTGTTCAGACTGAGAGACCTACGCCTTGGTGATTAAAATTAAATAGGTCATATAACACAGAGAAAAAAATACTAGGTATACATAAATAAGTGCCGTGTGGTTCCCGGCAGAGTAGAATAGGACAATTCCATGTCTTCCCGTAGATGTCCTAGAAGGCGATTTAGGAAACACAAGCTAAACACAGCTTCATTCCAAAAATTGCCAAATTCTCTGTCTGCTCTAGCTAATATATGGCTCTGGTAGTACAGAGAGGGTCGTCTCCCTGCTGCAGTGGAGCCTAAAAAAAATACCTGATGATGAAATGGAGCTAGGCCTTCGTTCAATTGTAGGTAAACATAATTAGAACGTGAAAAACTGCGATGCATTGAATAATAGGACGATAACAATATTTTTTTTTTATATTTACTCCAAAGGAAAAGTTGTTAATATTGACTAAGGCTGAATGGCCCTTCAAGGTTTAAACCTTGAAGGGCCATTCAGATTTCCTATACCTACTCTTCACAGTCATTGTGTGGCTATTTTTGGCAAGAATTAGGTGACCAGTGACTGTTCCATGAAGGAATGACGTAGAAATAGTGTTAATTATCTACTTAATAATATTAAAACTTACGCGAGATAAATTCATTATGAAAACACAGCTTTACTCACGTTTTATTACCTCGGATCTGCCGACTAGTTTCGGTCTGTTACGTTTTTTTTTAATTCAACATTCACGTTAAAATGACATATGCAATAAACAATACCACAAATAACAAATACATTGCTTATTCAATGTTTTCGTCAAAATCTACGAAATTACTTCACTGGTCGTTTCGAGTCGTAGGTATCAATGGCAGTACTGAATGGTCTTGACCGCAAATCAATATTATTATTGTGACATTTTAATTAACGTATTTATTACCTATTCGGGGATTTTGTATGATGTCGTTTCCTGTGTTTCGTGTGGACGTATGTAGTTTCATTATATTTTATTTAATTCAGTTACGTTGCGGTTTCGGTGTGCTGATTACATGTGTGACGTTTGTTGTGGAGTTAGGTGGATTATTATTTGGAGTCGATTTTTGTAATTATAATTTAGAAGTAGATCACGTTATGGTCTTATTAAAAATTGCATATGTAAACAGATGTTGTTTAAAAAAATTACCTTCAGATTTTCCCAATTATATATATTAACCCATATCAGCTTATTTGTGTGCCAAATTCCATAAATTTAGGTATGTATAATTTTGTATGTTGTTCCACGCACTTTTCTACAGTGTCAAGGGTGGTCAAAGTAAAGGTGCATAAATAATAAATCATCATCATCATCATCAGGCCTTTTTTAGTCTCCACTGCAGGAGCACGGCCCTCTTTGTTCTACCATATATTCGTATTAGCCTGAGCGAGGATTTGGCCCACACTCTCCACGCTGGCCAGACGGGTTGAAGAGATCTCTTTGATGTTTATATAACCTTCGTTTAGCATGTGTTTCCTAAGTCGCCTTCTACGACATCTATAGGAAAACTTGGAGTGGTCCTATTCTACTCTGACGGGAACCACACAGCTAATGTAATAAATAAAAATTGATAAATAAACTGCAGTGGAGACTAAAATAGACCTGATGATGATGATGATAAATAAAAAAATAGCTACTTAGATGTTTGTTAGTCCCCCAATGTGAGCACGGTCAAAACCAGCAAAGTCTCGAAGTCACAACTTTTCGCCCTTCGGATTGTCCGTCTTGGATTAAATTAACATTAGGTAGAACTATGCGCATTGTGCCGCAGCCGGCACCATTAAAATTACAACATGTAAATGTCCGGCGTCTTGGCCCTTCTGATGTTTGTTTGAGGGCCGCGGTAAACAGCTGTAATTAATGGAAATTTAGGACTTAAAATAGCAATTTTTTGTTTGCTTGACAAATTTTCTAAGGAAAAACAAAATATATTTGGTTTTAAAATCGGTCTGTAATTAAATATCGAATATCACAAGTCCGAAAAACGAAAAATATACAGGACGATTGTTCGAAATAAATATATTGCGAAACAACCTTGTGTCGCCAAACGCTGCTTCTATTGAACGATTTACCGAAAATTTATTGAGGGATGGTCTGCTATTTCGAAGAATGAGTTTTAATTTGTGATAGGCTTTCTATAGATTTTTCCGTGTTTCTCTTCATTACAGTCCTTACATCTCTGGTGATATTTTCTTTTGAGTTGTAGTGGAATAATATCATAAACTATCATGATACATAGGGTAATTTAGTTAGTTCGCCGGCCTTCTTTAGCTTTCGGCCGTTACGCACACATACGCTAATAATATGAAAACGATAACATGCCTATTTAAAAATACAATGCATCCAACATAATCGTAATGTCACCTAAACCTCTTTAAATTGGGAGCTTAATAACGCTTTAATTGTCTTGTCAGTGCGCCCGCGAAAGTTGAGCAGTGAAAACGTCTCGCTAATTAGCAAAAATAATAGTGCGCTCGATCTTTTTTCAAGGTAAGTTACGGTCACATTTACTGTTTTTTCAGTGGTAGCTTTATTACTGTATATCGAAAATGAGTTAATTTAATGTTATTTTGATTAAATTTGTTGCAATAATTAGTATAAAACATAATTATGGCGTGGTTGGATAACTAAATGACAAATGACGGGTCGTTTGAATCTCGGCCGGCCGGCCGAAAGCTGAATTATAACCTATTATTTGAAACCTATTACATTCCACATTTATTGAATACTTCTTTCAAAACAAATTACCTAAACACAAATAACTATGTGACCTGATTGACCTTGTTAGCTGGCGGCCACATGCTTATAAACAAAAGTTCATTGAAATATGTCATTTAATTATCAATTTTTTGACGGCCGAATAGGAAAGTACTTTTCTTTATTTTTCGGCCTAGCGAACAAAGACTTGGTCGAAAACCAAGAAGTCTTTTCTAGATTTTTGGCCACTATAGATTTTAAGGTATAACGCTAAATAAACTATATAAATTTAAAATGTAAATTAATATTCATTATATTCTCAGGTCTAGTATATTGTTTTTACAATCTGTTTGATCGAGAAAGCGTGGAATTTGGTAGTTTAAATAGCGGCCGAAAGTTAACTTTTTTACATAGGATTTTCGGCCACAGGCCGAAAAGTAGTACGTCTGTATTCAGTTTTCGGCCTATTAATTATGATACGGCCGAGAAATGATTGACATGAGTCTAGTTCTCGGCCCTACAATATAGAGGTGGCCGAAAAATGACTGGCGATACTTTATTTTTCGGCCGTATCCCAAAACAAGGCCGACAAACAGATGTTTTGAATTTAGTTTCCAGCCTAGTATTAAACTAGGTGGCCGGAAAAACATTAATGTAAGTTTAGTTTTCGACCGTCCTACAGAGTAAGGTCGAAAAACAGTTGTAATTAATTTAGTCTTCGGCCATGTAATTAGGAGACAGTTGAAAATTGATATACATATACAATATGTAAAGAAAACCCTGTCCGACCCTTTAAGACGTTTATCAGTCGGCCATTTTGAACAACTTTTACTATGGAACCAATAATGGGAAATAAAAAAAAATCGAAATTGCCATAAAAATTGTCTGGCCGGCTTAACATTTTTTTATGGGAATGTCGATTGCACATATATATATATACTCGAAAAAAAAAATTACATTTTCATACAAATTTCCGGGCGGCCCGAACATTTTAGTATGAAAATGGATTTTTTTCGAATTCCCAGCATTGGTCCCATAGTAAAAATTGTTCAGTTTGACCGACTGATAAACGTCTAAAAGGGTCGGACAGGTTTTCTTTAATATAACATACCTACCTATCCGAATTTCGTAGTGCGAGACTTAGTCAAAGTTCGGAATAACTTGTGTTTTCTGCTTACTAATAGTACTGATAATTCATTTTCAGATGCCAAAAAACATACGTAAAAAAACTAACAAAACAATAGAAAACAAAACCAAAAAAGCAAATGAGAAAAAAACTACCAAAGCTATTACAAAAACAAAGAGAACTCATTTTAAATATACCGAAGAAGCATTATCACAAGCTATCCAAGCTATAAAAACCGGAAATAAAAGCATCAGAGAATCATGTCGTCTATATGGTGTTCCTCGCTCAACAGTCCAAGATAGAATTTCGGGCAGAACTTTAGAGCAGCCACGAAAAGTAGGTCCAGAGCCGATACTAGGATTTGATGGTGAACAGAAGGTAGTAGACTGGATTATAGATTTAGCAAAATGCGGGTTACCTGTAAATAAGGAGCTTTTGCTAGATACTGTAAAAAAAATTATAAACGACATGGGAAAAGCTGATAAATTACCAGAAGGAAAACGACCTGGTCAAACGTGGTACCAAGGTTTTCTTAGAAGACACCCGGAGATTAGTGTTCGTGAACCAGAAAGTATAAATAAAGCAAGAGAAGCTGTTAGAGAGAGCTCAATAAGAAAATGGTTTATAGAACTTGAATGTTTCTTAACTGAACGAGGATTGACAGACATAATGGAAGATCCAGAACGAATATTAAATGCTGATGAAACTGGAGTTTCACTTTGTCCCAACACTGGAAAAGTGTTAGCTCCTAAAGGATACAAAAATGTTTACACCGTTAAAAAGGGTAATGAAAAAGAAACACTTACGGTTCTCATAACAATGACTGCATCAGGAAAAATATGTCCGCCTCTTGTGGTGTTTCCCTATGTTAGACCACCAAAAGCGGTCGTAGATAATATGCCGGAGGGATGGATTATTGGAAAAACGGAAACTGGTTGGATGCGTTCTGATGTTTTCTACGAATATATCGCAAATGACTTTAATACTTGGTTACTAGAGAATAATGTAAAAAAACCAGTGATATTATTCGTTGACGGACACAAATCTCACATGTCGATGGCATTAAGTCAATTTTGCGAAGAGAATGATATAATTCTATATGCTTTGCCTCCAAACACCACACATATTACGCAACCCGCTGATGTCAGCGTTTTCAAACCACTGAAACAACAGTGGAAAAAAACTTTGAGTGATTGGCAGGCTAAGCCAGAAAATCAAAACAACACTGTGACAAAGACTAACTTTTGCAAAGTATTTAAGGATGCTCTTGATCAAGACATGACTCAAACAATCAAAAACGGGTTTAGGAAATGTGGTTTGTATCCGTTTAATGTGGAAGCTGTTGACTTTTCTAAATGCGTAAAGGATTTTCAAGAAAAAAAGAAGAAAAGGTCGATTTCATCTAGTTCCAATAGATTGACAGAACGAGATTATGTTACTGCACAAAAAGTAATCACAACAATAAAGGAGAATTTGTTAAAGAAAGGTATTGATCCAGAAATTATTTGCAATGAAATAGAATTGGCCAAATTTACTATTAAAGAGAGTCGAAGATCCGCTTCCAAAACACCAAGGACGTCTACTGAGGTAGCCAATTCTTCTGCGTTTAAATCTCCTGAGGTAATAATAGCTCCAGCAACAAAGGAAACGATAAATATGGTTGTTGATGGTGCTGGTTGTAGTATTGGTAATGACTTAAGCTATTCACTGCTTGATGATATCTCAATTCCTGATGTAGGATCACACGTATCACTAAATGACATATCTGTTATGAACTTAAGTGACATCAATTTTATAGATTCAAATGATACACACATTTTAAATTTAGAAGAGATGTTACCAGAACGTCAAAATCATAATACGGTGTCAGAAACACCTTTGTCAGGTAACCAAATTGTTGTGTTAGCAGAAATACATACTACAGCTAAAGATGATATGACTTCTATTAAAACCCCACATATGGAATCAACACCAATCCAAATACGGTCACTTGGAAATGATGCAACATTTAAAGATAATAAAATTGATTTTGAGTCACTGCCTAAGATAGCGTCATCGCCCCAACTAATCCCAGAAAATAGCACCACAGATGAAAATTCTTCTTCTTATATGACAGGAAAGAACAAAGAGAATACACCGTTGGAAGAAAGTCACGACAAATTAACTAATACTACAGAGAAACCGAAAGAAAACATATTGCCTGATCCATTCAAAAATCACTTAACATTTTTGAATGATTTAATTAATACTAAAACAAGAAAAAGGAATATTATAAAGTTTCCTAGTGCCATATCATCTAAAAAGTGGAGAGATTTTTATGAATCAAAAGAAAAGGAAAAACAAAAAAAGATTGATGCAACAAATAAAAGGAAGACCGAAAGAGAAGAAAAAAAAAGTAAAGCTGCTGAACAAAAACAGCATAAAAATAGAACTAAAACGAAACCAAAGACTAATCAAGAAGTAAAAAACAGTAAACAAACAGAAAACATTGAGAAAAATACAATACAGGTAATTTAACTTTTGTATGCCTAATTAAGTTCCTTATTTTGCGACAATAATTGTGTAAATAATACCTACCTAGATCTAAATATTTTTTATTACAGGTTAAGAAGAAACTCGGACAAGAGGATGCACGGCGTAGAACTGAAGAAGAGACAAGACAAGAAAGTAAAAATAGAAACAAAATGGAAGAAGAGAATGAATGTGAGATTAGAGAAGTGATATGCAAAAAGACTATCGAAAAAAATGAAGATGATACGAAAGATGTTAAAGAATATGATGAATATGATGAAGAATTAGAAATTTTCTAGATTTATTTTCCTTATTGTTTTGTTTTAAGTACTTAGGTTTACAAATTATATGTCAAAGACTGATTCAACAAAATGTTCCTACAATCTATGATAAGTAATTTTCTATGATTAAACTCTGTAATTTCTATTGATTTCGTTTTTATTCGATAATAAACCTTACTGGACGGTTCGTAAAGTTTAATTTAAAATTTGAAAAAAGGTGGCCGGAAACTAATTAAATCATTGGCCGAAAACTAAGACATGTGGCCGAAAACGGGTTAAATCGCTGATATTTCAAATTTTATTTTATATCTTTTATACTACAAAATTACCAAGAAAAATTGCTACATTTTTCAAAACTACACTATTCATTAAGTATAATACTATTTAATTTACTGCTGTATGCATTACCTACTATTAAATGAATCATCCTGAAGTTACAAAATTGCTTAAATGGCCGAAAACTGACTACTTTACCCTATAAAGTAATATTTTTAACATATCAATTGAATGGGCCCAGTATAATGAGATACTAAGTATCGGTGTTGTACGGTAAAGATTTTCCAAGTAGCATCAAAGATGGCGTATGTTCTTTGATGTCTCGTGGGAGCTTCTGGCGGCAAATCTATACGAGTCCATTTATCAGTCCACTTTAACTATTTTACAAGTTTTCATGAGCACGAGCGTTTATAACACCAAACTACACCAATTTCATATTTTAAAGTCCACTAAAATCAATTTGCAAAAATGTCTAAGACAAACTTCAACTTTACCCATTGACTTCCCACCACTAACTCTATGATTTACTTGAAGTAGTGGACTATCTGTATTTTAAAAAGCAAAATCGGTTGACCTTTTGCTACTTATTTATAATTATTACTGAAGTTAAACTAAACTAACTTTTATTATCTTTGATAAGTTGGATTTATTGTCCAGAATAGCAGATTAACTATTAGAAGAAATTACGTTATGATATTAAAATGAACTTAATCTAGTTTTCAGAGCATTACGCACCGTTTAGTGCGGGTCGTCTGTAGGTTAATTATAGAATTACCTAGGTACGTACATTTATCTAAATTATATATCTAAGTATCCAGGATATCTATACTCACCTTTAAGGAAATACTGGAAAAGCCACCAATCAGTCGTTAAAATTAGATCTGGATAATCGAGGGTTAAATGTACATATGATATAGGTATCTCTAAAAACTAAAAAGGTGTAAATGAACAACTTCCTAACTATACATGCTTAGATATGAGAAATGTTGTGATTGCGAAAAGAGTTCGTCATTCCTATTCGAATCGGTGTGATGAACTAAAGATTTCGCTCTTTCCACTTTCGAATTGTCGTGACGTGACCAGCATCGCTAAGTTCACGATAATGATTTATTAGATATTTTGTTATTTTCTTTTAACTTGAAATACTGTGAACTTGTTTGCGGTTCAAATTAATAAATTGAAAAAAAAAATAATTTTGGTTACGATCTCACTCAATACTCATTGTAAACCAATTTAATCACAAAAGCATAAACCATAAAATAAAGTTCCACAGATTGTAATTTTTACTTCACCCGTCGAAAATAAATTCTAATTTCTCCCGTATGTTGAAAGTCAACATTGTCGCGCCCCCGAAAATTGCAAAAATCGTCGCGTAACGTAAGCGTTTTTAAAAAAGAGTAGACACACGAAATATGTTTATAAGAAGCAACGTGCTTTGATTTATAAGGATCCGTGGATATAACACGGTGCGAGAAGCAGCGGTCTAAAGCATACGCGAAGGCGGGTAAGAAACAACTAAAAGGCAAAGATTTTGAAAAACAAAGCAGAGAAAATTGAGCTTTCACTCTACAAACTATACTTACTGATAAGTCTCATGTGCACCTGGATTCAGGACGACTTAATGGCGGCCAATGATATAGCTTTAACTTGTACTCGACACAAAAAGAAGCACAATTGTATGCGAAATGGCTTTATATAAGTATAATAAAAAAAAATTAGTGTAATAAAAATAAGTAACATAAAACACAGCATGTGTGTGAATGCTACGAGTAAGTGTTTGCTTTATAAGCGACTTTTTTCCAAATCCTTATTCTCGATATCCTAAGATACTTCATGTGGTATAATATTATTAGTTATTATTAAAGTTTACTAATCTTTGCGATGTTCAATTCATGAAACTTGTAATGGCTTTCGCCTTTGCATCGATAGAAATCAACCTACCTCGGGTCACAAACTATAAGATTTAACCCCGGTTGACTTTAAACTCATTTTTGCACTGTTTTAGTAGGAACGCAGCTTCAGGCCTGGACCCCGAAAAATTTATAGACATATAGACTGTAAACCTACAAGCGTAGAAAAAAATCGTGTCCAACTAATAGACTATAAAACAAACACATAGAGCTACCAATTTGTTGACAAAAAGTTAATGACGCATCTGCTTACAAAGGCAAAGCTAACACGCATATACAGGTATTGAAAATTTGGCCATGACTTCTTCGCCTCTCATGGCGTCTTGAGAGTAGGTATATAGTCAAAGGTATTCCCCACGCCCCTAAACTCGCCTCGCCTGTGCCTTGCGCCATCCACCCCGGGTTTCGAGTCACAAGCTGCAAGATTTATCCCCGGCCGGCTTCAAACTCATTAGGCGTGAGTCGCGGGATCTCCACAATCTGCTTTGTTCTCAAAAACGCTCTAAATAAAGTAGATCAAACGCCTCTCGCGCGAGACGTGTCTTTGTAACTTGTTATTTTGAGCGAGACAGTTTTATAGGTACAAAGTATGGGATAGCAATACTAATATACCTATTGCGCTATTCATACATATATACTGAAATGATAATAATAATCCAATTGATAGATTTCCTATTGATATTTGATCTCGTAAACTACCTATTCAAATTCATGCTATCGTAAGGCCTATCAATAGTATCACCACGTGTCAAAGTCAAAACTATCGATTGTATTGGTTTTGCTTTGACTATCGATAGTTATCGATAGACTATCAAAAATCAAAATCAAAACGTTTATTCAGAAAATAGGCCTTTGCAGGCACTTTTTAGGGTTCCGTAGTAAACAAGGAACCCTTATAGTTTCGCCATGTCTGTCTGTCTGTCTGTCTGTCTGTCTGTCTGTCTGTCCGTCCGCGGTTTCACTCAGAGACTATAAGTACTAGAAAGCTGTAATTTGGTATGAGTATGTATATTAATTATACCAAAAAAGTGGTAGAAAAAAATCTCGAAAAAAATTTTTTTTTATGGTAGCTCCCATACAAGTAAAGTGGAGGAGTAATTTTTTATTCGCTATTTACCCACCGTGTGGGGTATCGTCAAATAGGTCTTTAAAAATTATTGTAAGGTTGCGAACACCATTTTTCGATTTAGGGATCCGTTTCCGAAATATTTGGTTTTAAAGTGCAAATTTTTGTTAGAGGTACGTGTCCCCCCCCTCTATCTACTAAACGGTTATATATGGATACGTGAAAAAAATTACAGCAGTAGTATATATACTGAAGTTGAAAGGAAAACTATCAGAGCTGAGTACTAAGTACAAACTAAGAAGTTATAGGCAACCAACTTATAAAATGTATTCGAAAATGTAAAATTCCATACAATTTTCATTGTTAGATGTTTTTGGTCGTTAAACTGTGAGGTGCGAATAGAAATCAAAGTTGTCATTCGCAACTACGGAACCCTACACTGCGCGTGGCCCGACACACACTTGGCCGGTTTTCACGTCATATCATATTAAAAATTATCTTATTAGATAATATGTATTTATTACTTGTTCAAAAGCTACAGACTACTAGCGTTTCGGAACCGACCACTGCAGAGAAGAAACGCCGAAAGAAATTCTTATCAACAGTTGTGGTCGCCTGCTCGCCTGAAGGGCTTTATATGATTACGAATATTTATTCCTTATTGTCTTTTTCTTTCTTTTCTTTTTTCTGTTTTCATGTTACAATTTCAGTATACATAGATTTATTATTTTTGAAACATACGATCGAGTGTGCAAAGATAATAAACAACATATGATACTATTAAAATACGTAACAACGGGTTACTCACGCAAATAGTCAGATACTGGCAGAAATGTTTCAACCTCATCCGGAGGTCTTCCTCAGGGCGAATGTGAATTGAGACCCGTTCACGGTGTCGTCCCAATCCGCAGTGCGGATTGGGACGGATGAGGTTGGAACATGTCGGCCAGTAGCTGACTATTTACGTGAGTAACCCGTTGTTACGTATTTTAATAATGTCTTTATCTCACGTTAGTTTTAATCAAAAAACATATGATACTAAAAGTAGTCTCAAAGAGGCCGAGCAGGCCAGTCCCCCCTGACAGCACCCGTTCACGAGTTGACGTGTGGATAAGCCATCGCTGAGCTCAACCATATTAGAGGGAACTCAACGACCCGACACACAACGCCGCCACCAGGTTGAACATTTATATTTATATATCAATAAAATGATGCTTTTGACAGTGTGTGACTATCTATAGTGGACTATCTATTAGCCAACACTGTCATAATTATCATTTATTTGAATGAAATACATTACAATAATTTATTAAGTTGTCGATAATTTGCTTATAGGTAATGAGCGAATGTTAATTTTCAATGTAAATTTTTAATCAATTTATGAAATTTTTAATATTTATTATATAAATACTTCAATTTTAAATGTAAACAAAATATCGCGTATCCTGAACTCGCATTAAAAATAGAATCCCGACTAAATAGCACGTGATATTTATAAAGTTCTATAATTTCTAATCAATAAATTACCCAAGTATACTCAATGACATAAATGCTTTACTAAGAAGGCCTTTGCTTTACCCAAAAATCAAAATGTGAAAATGAATTCAGCGCGACCCACTCAGGTCATTACCTACGCTTCCCATTTGTTCGCTCTCTATCCCGAATGCACATGACATCCACCCTTTGCGCCCCTCGGTAAGCGTTTCTTAATTCCTCGAAGGTTACTGGCACAGAGGAATATAGACAAAGTCCAAGATTCGTATGATCTGAGCTATGACAAGCACACTGACATTTAGTTGAATTTTTAAAAAGTTCCAGTTTATATGCGTACGAAAATACTGACGCAGTCAGTGAAACGCATAATAAAAATTGAGGAGAAGCGCTTGGAACGAATTCTAGGAATTTCAACTAGGTAAGAATTTTATCCAGCAGTGCGCCTTAACTTCCAATAAAAGAAATCAGAAGGCGATATGAACACTTGCAGCTCTTGTGGACACTCTATCGACTATCCTATCGGAGTAAACATTACTATAATTATCACTGAAATAGTTTTTTGAATAAAATAGAATATTATTCTTCTATTCTTTTCTTATGGTCTTGTCTTATTATTTTATATCGCAAGTTTAAATTTAAATATAACAGTGCAGATGATGGTAATTATGATGTCTGAACGTTAACTTTTGATTTGGACTGCTCTGATTATCTGTGGTGTAATACCTAGTAAACTTAAGCGTCGTCCATTGAAAGATGAGTGAGTGAGTAAATTTGGCCTGTACCAATTCTACTACCAGTGCTGTGTACATAGCGAAGCAAATCCATAGTTAAGAACTACTCTTAAAACGATTGTTTGAAGTTTAACCTCTATAGAATTGTTACTCCGTGTTATAGTCCAGCCGCCGTCGACTGCAGCAGGCAATAAATAAAAGGTAAGATACCACATGCAAACGCTGAGACCATGAGTTATGGCCAGTCGGACCCCGGCCGCACCCTCACCTAAAAGGTTAACCCGGGGTTTCTTTTAAAAGGTAATTAATTGTTCAGGATCGGATTGAAAGTGCTGCTACGAAAAGTCTTCACATGCGAAACGATTAAGTTTTAAGGCAAGGATTATAGAAATGATCAAGTGGTTGATTCATTAGACCTTCTTATGTATCGGACTGTTTGTTTAGATACGAGAGTGTCTATGGTTCCTATTGATCTGCCTATTGGACATATAAAAATAAGAAATAACATGTTACGACTGAAGTTGGCTTTCATATTCGTTTGCCTCGGCTAAAGTTTGGTGTATGGCCAAGTTAAATAAGTTAATACATTAAACTTAAAAAAAACTAGTCAAAAATACCACCCCGAATCGTACCTGGCTCAAATGTACCCACCCATTACGCTAGCCGCGTTTCCTCTTTGTATCGCAATGGATATTCTTTGAGTCAAGTACCATCCGGAGCGGTGTTAGTAAGTAAGTTAATTAGATTTAGTCTATTTTACAAACACTTGTCAAAAGATTCGCTTTCAAGTTTCACTTGGATAAGATCACAATAATTAAACAATTTAATTTTTCTTTTATATAGGTACCTACATTAAAATCTTATGAAAACCCTACAAAAGATAGTATTAACTTAGCTAGGCAATTCGGAGTTTCTCATGAACCGCTACATAAAAATGCAAAGTCGTAGGCGACAACAATACTCGCGCAATATCGCAACAAAAACGCGGCGATATTATTTTTTAGTCTTTTATTAAGAGGCTACTAATATGCAAATGTGCACCGTTACGTCTTACTCTGCCATTAAACATTATTTGTTGGAGAAATTAAAACACGAAGCAAAGCTCGTAGACAATTGTGATGCAAATCGTTACCGCGAGCCAAGAGGGGCGAAATTGACGGCGCGAAATAGAAATGGTACAGAATCGACTCTTTGATGATCTGCAGGCGTTTGTTACTTTTGACAATTACAGTTTATAACTTTTTATGGTCACTTCAACATCCATTACGGCTTTCGTATGATTGACTAATTGTATTTCAGTAATATAAGCCGTAAGTCAAAAGTTAGCAAATATTTAAATAAAATTATTTTAATACGGTTTTTATCGCGTTTATTACATTATTTATACACCTAACGTTTCGAGCACTTTACAGTGTTCGTGGTCGCAGGTAGTAAATACCTGAATATAAGTCAAAAGTTCGCAAATAAAGGCCTGCTGATCTGATGTGATCGTATTACATATTTCTTATTTTGGGCAGTTTTAGAAATCTGAAACCTGTCTTGGCCACTTACATTATGGCTTACTTTGTAACTTTCCAATATTTAAGAGCTAGGCTCTTTTTTGGGCAGGAATAAAGAAGTGATCTGGCTTTAACTTTTCTATTTAACTAACTGGTGAAAACTCTTTTGTTAAAACTTTCGTGAATTAAATAGGACAACAAACTCCAAACTTCAAGTTGGACTGGGCAGGAGATGCGATCAGATATTTTGGTTATGGATTGCATTCTTGGACAAATTAAGCCTAAATTTTGTATAGGTACCCCGTAATAGCTAACGACGTTATAGTATGTATTCAAGTTATTACATGTGATCCTTCTACCCTCTATTTATTTATTGATGCGGTACGAAATTATAATATACTTTTTTATTTGGAGTTAAGTGTTGTGGCAATAAAGGGCACGGCGAATGACGCGGGGTGGGGGCGGCGCGGGGGCGGTGAGAAATGACGTTATTATTTATGTTAATTCTGACGGTAAATGACGTCTTACGTGTTCGCGGCACCTTTTACTTATCGTTCTTAGGGTTGGTAGGAAAAATGTTTTGGAATGCGTGTAAATCATAATAAAGAATTTTTAAGGTGCCTGTTTTAAATTTCAGTATTATCTGTGAATGGTTTTGATATGCAGCAAAAGATTCAATTAATAATTAAAGGGCGAATTCAAGGCTATCGATCGATTTAATAACGTCGCTATCGGCTTCGTAAATTTCAGCTTCAATTTAAGACATACATAGTTACACATTATTCCTGTAAAGGTTATCTTTTATGATAGTTGACCACTATTTCTGGTAATAATATTTATTTAAGCAACTGCATTATTGTGTATTGATACTGGTATCATATGAGTGTTTTGAAACTAAATTATGTAGAATTGCGTACAAAAGTTTACTTATAACCACGATATGAAACCTATATAAAAGGTTCTGAAACAATAGGGACTTGCACAGAGGTATAACTTTATGTAAATTTATGGTAAGTTTAATTGCTAAGTATCTACTATATTTACTGTGAATAGGTCATTATAAAATTAAAAATTAATACTAAAACTACTCGCAACTTTCTGCAATTCGAACTCGAGATATATACTGTTTCCTGCTATTGCTATAGCTCCAGTGATGCACAAACTCTTTCATAGTCATGAATTGCAGTAACCATTTTCTTGAAAAGAACATAACGAAGGCTTATTTACAAATAATTTTAAAAATACCGACATTCGAATCCAGCCATTTTACCTAGAAGCAACCCTTACTTTCCCGCAAGTCACGGCGGTAATCGCGGCACTTTACATAATGTCTATTTTAGTACCCCGCATTTTTAGCCCGCCGTAATGAGTCGTGTCGTGAGGTGCCGCAGATTTATGGCGACGCTAAGTGAACGCGACCGCCGCCACTTTCACTTTACCGGCACTTTGCTGACGCGATTTCTCTAGAACTAGATACAGCACTATTAAGAAACCAGGGCACAGACTTTGTTTGTTTCCCCCTTTTCCAAATACTGGGAAACTAATGAACTTCTAAAGTCTAGCGCTGTCTCTGTCGTGCTCGGAAATGAGGACTTGCATGCCTTGACGCATGCAAGTCATCACGCATGCCTTGACGCCACCCACCGACCAGGTGGTCGGACGACCTGATAAAGGTCGTAGGAAGGCGCTGGATGCAGGCCGCTTCCAACCGGTCATATTGGAAATCCTTGGGGGAGGCCTATGTCCAGCAGTGGACTTCTTGCGGCTGAAATGATGATGAATGATCATCATTCATCATCATTTCAGCCCTTGACGCCTTTTCTTAGTGAACTAAACCGCCTCTAATTTCCAATATACCTCGTGTAACTTGACCCTCGACATTCCCTTAAGGGGGAACTCAGACCGCCAATATGAACAACTCTTTCACGATACTAACGTCCTAGCTAGTTGATTGTTGTTCGAAAATTCATTGTTGTTTACTAAATTGTATACTTCTCTTTCAGTTTGCTAGGCAAAGCATAATTTTAATGCCACTGACTTGAACTTTGACTTCTGGATATTTTACAATGATTTCTATGTTTAGTATATGTTCCCTGACAGTTATTATTCATTATTGTATTGTACCAGAATATTTTTTTATAAGTTTAAAAAAATATCTTTTTTTTATGATAAAAGTAACGTCAATTTGACTTGCCGCCCAGGGCCATGGCTGCCATCCGCCGCCCTACAACCGGCTTACCGCTCGGCGGTGTGACGACTAACATTGAGTTCCAATTGTGACGTTAAAAAAATAGCCAATTGTAATGTTAAACTCTAAGTGGATCATTTCAAATTTTTCAGTAGACGTTTAGATATATTTCTAAAGACTTGTCCACGACATGGTTGTCATTATCATTGGTACTCACTTCCAGAAATGAAAATACATTAATTTTTACCCTCTTGCAAATTGTATGAACAAACCTTTTAAGTCTGCCATCTATCCTATAAAAATAATCCTTAACTAAGTAAGTTCTTAACTAAAAAGTATAAAATAATAATTGATTTAATTCAAGAATTCGGCATGACTTTTGTTATTCATGCCGAATTCTTTAAAAACTTTTTATACATAAACTTTTTATGTATAATATGTTGAACATATGACCATTATTGATATTAAAAACCATCATCAGGTCTTTTTTAATCTCCACTGCAGAAGTCCGACCCTCTCTAGGTATACTGCCATAGGTATATTAGCCAGAACAGTCAGAGAATTTGGCCTACACTCTTCACGCTGGTCAGACAGGTTGGAGAGGTATCTTAATGTTTTTAAGTTTTGTTCAGCTCGTGTTTCCTGAGTCGCCTTCTACGATATCAACGGAAAAAGTGTCCTTTTTTTTGCCACATGGCTCAATCGTACTTATAAAGCCTTAGCTGATCAAGGTGTCAAGCCTCCTAGTCATAAATCGGCGCTTGAATAGGGCGTTTGCATGCGCGTCAGTCGCCGGCGCTAAGTCGCTCGCGTGCGCCCAACCTAACTGGTATTTATTGCAGACGTGCGGAATGCATGCAGTCAGGACGCACCTCTGAAATTTAAAATTATGTTTAAATATATATATTTAAACACATTCCAGCATGCTCGAAATGATGTCCTCGCTCGCATAGTGATTTAAATTTTTGTATTAATATCATTACAGACAGGTAATTCTGAATAAACTGTAAATTTTTAATGAGGAATCAGAATCTCTAATATAGAAAATAAATATGCAAACAATCAAAAAGTAAAATTAAAAATCAATGGTATTTGGACTTCCCATAGAAATTTTTGATTGGTGAATTTTTATAGGAGTTCTAATATTTTTTGTCACATTCACTTTTATTATTTTGGAGCTATATTCTACTAGCAATTTTTCCGCGACTTCATCCGCGTAAATAATAGCCTATATCACCCGCACTAAGATAAGATATATATAGGTGAACGAATTTTGAAAGTTGGTCTAGTAGTTTTGTAGCCTTTCAAAACACTTACTTAGTGCTGAAGTATAATTTAGGGATTCCATTTCCGACATAAAAATATTGACAGGGCAAAATCAAAAGTATAAGGTGCAGGAAATTATATTAACCACTGCACCACGGAGGCCGTTTTTGTAAATGTGTACCTTGTTTTTGTAATTTTAATCTCCACATTTTCGACGTTTGTAAGACGTTTGCAATCAGCGTGAGAATACAGGCAGCAATTCTTGCCTATTTCACACAGACACGAATTTTAAGACTTTTTAGTTTGTCTTTCTTCTTCTGTTATTTCATTTTTTTTTATAATGTGTGTAATAATATTGCCTTTGTCCACTTTGGCAACTAAACTTACCTTTAGACAGTTAGGTATAAGAAATTATTTTTTTTTCGCTGTTTGTTATGTTTTTACCATAAGATATTGTTTACAATTAAAAAAGCTCAAAAAATAATGAATCAACCCCTCTTAGACATCCGTTACCGGCGAGGTGGGCTCTTGTGTCGACTGGCCGACCGGTGGTAATAAAACGCCTAACGACGCCGCTCGCGGCCACCTGTTCACATGTTTACAGCACTACAGGAAAGGGCCAAGGATCCTTACTTCTTCTTAGCGCGTCGACTCGGGCAAATTATATTTAATTTTATGTCAAAGATTCAAAAGATTCAAAGATTTTATTCAGAAAATAGGCCTGTTAGGGCACTTTTTCGCGTTATTTCATAATTTAAATAATTCTTATTTACTTAGAAATATGATTTACTAAGAAATATGATAATATACAGACTACTAGCGACCACTGCAGAGAAGAAACGCTGAAAGAACCTCTTTTTTTACAGTATTGGTCGCCTACTCGCCTGAAGGGCTTTGTATATTTTCCTTTTTTCTTTTTCCATTCTTTTTTTTACATCATATAAATACAATTGCAAAATACATAATTTTGTTGGACATGTTATGCTAGAGATCGAGTGTGCAATAATAAATAGGCATAAAAAAAACAAAACGTTCAAAGCATGCGAGCAGACCAGTACCTGGCAGCAGCCGTTCACGAGTGTTGACCAAAACTCTGCTACTGATACAGCGTTATCAGTAGCAATGTATAGATCCTCGCGTGTGCAGGTGGTAGGACACGCAAGGCAAGACAATAAGTGTGCCATGGCCTGAAGGGTGGCACCACATGAACAAGAGATTTCCGAGCTATAGGACCTGCAGGTACTTGGAGGCTATAGGTACTGCAGGTAAAATTTTATAATATTGACAGGCTTGTTTTCTTTTTGTCCCAAAGTATTTTTTTAAGAAATCTTTCTTTTCGTCATTTATTTAGCATAGTAACACTTTGCTTCTCTTGCTTCTTTATAACAATAATGACTGACGTGGCAAGTAAAGCAGGTTTCCAAAAAAAGTTTTATAAAAACTAGCGTGTTAATTTGGTTATTATTTGCTTCTAAAGCATTTCTTTGACCTTTAGTACCTGCCTTTAAAATATTTGCGCTTGATTAGCTTGGTCCAGTGGGTAAGGCGTTTGCCTAGCTGACCCGGGGGTCGTGGGTTCGATTCCTACGGGAAACATACTTTGTTAAGTTGTTTCCAGTTTGGTTAGGACATTGCAGGTATGAATCACCTGATTGTCTGATAAGAAAGATGATTCCGTGCTTCGGAAGGCACGTTAAGCTGGTGGTCCCGGCTGCCATCTGGTAGTCGTTAAAGGAACCACGTCAGAGGCCGAGAGGCGGTTCCGAAGAACTCTGACACCAGGGTGTGCATGGTCGACTGACCGTGTCACCTACACGAAATGATGATGATGATTAAACCTCTAGTAATGTTGAAGTGACCATAAGAGTATTGTACACCGTAGTTGCCAAAAGTAAGCGAATAGGCTTACTTTTGACAACTACTAAATAGGCAAACGAAGTGTGATTATGGATTGTTTATCGTTTTACAGATATAAAGGTATTCACCTATCAAAGTAGAACACGAAAGCTTTATACATAATCCTGTATACATCTACCTATAAGTATGTATGTATATACTGATACTTAAGTAATACTAAAACAAACTGAGTGAGACCCGATGTTATTAGATGCTTTTCCGTTTTACGACGCCCGAACTACTGCGATTATGCAGTCGCACGTATGACGATGACCAAATAAAACGGACCGTGAATTTATTCTTAACTTTATTATGTTGCTTTGCTTGATTGACTACATCTGTGTTGTTCGTTTCTTTTATGAGAGACTTGTGATTAGCAAACAGGCTAGTAAAAAATATTTATTTACCAACAGAAGAGCACAAATTGCATCATTCTAAAGAAATTACGCCGTGTGGTTCTCGGCAAATAGAATAGAATAACTCCAAATCTTCCCGTGGATGTCGTAGAAGGTGAATTAGGAAACATAAGCTATACAAAGCTTATAAATATCAACGAGACCTCTTCAGCCCGTCTGGCCAGCGTAGAGAGTGTAGGCCAAATCATCTGACTGACTTATACATATAAGCTTGATGGCTCTGGTAGTACAGAGAGGGTCGTGTTCCTGCAGTAGAGACTAACAAGACCTGATGAAAGAAATTACACTACGATTTTGAAGAGCACTTGGGGTGACAATGAAAGACAATATTCCAAAGTATTATTCGGAAACCCCTTTCTCTACAGCTACAGAATTTCATACCCCACACGTGGAAAATTTCCACCAGATCTCATTCCTCTTAACGCATTTTCAATAAAATTATAGTTTAGTAAGTTAGACAATAAGTTGTTTTTTGATACTTATGTACAATTATACATTCTCAATCTGGTATTAGCAAGTATGAGTCCAGGCTACCTGCTCTTCCAGTTTAAACCTTTCCATTCTGTTTTGATTTATTTACATGGCAAAAAAATATACCCATCACCTCGGCAGCCCTTCTGAACGGGCGCCCTCTTGAGCACAAACTTATTTATTTGTCCGGATATCAGTCCCGCGCGGTTTCCACCGAATGTGAACTTTTCGAGCTCTTCATAAATATTTATCCGCGACCTTTACGGTATCGCCATTGATATACCACTGAAATAGACATAATGATATTTCTTTCTGAATTGAAAACACGTATCAAAATGTAGAGTAATCTGAAGGCAATAAGATTTCTTTTTATTTTTTTAATTTACATTGAATTAACATTTTCTTTTTTTGCTCAAAATTGTAAACCTTTTCACGGATGATTTACTAGGAAACGAAGTATGTTAATGTTTAATTACTCTATTTGAGACTGTATGAGTATCTTAGGTAATAGCTATCTTAAGAACTCTGGATTACATCGACTAGACAGGACTGGGATTTTAGTTTTTTATTGAAGATTATCATCCATTCGTGACAGAACATAGAGAAATATTTTTAGTTTTCAATTCAAATGTCGCAATATGCAATTTTTCATCGCATTGTAATGCTATGTAAAATAATGAAAAAAAATAATAGTACAGTATATTAATAAAAAATAACAACATTTGAACTAAAAGTTCAAAAGATTGTTAGTATATCTTGTTTTTTTTTTAACTTAGTATCACTCTTACCTTGATGTGGTATATTTGTAGAAGCCGATGCCGCAAAAAACTTAACCTCACCGTAGCATTATTATTGAATTAGTCCACTGTCAGCTACGAGTATCTAGAGTCAGTAAGATTCATAAAAAATAAAAATGTCTATTTATCCGTTTTAGCCTTTGGTACAGACAAAGGTACAGAGACCACAGTATCTCTATCCATAAGTTGTCTATTGTAATGTGTGTCTACGGTCGTCACCTTGACTTCGTTTATTTGTAGGAGCCCGACACGGCCGGTGCACCCGCCATGTTTGGCCAGCGCATATGGCGCGAAAACTCTACCTTACCGTAACATTATTTTAGGAAACACAAACAGACTTTGTTTTAAGTGAGTTCTTCGGAATTTATGGATCCCGAACCCGATGAGGACGGATATTATATTTTTTAGATTATTCTTCTGTTTCAAAGAATGTAACAGAATGTTAGTCCGAAAGGGTAAAACTAAAGAAAAAGGTAAGATTATGTTCAAAAAAAGAGCATATTTTTGGCCACGGAACAGCTCTCAAATAAGCTCAAAATAAAATCGAATACTCCATACGTTTTGCTAGGCCTCGTGGAGAGGCCGCATGAAGATTGTGCAGTGAAAAGAGCGAACTCGAGGAGACCGATCGCAAGAAGGCCGGAGTGTTGTGTTGCCCTCAGTACCGTTGGAACGACGATTCATAATCAAATATATATTATGTGAAAGCCCTAAGAGGCGACCTGCCGATGGCGCAGTAGATACCAATGTTTACTACATACACATTACAAGACACCAGTCTTTTGGTGTCAGAGGCCAAGATGCTCTTTGAGTTACTGAGCCAGCGCAGTAAGTATATATTTTGTGGCTATGCGTATTTGAGGGTGGAATGTGGAATATGTACTTTAACAGCGGAAGAAAAATCTTCTATTGTAACTGGTTACCAAAGTGAACGAAGGCTAAATATGTATGTATATATGTAAATATAAGCATTCTATGAACTTTGTTGTTTTAATAACTACCTATATTGTTTACTACAACTGCAAATAGAATTACCTATATCAAGCAATACAACAGTTAAGAGGCATCTTCCATACAATAAAAACAATAGGACCACAATAATCTGTCAATTAACTAAAAATAAACATGTTTGTCAAAATTGTAGGCCCACATGCGGTCTCGCTAATTGAACAGGTTCTTTGTTCTGATTTATCTGGACTTGACCACATAATGGGACAAAGGAAGCGCAATAAATAGGTATTTCAGTAGGTGCCTACACGGTTCAAAACAATACGAAGTCCAAGTTTGTCAATTGGTCTGTCTCGTTTATTATAAATAGAATTGTGTTCCTTAGGGTAAAATCCCTGATTGACATAACATTGATGTTGGACCAAAAAACGAACGACTAATTATCTTTTTGACCACAATGGTCAGAGATGTCGTCCCCAACTCCCTGTATAATAGTTGAAGGTACGGCATCGGGTACGCGCGCCCGGCCTCTTGAGCTGCTACTTTCTCATCCCCAATCCATCCGAGCAAGTGTCATCCCGTTCCCCAGTCCAATAAATTCCTACCTTCCCTCGCTTAAAAAACGATTTCGATGGGCAGCAGCGTCGGAACCAATATAAGCCAAGCAAACTGCGCTCACCAACCCGTTTGCCATGATGGGTGAGTATGGTTGAAATGTTTGGTGAATGCCTGTGTCCAGATGTGGAGTTCTTGCGGCTAAGATGATGAAGATCTGATAAGTTTAGCTTTATATTTTGACGACATTGCCGCTTGCGCCTCAGGCAAATTGAAGAAATGCGTTTCCAAAAAGTATAATGATTTTTTATGTAGCAAAGGGTGATCGATAATTACAGACCTTATTCTTCTTAGTTTAAAATGTATTTTCATAACAGTTTTAAACGATGAAGATTTTACAAACGTTTTTCGTATTGAAGTCACTCCTCCTAGCTGTGCATTTTATTATTTTAGTCACCAGCTTGGAAGAATGGTCACTCTACTCAAATATGCAATATAAACTGGCGGGTGAACTCCGAGTTGGAAACAAAAGTGGAGACGCAGAAAAAGCGGAGTTAAGTTATTCAAAACAGCCGCGCGCCGAACCCGATGCATTATGCATGGCGACGGCAGGTTAATGGAAATTCTATACAATTGTTAATATTGAATCAAGCAGAGTCCTTGGGAATAGTCTGAAAAAGTTGCTTTTACTTGCAAAACATGAGGGTTTTCAAGAAATATGCGATCTAAATGCGAAATATGTAATTTAAAGTTGGGTTGGTGCCTCTAGTGGCTTGGAATATCTAGACCTCCTTCAAAAGCAGCTTCTTGATTTCATTGTTACCGACTGCCATCATTAGATAGCCGTCGTATGGTCATGTGAGATGTTCGGCCGGCCCGACAACTTGTATGAAAATATCAAATTATTTTCGAAATCCCAGAATTGAAGGCCAAGGAAAAATTGTTCATATTATTGGGCTGGGTGACTAAGCCCATCAATATGAACAATTTTTACAGGAAATGTCGAGGGTCAATTCATACTGTGTATAGTAGTTGAGATATTTGACGCTATACTTTTATTTAAATAAAGAATAAGATTTGGGAAAAATTCCACGAGGGCTGGATTTGAACCGGCAATCTTTAGACTATGTACGCGCATATGCGCATTATTGCTTGCGTCACCTAACATAACTACTCCACTTTGACAGTTGTGAATGCAATATAACACCTCTAGAACAGTTGACGCTAGTTCTGATTCATACAGCATGTAAATTTTCCACAGACATTACCTTGAAGGAGTGAAAGTTATCAAAATTAACTTTTTCAATGTTACAGAAATTAACGGTGAATTGTTCTCAAAAGGAAAATTTTTCAATTTAACGTAGTGGATCACTCCATAAAAAATAGGTTCTGCCCAGAAAATTTCAGAGGTAAATTTGCACATGAGAGGAATCTCAAAAAAATTTTATTATCCATGACAGGAACCGACAGACTTATAAAAGACTGTAAGTAAACCGATCCTAATAATCTTTAATGATTTTAAAAGTATTACAAAGGGGTCTTGCAGAAGATTCCCACGAATAATAGAAATTTCTACAAACCAAATTATTCACCAAAGAGCAGAATTTCCGGGGTGGGCATTCCATTATTCATGGGCAGGTACAGGGCAGGTTAATAGAAATGCGGTAATGTGAGTTTGGATTGTTGGGGCCGTTTTGTTATGTGTCGAATACATAATGAGAAATGTTGAAAACTTGTTCAGAGCATTATTGGGATTAAATCTCTATGTAATTAAACTTTTGTATGACTTAAATAAGCTACAGGGTCATGAAGCTAATCTGATGCTGAAAACCTCATTAATTCTGAACGGCATAATCACATTATTTTTCAGTAAATTTGCTCAAACAAAAAACTTCTCACAAAATAAATTATTGACAAATCCAATTTAATTTAAAATTGGTCTGTTAAGGCCTTAAAGTAAGTAGCTTCGATTTTAATTTATTTGAATCCTTACCAAAGTTAAAATCAAGTTACAAGTAATAAAGATATATTACTGGAATGATTAATTACTTATCAAAACTGTATTTTTTATATTATAAACCTGTAAAATTTTAGTAATAATTAGTTATAGAATTGCTTTAGCTTTCTCATTTCACTGAAAAAGTGAATAAATAAATACTAAGCTGCAAAAAGAGAATTTTGGATCCAGATTTGACGAGCCACGATATGAATAAGCCGCTGTCAGTCGATTGTTGATTTATCCCTCCGGACATACAAATATATCGAGTGGGCGCCATGTTTGCGTCCAGTGGCCGCCGAAATATGCTATGTAAATAAATAAGACAGGATGAAGTATAGCCTGCGGAGAGACGCGATCGACGCCGGCGAGCCGCGAGACCGACGGGCAGTAGGGCTGACTGTTCTATAAGGCAACTTGAAAAAAAATGCTGTGTAAATAAATAAGACAGGTTGAAGTATAGCCTGCGGAGAGACGCGATCGACGCTGTGCTGGCGAGCCGCGAGACGTGATGGGCTGTCTGTTCCATATGGCAACGTGAAACATAAAAATAGGCAACACCCTAGACCTCAACATTGCTTCCCATCAGGCAAGATAGAGGTCAAACGCACTCAAATTAATCATAACAAGTATGACATATGTACTTTAATAAATGCCGTGTGGTTCCCGGCAGAGTAGTATAGGACCACTCCAAGTCTTCCCGTGGATGTCGTAGAGCGAGACTTAGAAAATACAAGCTAAACAAAGCTTATAAACATCAAAGTAACTTCTCCAACCGGTCTGGCCATCGTGGAGAGTGTAGGCCAAATCCTCTGACTGCTCTGGCTAATGTATGGCTCTGGAAGTACAGAGAGGGTCGTGCTCCCTCCTGCAGTGGAAACTAACAAGGACCTGATGATGATTACTTTGATAAAACAAAAAAGTTCATGGTGACAACCCTGCGCACACTGAATTAGTTGTTGATTGCAGCCTATTTTCGTTGTCCTACTCATCATCTAGTTTAAAAATAACTCGTAAATATGAGTTAGATGAGTCAGTGGCCCTCGACAGTCCATTGCAAATAGAAGTGTAAATAAACAAACCTGCTCGCATCTTCAGTTTTTAATAAAACGATTTCAAAAATATTTATGTCAAATTTATCAGATCTGCAATGGGGAAAACAATTGGTTTAGGCCTTTAGAAAAAGTAATAATATTATTTATTAAATAAAAAAAATAAGAAATGGTGAAAAAATTCCACGCGTAAGATATGGTGTATAAGAGGAATGGGATATGGTGGAGAAATTCGGCGCCGGGGCTTGAAGCGCGGTGGCGTAATTGGCAACGCATAGATCGTACTGAGATCTAGACGCAGGTTCAAGTCCTGCCCGCGTTGAATTTTTTCACCATTTCTTATTTTCTTTATTTAATAAATAAGGTAAAATAGCATTGTGAATGCAGATAAAATCCCATATAAAGTAATAATATAATAAGAAGGGTTAAATGGATGATCGATATTTTGCCAGTCTATTAAAAATTTGTCCAGGTCATCCCGCCATCTCGACCTTGGTCTGCCTCAAACAGGGACAAGTGGAAAAATAGGGGGGAGGCCTTTGCCCAGCAGTGGGACAGTACACCTACAGGCTAATAAAAAAAAATGGATGATCGACGTATTCTATTTGGAGGTTGCCGGAAGTATTTTTTTTTTGTTTTGTTCATTGCGTGACTTATTATTTTACTTGACTGACCCATGAAGGGTAGGGTAATATTTTTCGTGCGTATATCTATGTAAGTAGGTCTGTTGTATTGTTGCTACTTTTAGCCTAAACGGCTTGAACGATTTTGGAGTGTAAGCTTTCATCAGATTTGTATTCTACCCCCGAGGGTAATAGGAATAGGCTATATATTTTTTTTGTAGTCATTATATTATAATGTCTACAAAAAATAACAATATGACGGTCGTGATTTGATAAAAAATAATTACAAGGATTTGTTATGGTAAAAATAGCTTATTTCTACAACAGTTGAGAAAACGGGACGTGTTCAGCGCCCCGTTTGGAAATATATGATGCAGTTTTTAATACCGTCAAAATGATCTTTAGATTAAGAACTTCTAAGCTCCAAATAGTTTACTTCATAAATTATTTTGTTGTAATATTACCATGTTGGCTTTGTTCCTTAAAAAGGATTCATTACTTATATCGAAAACATTGTGTCATCCTCAGTTCCTGATCTGAACTACATTTAAAGTCCCGCAGCGTAACAAGTTTAGACTCGACTCGGTTCTAAACCGAGCCGGGAGGCGTATTGTCTAACTACATACTGACACAGATACCTATAGGTTGTACTAAACTACATTGTGTTTAGTAAAATTTAAACAAAATGCATACGAGTACAGAGCCGAACGAATAACCCGAGCTCCTCCGTGATGATGGTGATTGATAAAAGTCGGAAAGCTATGTGAGTAGACTAATAATCTTCAAAAAATCATTTCTCTTCATCCAAGTGTTTTTCCGGTTGCGCTCTTTAGCTGTAATACGTGGGACTTCAGGGGGTTTATAATGGCAGCATTAATGTTGTGAATTGCCATGGCGAAAGTTTTAACGGCCTACTGCCTGTCTAATGCCAACACTCTGTGGAATGTTTCAGAACCACAGGAAAATACACGTGAAAAAGAAGTACAAGTATTTACCTGCATCTGGAATCGAACCCCGAACGTGTCGCAGGCAGGCGTTTCAAAAATCTAACACCGTGTTTACCACTTACTCGTATACAGTGGACAGAAACTTGAAATAGTAAGGCCTTTTTCCTGAGTGACGTTTTCATAGCATTATTTAAGTGACAATTAAAAAATATGTACATTGAGAAAAAATGTGTTAAAGAAGATTTTTTTACATCTTTAAATATTTGGTACGTCCGCTTGCACACTGATTACAGTAACATATTATTGTAAAATTGTAACTCCTTATTATACCGTCCTCATGTATCCTGGAAAATTAATTTCTGAGTTTTAATTTCTCTGTGTTGGTATATAGTTAGGCAATACGCGAACGGGCGCAGACAACACGAAGTAATTTTAATTGGAGCAGCTCGTGCGAACTCCAACTTGCTCGCGGCTGCGGCTGGCAACTCAGCTTCACGGTTTCTTTACTGTCGTCCAAATCCTACTTCAATAAAATAATGTTTCTAAAAAGGACAAATAAAGTTTTCTACTCAAAAGGTTAAAATATTCATGACGATGTTATCATCGTCAAAAGCTTATGCTTTTGTTGTGAGTGATGTACTATCTCGAACTTTAGCACGCTATTAATCATTGAGCAATTCTATTTCATTTTTCTCGATTAGGTAATTATTCCATTAATTACCTAATCGAGAAATACCTAAATTTACTAAATCACCTTGGTGGTACCAGTATATAGCATCATTCTTTTACAAGAATGCTACTTGACCACTAAAAAGTTGTCTCATCGAACGACAATTCTGTAATTCTAAGAAATGTAGAATTCAACATCATGAACACTGAGTTATTAGACAGTAATTTTTAACAACAAATATTTCACTTTAAACATACAGATAAATTTTATTAGAACATCATCCATAAAGATGTGAAAAGTGAGAGTGTAATGAAAACCTTTAAAAGATTTACCTACCCTCTTTAAGTAAGTACTTCAGTAACCGTGGACTCAACTAATGGCAAAATACAAAAAATAAACTTAAAAAAAATTTTTTAGGTCCGTAAACAATGCTTGCTCATTGATGTATTTATCCACAGAATATTCTGATATTTATGTATTTATCCAAAAACTAACAGAAATAAAAAAATCTCCTTTTAGCATTATTATTGTTTACAACAGTCAAAGTTTCCATGCGTCAGTGGATGTAGAGCGATACTGAATCATGAAGTTATATTTATTTTATTGAGTAGCGGATAAACAGTACACAAGCACGACGCACGGGGGCGGATAGTGGGATAGTTGTCTTGTGAAATATGTGTTAGGTTAAAGTAATGTTACAGTAGTTGCGGTAATATAAAAGTGCCCTAGGCACCTTCGAAATGAGGTAGGTTAGGTTAGGTTGCAAGTAGAATTCGACTAATATCGCCAGGTAAAAGTGCTGAGACAATGTGGTGTGGTTGCCGTTTGGTTCCCGGCAGAGTAGAATAGGACCACTCCAAGTGATGTCTAAAAGGCGACTAAGGAAACACAAGCTAAACAAAGCTTATTAACATCAAAGAGACCTCTCCAACCCGTCTGGCCAGCGTGGAGAGTGTAGGCCAAATCCTCTGGCTACTCAGGCTAGAATATGGCTCTGGTAGTACAGAGAGGGTCGTGCTCCTGCAGTGGAGACTAGAAAGACCTGATGATGATGATGATGATGATGATGAATGTGGTAACAGCATCCAGACCATGTTGCGCCTTCTTTTGTGACCTTCGTGCCTTAACAGCTGCACCAAAGATACTCCACATCCGAGAGCGGTGTCAGTTTCCATTATACTTAAGACGTAAAATAAAAAGATAATATAGGTTCTGCTCAGAACATAAGACAGAAATAAAAAATTGTCATATGTGTAAAATCTATCCTACTTTGTGTTCAAGCCATATGGCGTAAAAACGACTACTTCTTCTGTTGTTTCCTATGTAGAAAAGGTGATTGAAGGGCAATTTCCCCTATATCTAATACAGAAGCATACCCTAAGATCAACTGAAGTCAAACAGGCCGTAAATTTGGCAATGTTATTACAGCATGAATGTTAAAAACTACCAAGTTGGTAGGGATATAGGATTGTTAGCTTATTACTATTGACGTGAAGCTCCAAAATCACAGTTGTGAAAGAACCTTTACTTTAGCTTAAAATCCTTACCCATCTCACTTATAAAACAATACCTATGTAATCAAAGAAATTTACACTTTTAAAGTATGAAAAAACGTCTCATAATATTTTTTTTGTAAACGAAACTCATTAAACTCTTGCTGGAGTGTCTGTCGCGAGTCGGTGCGGTCAAGCCAATTAGCCTTTGATTTGAGCCTTGTGCTTACCCCCGTGGAAAACGTCTCTCCACGACGTCACCTGAGGACTGCTTATTAGAGTTCTCAATTATAGGGACTACAGCAAAAGGGGCAGGAACCGTAGCAAATATAAATTGGCAAAAATAATTGATTTTTATTTTTGGATGAATTAAACGAAGAAGTTTTTAGATGCGATTACATTCCTCGGTTATTAAATCATATCTAGGTATTTAAAAAAAGTCCTTATTCACTTTGAAGTTTAAGCTTTCGTTACGTTTTTTTTTTAGTGACCAAAACTAATTAAGGTCTGAAGTGACTGTCGCGAGACGGTGCGGTCAAGCCAATTAGCCTTTGATTTGAGTCCTGTGCTTTCTCACGCGAGGGCTCTCATCGACGTCACCTGAGGACCGTTAATTAGAAGTCTCAATGAAAGGGCTTTGAAAGGTCCGGGACATAATGTTTTCTTATGTTTTCGCGATTGTTACACATTTAAATAAAATTATTTTTCAACACACTTGCTCATAAAGTGGCTCTATGGTCACTGCAATTAGGCACAGAATGACACCCATAATCAAACTGTGACTTTTTCATTGCTATAACTCACTAGTGAGTTATAGATTTTTTTTTAATTTTATTGGTTGAGTTGCTTTGTTCTTAAAAAAGTTTTTATTAAAAAAAGATCGTGTTCAATAGAACAAATAAATTAATGTTCCTATTGCTTGCTCATTTCAAGCAACTTCTTATTTAAATAGATAATTTTAACTCGTACGTGTTTAATAAATAAAACTTTCACTCAAATATAACTTTTGTTTTCTCTGTAATAAAAGGAAACTTTAAATTCCCCATTTTGTACGTGGCAGAATAGGAGCAAATCCTTTGCGCGGAAAATAAAAAAAAAAATCTCATCCGCAAATGCGCGCGCATAGGAAAACTGTTTAATTTTTCCCGCCATAGCGAAACATTTTTCACAACTCGTTTTCACTATTGAAATTATAGTTATTTATTAATTAAAATGTCTACAAGTACTAGTTACGAAGAAAAATTTTTTTTTTTTTTTTTTTTTTTTTTTTTTTTTCTTTTTTTTTTCTTTTTTTTTTTTCTTTTAAAATATATACGGTACCAAAATTTCATAAAATGGCAAAACAGCAAGAATACGCAGTCTTTTTCAGAAAATGTGTTCATGGCGTACTTTAAAGAATTATCTTCTAAGTACAAAACTAGCTCTTTGTGGTGTTTATACTCAATGTTAAAAAGTACAGTCCGAACAAAGAATGGAGTGGACTTAAAAACATACTCTAATTTGTCAGCTTATCTAAAGAGACTATCCGATGGATTTAGAAGCAAGAAATCAAAGGTTTTATCGTCTGACGATATAGAAAAATTTATAAAAGATGCTCCAGATAACCAATATCTGGCTACTAAGGTTAGTTAAATTAATTTTAAATATCTACGCGTCTTCAGCCTGTGTTGTATGTTGAACTTAATAATTATTGTTTCTTTTTTTTTTTCAGGTTGCTTTAATATTTGGTGTAACTGGTGCCTGTAGGATACAAGAATTAACAAATATAACCGTAAAAAACATAGAAAACCATGGACAGATGCTTTTAGTGAAGATACCTATCACGAAAAATAAAATACCGAGGTCATTCACCATACACGGTCCATTCTATGAAATTGTTAAGAAGTATGAAAGTTTGCGGTCACCAAAAGCAAAAACTGACCGTTTCTTTCTAAATTACCAGAATGGTAAATGTACCTGTCAGCCTATAGGTATAAACAAATTTGGTTCTATGCCTAAAGAAATCGCAAAGTTTTTAGGTTTAGCAGATGCTGAGAGCTACACTGGACATAGTTTCAAAAGAACTTCAGCTACATTGCTGGCTAATTCAGGAGCTGATATAATGACTTTGAAGCGTCATGGTGGGTGGCGATCTAGCAATGTAGCAGAATCATACGTAGAAGATTCCATACAAAACAAGAAGGAAATTTGTGCAAAAATCACAAAAAGAATTAAACTTGATTCTGAGGCGCTTCCTACTGACGAAACACCAAGTACATCCAATGATTGGATTTCACCTACCTACACGAATAATGAGCCATCTCAAATTACAATAGAACATGAAAGTATTTCAATAAATAATCTATCTGATGAGACCGCTATGCCATCAAAAACAGTTAATTATAATTTTACTAACTGCACATTTACTAATTTTCTCTAAATAAACTTTTTATCTACTAAATAAAATGAGTTTTTATTGTTATTTTATTCACAAGTGTGTTGAAAAACGTCGTATGATACACGTGTGTATTGATGATTACCGTCCTTGGCTCTCTTAAGACCCTCGCCTGCGGCTCAGGTCTCAATGACGCCTCGGCGGTAATCACCAATGTTACACACTAGTACCATAATGTACTATTAATACGGTTTTTATCGCGTTTATTACATTATTTATACACCTAACGTTTCGAGCACTTTACAGTGTTCGTGGTCGCAGGTAGACTAAGTTGACATTTGTCTAGTGTTTTATAAGAACTGCAAAATCTACCGCCTAAAATATTTATTGATAACGTTCCGGATGTACGCAGTATTGGCTCACGGTGTCTGAAGGTCTTGCAGTCTTCTGCTTAGCTTGAGATTTGATTAAATTGATGACTGGATCCCAAGCTGGTGGTAACTGCCAACCATCCTCTCTATTGAAATTAGGATGTTTTTTTAATTTCAATAGCCTCACGAAGCATTCTTGGAATGTATCTGTTTTCTTTTGCAAGGACTTGAGGATTATCAAAACTTAGATCATAAGGTTTTCTTTGAAATGCCGAGGATTTGGTAGCTTAAATAATTGTTTTTGAGATCCAAGCAGGTTCTGGAAATTCGCATACAATAAATAACTGGAAATCTTAACATAGTAAATCCAACATTCCAGCTACTATATTTGATTCAGTATGTTAAAAAATGAGAAACAAAAAAATAGATAGAAGAACAAAATTCTAGATTAGTTTTATAGTTTGATCCCTTTAGTAGCTACGCAAAGGAAAAAAATCTTAAAAAAATTTAAGTATACGGCTGTGTTTTCTTTTGAAATCATCCCCATTGCAAACCTTACAACAATATAATAATACCTTCCTCAACTTAGCGATTATGGCAAGGACAAAGTAAGTGAGCCCTCGCCGTCAATTTCAAAACATAATACAGTCCAAAATGCCAGCTTCTATATTTCATTTAAAATTTTGAACAATACAGATAAAAATTCGAAATTCTAGTTTAATTCTATAGTTTGATACCTACGTAAATAAATAAAAATAATTTAACGGCTATGTTTTCTGTCAAAATTTTCCCCATTTGCGAAACATACGACATAATACCTTCACCAAAGCCGTAAACGGCAAGGACAGAGTAAGTGAGCCCTCGCCGCCAGTTTCCGACAAGACGCTCTGTCCGCCGGAAGTCCACGCGGCCACTTCCGGCCCTTTGACCTGCTCGCTCTAATTACAACACTACACGACACCAAACATGCTAGCACTCCTTGTGAACGCTATTCACTGTAAGACAACTGACAATATAAACAAGGCTGCGTTTTCACCAGATATGTGCATGCATAGCGAGGGATGTCTTTGAAAGAAACAATAGAATCACTTCATTTACCTACACTTACTCAGCACAGCTCTGGTGGAAATAGCTGAGCGAAGCGAGGTTTTAGTTTGTACAAAAAAACAAGGAGTGGGTACATGGGATGTGTGCTAAGCCGCATCGGCATAGGCTCACATGTGAAAAAAGCCCGCCACACGTCCTCGCGCCGCTCATCCAGGCCCTGTTTGACGGCGTTGCTATGCATCCTCGAAAAACTCAGTGGCCTAGCACATCTCTGATGGAAACGGTCATAGCGTTTCATGTCTTCATTATGCATTTCGCACTGCTGCACGCGCTTTAACGAGGCTTCTCCGTGATAAGCAAGAAGGTGAAGATGATATAAATTTCCAAAAATTAGTAGCTAATTTTCCGAACTTTAAGTCACTTCTTCCAGAAAGGATTTCACCTTGGCATCACAGCTCGAAGGACTACATTAGCCCCAGAATTTAAATGATTTTATTAAGTGATTAATTAACACTATAGTGGCTGCTTTTACATATTCCAGTGTCTCAAGAATTTGAGTAAGATTTGAATGGCAAGTGACAGGCAGATAGACGACTTATAATTTAAAAAATCCTCACCCATCACCTATCATAGGCACATATCGGGAAGCATCTTTTTCAAATCACGATTAGTCTGATATTGCGTAACCCTTAGAATGTACTTAGCTTCGTTGCGTTTCCTTTGGCCGTTCCGCCGCGGGCACGGAGCCCAGGAAATCGCCTCAGAGAGGCTAGTTCGGCAGATGGCAGTTAGGGCGGCCTTCTTTGTGTTTACAAACATTTATCATGGATATACATACATTGAATTAAGCCGAAGATTGTTGATATATAACTACCTAGTTTGTATTATCGCTTATTTAAACGTATTATTACCGCAGTCATTCCTTGACTTATGCTTAAGATTATTTAAAGATTTATAGAAAGCAATGACTTATTTTGTGCAATTTGTTTCGTATTAATTTTTATAAGAATGTGAATGCGTAAAAACACCTATTGTATCACTTCTTGCATATTAATTGATTTTCAACTTCATTGTAAGATGAATTAAATCAAATATCACACTTGGAATGGTGGGGTAGTTATGTTAGATGACGCAAGCCCTAATGCATGAAGAGGTAGATAAATTTGACGTGTAGGATCGATGCACGATGGCCTTATTGATAAGGCATTACTTAGTCGTACAAAGGCTAAGACACTGGGTTCGAATCTTGCCCGCATGGAATTATTTCCCATATGTTATGTAAGTTAAATTTAGGTAAAACCTTTCGTCGTAAAGTCGATCATACTAAAAATCATTCTTATTGTTCGCAGAACGGTCATCATAATAACGAACACCACTCGCGAAGGAAGGGTCTACACAGTTGCCTTTAGGCTCTTGAGGTGCCGTCGAGTACTAATGCTGTAGGTATATTTACCTCTAACGGAGTTATAAGCGTTTTCACTGAAAAATGTTAGCTGTAATTGACGCATTATATGTGTGATATAAAAACAACCGATTCTACTGAAACAACAAATTCAATTGTCCACAAAATGGTCTAAACACGGACATCTCAATGATAAACACCACTTCACGTTGGGGCGTCGAGTCTATAAAGAGAAAACTTTATTTTTACCTCTTGAGGTACGAGTGCTAAATGTCTTGGTATCTTAAGTGTTTTACACTCACAAACTTTTCCTCAGCATGACAATGGTTTTGAAGCAGTAGGTTGTAAAAAATAATATTTATTGTTTACAGAAAAGTCATCTCAATGTTAAACTCTACTTCATGTCGGGTCGTCGTGTCTACAAAAAAAAAAACTTTGTTCTCACCTCTCGAGAGACTCTTAAGGTACGTGTATTTATTTGTGTACATTAATATTGACAACTCATAGTATCTTAACAGTTTTATACTTACTCCCAAATCAGCGTATAAAGATAAAAAGTTTTCAAACTGGTAATTCTAATACTAATCTTTATTGTTTACAGAACGGTCTACACACGGTCATCTCAATAATAAACACTACTTCACGTCGGGGCGTCGAGTTCACAAAAAGAAAACTTTATCCTTCTTCTGAAGAGGCCCTTAAGGTGCGAGTACTTAATATATAATGAGGTTATATTACCACTCATGGTATCCTACATACATACATACACACTGTCACGTCTTTTACCCTTGCTGGGGAAATAGAGCCCAGGTCTGTAAGACCTAAAGCCACGTTTACCATTGTGGTGAGCGTGAAGATGTAAAACGGAATCTAAATAGTGATGGGTTGATAGCCGTATCGCCTATTGCCATGATTTCTTAGATTTTCACCCATTCCCTCGATCGGCTCTTACCATCTGCGCAGGATGAGAAGCAGCTGGTACATTCTATGTTTTTTTCTTAACTCCTATACCAGCGTGGAAATATGGTATCCTTAGCGGTTTTCAACTTTTCCTCAAATCGGGTTATTAGAATCCATTGTTTGAAAATAACTTAGCCCATATACTTAGCTACGTTATTTTCAAACAATGGATTCTATTAAAATGATCTTTATTGTCCACAGAGCGGTCTACACACTCCATATTTGAACGTCGACAGTCTGCAAAGAGAAATCTTTATTCTCTCACCTCTGGAGAGGCTCTTGAGGTGCGAGTGCTTAATGGTGTATATTGACCACTCGAGAAATCCTCAACGTTTTCACTCACAAATGGAAATCTTGTTCACATGGGATAGTACATTTTTGAGACGAATAAACGACTGACGATCAAAAGAAAAGAAAAACGATTTTTGAAAGAATAAGGTATTTTTGAAGAGGTGCATCTAATATTCAAAATATGGGTTGATGAAAACCATTTCTACTGTACTTGGGCTATTGTAGGGAATAAATTCGTTTTACGACATGAAAGTTTCATTAATTTTATTAACTACATACTAATTGATAATATACCAACGAAGAAGCCCGTCGCACCGTCTGAAGTTGGCATTTTTAACCGATGACTTGCAATTTGATCAGCCAATCAGGTCTTAAATCACAGCTTTCATCAGTGGCCACCCACGCCTCGCCCGCCGGCGACGGTGAGTGCCGGACTACCAACGATTGGACAATTGAAGAATTGCTGCAACGAGGCGTGGATAGGACACAAAGGCACACTATGTCATACATAATACTTATCACGTCTCTATCCCTTGGTGCTGGTGCCTCGGAGTTATAATAATTTAATAAAAATATCGGCTGTGACAGACGGACAGAGACAGGCTCACGAGTGATCCTATAAGGTTCCGTTTTTTATTTTTTGTACGGAACCCTAAAAAAGAAAGATTATTCAGTGCAGTTACGTACTCTAGGTAAAAGAATCTTATATATTTTCAACTCTTTTTTTCTATCTTTAATATAAGAAATTCTTTCTTTTGTAAAAAGTTGTAAACTTTAAACTCCAAAAGAAAGCTGATTATGATTATCGTAACGTACCTTAATGAATAAAGTACAGAAATTCTATCAGCGACGTGTAAAATTAATTATTTGAAGAAACGTCCAACTGCACCCCCAAGGTATCCGCTCCTGTGCCCGCCCGCCCGTGCATAACCGGCCATTCATTGGGATTAATTAAATTCTGGATACGTCCCCCTCGCCCCCCTCGCGAGCCCCTCAAGTAACCTGCAACACTGCTAAGATATTGTTCGCAACAATATACGGTTGACCGCTGAGGAATACCGCTCGCTCGGCGAGTAAGTAAAGTGAGTATAGAAGAATAACGCTTTCATATCATCACAAATAACACGACAGTCGTTACCTGAACAGCCAGTAAGTATTCGATTTTAATTATAGTTCAATTCTACACAGCAATGACCATAGACAGGTATATTTATTCCATATGGAAAATAAAACATTCTTAATGAGACATAAAAAGAGCTAAGACTGCTTTACTAGAAAAGTAATAAAGTGAAGACCATCATACAAGCTATCGTAATTTAAGTCAAATTGTCCAAAACCGTAAATTGAATTTCAACGTAATTCATCTGATATTCCTAAATTTAATTTTGCTAGGCACTTCGTGATTGATTAATTTCAATGATACTTTTCCAGTGCGTGCATAGTTGTTGTAGCTACGCACTCTTATCTAAAGACATTATGCGAAGCGTCTAATCTGCTTTCTATATATTGTGTAACTCGGGCACCAAAATTGATGGTCGTTATTGGACGTGCGGTACTAAGTTCTGCTTAGTTTAATTGTTCGGAGATTTCCTGCTCATTGATTGGGCTTCAGCTTAAAGAGCAATTCTCTAACATTTGACCTCAGCTGATCATAAAACTGATATCAATATTAAAAACTTGTAGCAAAGGAATTTGGGATAGCTAGTAATAGCTAAGATTTTGTGATATAAAAACAAACAGCCATACTCATTTTTGATAAAGAAACGTTTTTGCCAAAGCTATTATAAGCGATGCTAGGATAATTAGATAACTAGTATTATTATTTTAGGTCTTACGCACGATGCTCCGTCTTCGGCCAACTTTGGAAACGTAGCCTGATAATTATATGATTACTAATCCGAAATTAGGCTTTACCAATCACTGGTTTTACGTATCTTTAATTGTTTGATTAATTGATCGGCGAAAATTAAGATAAATTACCGTTTTGTTAACACCTATCCGGCTCAGCCCACAGCCAATTCTGCATTAACTACTTAAGCTTAAGTTACTTTGGTTTTACTTATTTAGTTTCCCACAACACTATTAGAAAGCCTGTCCCTGATCAATACCACAGGGTATCGGAAACTTGTCACTGAATGTAGCTGCGATGTATTTCCAATGGATCCGATTTAGCCGGCCTGAATAGTCTAAGAAAACCGACGAAGTTTAATTGAACAGAATTGTCCCAATAGTTGCAGAGCTAACCCGTGTCCAACCGTGTGGGTACAACCAAGCGGAGCCATGAAACGAGGTGGATGTGACATAAGAATAACGTAGATGTAGAATTTATAAGACCAATTTATTTTACAGCATGAGACTTTTCATATTAATGGATAAATTACTCTAAAACAAATTGATGAAGAGCAAATTGAAGGAATCTCTTTGTGATATACTAATTTTAATCATTCAACAAGTTAAACAAAGGTCGAAGGAAACGCTTCAAGCAGACGTCAACGAAAGGGACGACAAATTTCAACATCATTAGAAAAAATATTAAAAATTATTTACGCTTTTTAGGCGGCCGCAATATTTCACATTGAATCTATGTCAAAACTCGCAAATACTAGTTTTTTTTTTTCACATAAATTACAAGTGCTGCTGCCCATCAAAATTCTATCTAATATATTCTTTACACTGTACAGATTTATACATACATACATACTCTTTTCTGTTTTAATCACATTGCAAATGAGATCAGCACAATATCATATCATTTCTGCTTCGTATCTTCTTGAATAAGACCCGAAGTAGCGACCGCGAGGAGTTCGCGGCTGAAATAGACGCGTTACTTAACTTGCCGATGCTCACAACTGTCCCATCTTTACACGCACTGTATTTATCGTACGCTGCGATTCACTGCTAGTATGTATACGAATATGTTGTACGAGAAACATTTGATATACTCAAAATCGTGAGATAATAAGTAAGAAAAGGTGAACGTGATTACATAAGTATTAAATTATATTATTATACAATTATCGGGTTATTAGTTCAAATCACAAACAAATCCGCATAGTTCAGTAAATCTGTAAAGGTTGCCAGGGAAATACAAAACATTTTCAGTCTACATTGTCAATGCGTATTCCAATCATGTAAAATATTATGTGACAGCAGAAAGACGGCAAAAACAACCTCATAATAAAGACATCCTTTCCGAAAAGAAGTGTGGCCCTTTTCCTCCAAGAGATGAAGATTTTACGACTATTTATCAAGCAAGTTACAAATTACAAACCGCTGTAGCAAGATTTAGACCGCTCGTCTTTACAAATCAGTGTGTGCACCGGTCAAAGGGCATACAGGGAAACTCGTCGTGTCCGCAAGGAGTACAAACTTGCGTCTATTTGCGTACTAATCCATGCATTGATTCAGGATTAGCGGGGGACGCTCCATACGACGTATCGATATTAAGTGAATTACCAAGTTAACGTCTTAGACTCTTGGAGGTACGGAGTACGGAACTTGCTTCGGTGAATTGAATTGATGACGAGGTTATAGTTTAGAGATTGTTAGGACAAGCATGAAATGGATACATATCACAGTCTTATATGATCAATACCTAAGCATTATTATTGAGACAGCGTGAATAAAAATAATCAATGCGACGCACAAAGCACGTATTAAGGGTAAATATGAATGCTATGAGGTCCATGGCTGCCTCCATTCGAAAAAAAACGGAACTTCTGTGACGACCTAGATTACTCTTTAAACTATTTTTGGAACTACTGTTTACAATTTAAAGTAAAACAATTTGAAGGTCCTGATTCGATCCCCGACCAGGGCAAGATAGAAAATGATCCTTTTTAGATTGGTCTACTTGGGTGTTATTCTTATAAATATTTTTTTTTTAATCTAGTATCAACGAATTAGTATCCTATCACATAAGTTTATAACTTACTGCGGGGCTAGCTCAATCTGAGTGATTTGTTTCTATAAATTTATTTATAAATGTATACAATATAAAATATTAATTTAAGTGAAATATTTTGTTTGCCTTGGAACAATTCAAAACAAACTGTACGAGGTGTTTCATTCGCGACGTCTTAGGTAAACAGAGCGGACGCCACCCACCGCCCGCCACCGCCCGTTGCTTGCCGACAGTAATCGGCAAATCCCGGGCAAACATTAACATTTGTCCAGTTTAATGTAAGCACGAGGTGTACTGAGTTCTGTTTAGCCAAGTTCAATTTTCACAATATTTTTGAGTCAATTGAGCTGTGAAATTATTCAAAATTAAACTATGCTGATACCTTACCCGAACGATTATTCTAGTTAGTTTCGAAGCCTTGCCATTTTTAAGCTGAGATTCAGGACTGCTGCTGCTTATAGAATAGTGCATTATAAAAAAGGTTAAATCCAAGAAAATATTTTAAGACCTCTTTCTTTTTTGTACAAATTCACCGATCACCTTTAGTCTTTGTCAGATTTTAGTAGTTTTTTGTTTATATTTGTCTATTTTTCTCATGCGTATTTGTTCAATTCAATATTTATATTTCATTACTTACTCTCAGTTCAATAACACAGCTAGGAAGTTACAATTTACCTGTGTAGTGAAACAAAACGAAATTGGATATCGTTTTGCGAGACAATGGCCCGAGATCATTGGATACTGTTAGTTGGAATAGAGAGCTTTTGGCCCTAAGAAGTTTCGGAGCAAAAAGTATGAAGTTTAGGTACTATAAATCAACAAAATAAAAAAGGGATGTTTAAATAGAAACGTAAGTGAATAAAATTAATTGAAATTTTATTTATGTTTGGATAATGAATGGTTATCCAAATATTAATCTCATAATTCAATATTTTTAAAATCTGAAATAGGTTTTCGTATCACAACTGAAAATATAAATGCCCAGTTTGTTACACTTTTACGACTTTTAGCTACTGAGGTGATCATCAGAATTTTACATTCGTGTTTACTGGGATACAGAGATGATATAGGCTACCTTTTTATCCCGGTTCCCGAGGGAACGACACAAAACGCGAACGAAGCCGCGAGCGAAAGCTAGTTGATAAATAAATACTAACCTAAGAGCAAATATTGTCCTCAGGATTTGTCGATTACGGCAAGCATGGTCGTCACCCCCGCACCCCCACCCGGTGTGGAGTGGTAGGGGGTTGTCCACTCCGTTTACCTAAGACGCCGCGACTTTAAACACCTCGTACAATTGCCGACCCCTGACTTTGGGTCGCCACTTTAAATCCCATGCAGCTGCGTATACAGGCCGATTAAAAGCTGTTGGTCACTTTTAATCGTAGGGGAATATATTATTTCATGTTTCATATCTAAAGGCTAAATTTGTGGAGACCATAAATATGGTTTTTGTGATGTCTAACGCCGATATCTATGACATCCAATGCTTCTTGGACATGATGGAAAATTATAAGTTTCTTTCTTCTTCTTTTCGTGTCGATGGCTTAAAATGTCTAAAAAATCCTATATTTTATCCCTCCAGTATGTTGCAACAGCCACGCCACTTGCTGAGGCGTAGTTGAGGTCGTACTTTGTGCAGGTAGTGGGGCACATGAAGCACGACATGAGGTGAGACATGGTCTGGTCTCCTTGACCACATTCACACTGAACGTTATTTTGGTCGATGTAGCCCCACTTGGCTAGGTTATGCTTACATCGGCCCACCCCAGTACGTAGGCGGTTAAGACTTTTCCATGTAGCCCATGGGAGTTGAGATCCCGGAGGGAGCTCTTCAGATGGGGGGATATAGTCAGTGGGAGGTGGAAAATCTTTACGCCAAAATTGCAGTCGGGTTGATCCTGGGTCGCCATCAAGAGGTCTTGTAGTTTTTATAAAAGTAAGTTAAGATAATTTTCCTCATTTGTAGACAATTTTTAACACGGATGCGATGACGTGAAAAAGAGGAGGTTAAGTTTCTGGATCGACTGCTGATTTATTTTAGCTCTTCTAGTTACCTCAAGTTAAAGCCGGCTAAGTTAAGCTGGTGCCTAAAGCGACCACTCTACTTGTTCTAACCCAGGACCGGACCGATATCAATCAAAAGCGTAGCAAGCTTTTGACTATCTAGACGTATGATTTTAAGAGAACAACAGCAACTCGCCCTAGATGCAGAAGTGAAAAGGCCCTTGCCCAACAGCATCACTTATTCATCACTGTGTAAGTATACACAGTTTCATTTGTCACTTCACCGCCCAAACTTGGCTAAACTTGATTTGAACTTTGAATACAAGACTTAAAAGTTAATCAGCATAAACAACACGTAGACTTCCGAATTTGACACTGTGCCGCAATAAATCTCAAAGTTCCACCCTGTATATAATTCAGCAATCCCCTTAAGGGCGCACACACGGCACTCGGAACTTTAGGCAAATAGCCGCCCCCCTCCCCCCTCGCCCCAGGTCCGAGTGAGAACAATTTCTTAATAGGCCATAACTCCGGCGACCTCTTACGTGCCGCTGTCAACTTTACGGTTGCGCAACAGTCGCGCGATTGTTGGGACTTGATAATTTGGCGCTAAACATCGGTGCGCTTGGGACTCGGGAAACTTGGCGCATTATCCTGGTTGAAGTCCGGCTGGTTCACTATACTAGTTTATATATAGGTATATACGAAGATATTTCTCGTATTTAAAACAGTGTGTGTATACGATGTGCCATGGATAAGTAATAATGAAATGAGCTTAAAAGTCTGTTTCAACAACATTATGAAGAAATGGTTACCTTTTCGATATATCAGTTTGTATATTATGCCATAGCAATGTTCTTTCTTTGTCTTGTTTCTTTGCCCAAAATCTGCAAGAAGTCTGAAGAATGTTTTCTTTTCCATGTTAGGAAAGATTCGCAAAGTTGTTAATAATTATACCTATGTTCGTTTGCGTGAAACTGTGCAATAAACAATTCATTATAGTTTTTAAAGTTACACAAGATAACATTTTTTTAATAATAAAACATAAGTTTTTATTTACCTACGTGAGCGAACGTTTGTTTAAGGTATATAAAAAATATAGTAAATAATGAATTTAAGTGGTAGTTGCGTTCTTACTGTCCACTCTTTATATGCTATATTTATCGAACATTATTAAAAGAGTAAAATTTAAAAAGAAAAAATAAAAATAGTGTCAATGAGGTAGTTTCTGAAAATTGTTTGACCTTAGGAAATCCCAATATCCTTTAATTAGTATTTTAACCTTAACCTACACGCCAAATAACCTATTCACCGTATTCTACGAAACCTATAATTGCAATATATTAATTAATATTAGAAACCGCAGAATGTACATAGTTCATAGAACTAGGTATTTACAGAAGTGAAGGTAATAATTTCTTCGATAAAATATACTTAGTGACAAAAACTGTTCCATAAGGAAATATAATGAGGAGTTAGTTCTATTTCAGCAAATTTAATTACATTAACGACGACCTCTGTGGCGCAGCGGTCAACACGCCAGCCTGCGACACGAATGGTTCTAGATTCGTTCGCCGGTCAGCCCATGATGGAAAGCGATATTTGTCAGATTGGTTTGGGTCTTGGATGTTTATCTATAAAAGTATCATTTATAAAAATAGTATCGTTGATTTAGTATCCTACGACACAAGTTCACAACTAACCGTGGGGCTAGCTCACTTTGGGTGTCTCTGTCCTATATATTTATTTGTTAACATTTTTCTTTGAGAGTGTTATAGGTTACCACTACATTCAACAGCATAAAAGTACCATTAACACCATAGCTAGCATTTTGGGAAAAACGTTTACATCGTGTCTTCCAAATCACGTATTTGACTGACACACTAGTTGAACTATTCGCTAGTTTGTAGATATTCCCACAGTATCTTAACTCTCTGAGAGGAAATACACGTAGAAGGACTTCACTATATAGGCATCGGGTTGTTGAATGTTTACAAATTATGTAAGTGTTTACAGGTTTACAGGTAGTATTAAATATCTTATATCTTAGAACGGGTGCTGCCAGTGGGGACTGGTCTGGTCGGCCTCTTTGAGACTACTTCAAGTTCTGTTGTTTTTGTGATTTGCTCACTCGATCGTAAACATAAACATGTTCCAAAAATAATGAATGTAAAATGATATTATAAAATGAAAACAGATGAAAAAAAAGTAAAGTAAAAAAGAAAGAAATCCATACTTAATTACTTAATTTACTTAATTTTACTTAATTTTACTTAATATTATTAATATTATAAATGCGAAAGTAACTCTGTCTGTCTGTCTGTCTGTCTCGCTTTCACGCTAAAACGGCTGAACCGATTAAAACGAAATTTGGCACACAGATAGGCTATAGCCCGAGAAAGGACATAGGCTACTTTTGATTTCGATAACGTAGGTTAAGCAACTCTAACCATGGTTCTAATTAGGATGGGTGGCCAAAACTAAAACGGCTGAACAGATAAAAACGAAATTTGGCACACAGATAGGCTATAGCCTAAGAAAGGACGTGGGCTACTTTTAATTACGATAACGCAGGTAAAGCAACTCTAACCATGGTTCTAATTAGGATGGGTGGCCAAAACTAAAACGGCTGAACCGATTAAAACGAAATTTGGCACACAGATAGGCTATAGCCCGAGAAAGGACATAGGCTACTTTTGATTTCGATAACGTAGGTTAAGCAACTCTAACCATGGTTCTAATTAGGATGGGTGGCCAATATAAATGCGAAAGTAACTCTGTCTGTCTGTCTGTCTGTCTGTCTGTCTCGCTTTCACGCTAAAACGGCTGAACCGATTAAAACGAAATTTGGCACACAGATAGGCTATAGCCCGAGAAAGGACATAGGCTACTTTTGATTTCGATAACGTAGGTTAAGCAACTCTAACCATGGTTCTAATTAGGATGGGTGGCCAAAACTAAAACGGCTGAACAGATAAAAACGAAATTTGGCACACAGATAGGCTATAGCCTAAGAAAGGACGTGGGCTACTTTTAATTACGATAACGCAGGTTAAGCAACTCTAACCATGGTTCTAATTAGGATGGGTGGCCAAAACTAAAACGGCTGAACCGATTAAAACGAAATTTGGCACACAGATAGGCTATAGCCCGAGAAAGGACATAGGCTACTTTTGATTTCGATAACGTAGGTTAAGCAACTCTAACCATGGTTCTAATTAGGATGGGTGGCCAATATAAATGCGAAAGTAACTCTGTCTGTCTGTCTGTCTGTCTGTCTGTCTCGCTTTCACGCTAAAACGGCTGAACCGATTAAAACGAAATTTGGCACACAGATAGGCTATAGCCCGAGAAAGGACATAGGCTACTTTTGATTTCGATAACGTAGGTTAAGCAACTCTAACCATGGTTCTAATTAGGATGGGTGGCCAAAACTAAAACGGCTGAACAGATAAAAATGAAATTTGGCACACAGATAGGCTATAGCCTAAGAAAGGACGTGGGCTACTTTTAATTACAATAACGCAGGTTAAGCAACTCTAACCATGGTTCTAATTAGGATGGGTGGCCAAAACTAAAACGGCTGAACAGATTAAAACGAAATTTGGCACACAGATAGGCTATAGCCCGAGAAAGGACATAGGCTACTTTTGATTTCGATAACGTAGGTTAAGCAACTCTAACCATGGTTCTAATTAGGATGGGTGGCCAAAACTAAAACGGCTGAACAGATAAAAACGAAATTTGGCACACAGATAGGCTATAGCCTAAGAAAGGACGTGGGCTACTTTTAATTACGATAACGCAGGTTAAGCAACTCTAACCATGGTTCTAATTAGGATGGGTGGCCAAAACTAAAACGGCTGAACCGATTAAAACGAAATTTGGCACACAGATAGGCTATAGCCCGAGAAAGGACATAGGCTACTTTTGATTTCGATAACGTAGGTTAAGCAACTCTAACCATGGTTCTAATTAGGATGGGTGGCCAAAACTAAAACGGCTGAACAGATAAAAACGAAATTTGGCACACAGATAGGCTATAGTCTAAGAAAGGACGTGGGCTACTTTTAATTACAATAACGCAGGTTAAGCAACTCTAACCATGGTTCTAATTAGGATGGGTGGCCAAAACTAAAACGGCTGAACAGATTAAAACGAAATTTGCCACACAGAGAGGCTATAGCCTAAGAAAGGACGTGGGCTACTTTTAATTACTATAACGCAGGTTAAGCAACTCTAACCATGGTTCTAATTAGGATGGGTGGCCAAAACTAAAACGGCTGAACCGATTAAAATGAAATTTGGCACACAGAGAGGCTATAGCCTAAGAAAGGACGTAGGCTACTTTTAGTTACGATAATGCAGGTTAAGCAACTCTAACCATGGTTCTAATTAGGATGGGTGGCCAAAACTAAAACGGCTGAACAGATAAAAACGAAATTTGGCACACAGATAGGCTATAGTCTAAGAAAGGACGTGGGCTACTTTTAATTACAATAACGCAGGTTAAGCAACTCTAACCATGGTTCTAATTAGGATGGGTGGCCAAAACTAAAACGGCTGAACAGATTAAAACGAAATTTGCCACACAGAGAGGCTATAGCCTAAGAAAGGACGTGGGCTACTTTTAATTACGATAACGCAAGTTAAGCAACTCTAACCATGGTTCTAATTAGGATGGATGGCCAAAACTAAAACGGCTGAACCGATTAAAACGAAATTTGGCACACAGATAGGCTATAGTCTAAGAAAGGACGTGGGCTACTTTTAATTACGATAACGCAGGTTAAGCAACTCTAACCATGGTTCTAATTAGGACGGGTGGCCAAAACTAAAACGGCTGAACCGATTAAAATGAAATTTGGCACACAGAGAGGCTATAGCCTAAGAAAGGACGTAGGCTACTTTTAGTTACGATAATGCAGGTTAAGCAACTCTAACCATGGTTCTAATTAGGATGGGTGGCCAAAACTAAAACGGCTGAACAGATTAAAACGAAATTTGGCACACAGATAGGCTATAGCCTAAGAAAGGACGTGGGCTACTTTTAATTACGATAACGCAGGTTAAGCAACTCTAACCATGGTTCTAATTAGGATGGGTGGCCAAAACTAAAACGGCTGAACAGATAAAAACGAAATTTGGCACACAGAGAGGCTATAGCCTGAGGAAGGACATAGGCTACTTTTGATTTCAATAGCGCAGGTAAGGAGCGGCCGCATATTATCAGAAATTTCTGTTAGAAAAATTCTGACGCTCGCCGGAAGGCACTCCGTGATACATTTTGTATTAGCCCCCGCACACTGTTAGAAAAATTCTAACGGGTCGTCCGTTTCTGATGCCCGCCAGATGGCACTTCAGCCGGACGTCAGAATTTTTTCTGATAGAAATTGCGGAAGGCGTGTTTTCCATACATTTTGTACTAGGCCCCCCCCGCACACTATCAGAAATTCGCGTCAGTTTACCGTCCGCCGCCGTACGCTTCACACGTGTTTGTTGTATTTTAGGAACCTACGTTCTTGACAAAAATGAGTTAAATCAAGATTTAAGTGCTGATGTGGAAAAATATCTATGTTTGTGGAACGCGATGTTGAAAATGACCAGAATAAAATACACAGAGACTTAGCTAGGAAGCGAATATGCCAAATATTAATTGAGAATTGAAATCCATATTTCAATATCAAGGTTTTTAGGGTTCCATGTCCAAAGCGTAAAAACGGGATCCTATTTACGAGATTTCAATGTCCGTGTGTCACCATCATACATAAACCGTTGTTTGTTTGGTTATTCGTATGTGTAAGTAGCCAACACTGGTGTCAGCGATATTTCAAGCTGCCTTAAGGCATCTGACATAGCTAAACGACTGACATCAATGATGACAGCCGCTACCAACGGCTTAACGTGCCTTCCGAAGCACGGAGGAGCTCGAGATATTTTTATGCCACTTGCGGTCACCCATCCAAGTAGGGACTGCACCAGGGGTTGCTTAACATACGTAAGCGCTCATAGAGCTCACACCCACTGGACCATCGGGCTCCTCAAATACCTCTCCTCATAAACCGTGATTACTATACAGTTAAAATTTTCATAGATGATGAACTTATTTGCTTTTGCCGTAAACACTAGAATCAGAATAAAATCCTGATACAATATTATACGAGTGAATGCGAAAGTGAGTTTGTTTGTTTGTTTCTTTGTTACGCTTTCACGCCCTACGAGTATCTACTTAACCGATCATCATGAAATTTTGCATACACATAGGTTAGAGTACTGAGAAGGACATAGGCTATAATTCACGCGGGCGAAGCCGCGGGTAACAGCTAGTATAATATAATTATTAATCATACAAAGCCCTTCAGGCGAGTAGGCGACCTATACTGTTGAAAAGACTTTCTTTCGGCATTTCTTCTCTGCAGTGGTCGGTTCTGAAATGCTAGTAGTCTGTAGCTTTTGAACAATAATGAGTAAATGCATAATACTTAATAAGATAATTTTAAAAGTGATTTGACGTGAAAAAGTGCCTGCAAGGGCCTATTTTCTGAATAAACGTTTTGAATTTTTGAATCTATATCTATAGTCATGTTCATTCATAGATTTATACGACCATAAAAAGCAGACTTAACGAAGCTTATGAACCAAAAACTGTGAAATCAGTGAACAAACATGAGAAATGATGTCATGCCAAGGACAACCTACAAATGAGGCCAGAAACAAACACATGACTGAGAAAAACGCTATTTCCAGCAATAAATACAGGTAAAAACAAAGCGTTAATAACTTGTGAGTCGTGGTTAGGTAGGTAGATGTAGGCAATGACCTCACCACGTCTAAACTTAAGGCCAAAAACGCATGACCGTGAACTGGCTGGAACGTAAAATAATTATACTTAATCACTTCGGTACAATGTCCACACCACGTGTTTATAATTCAAAACACGTGGATCGTGTTCATTTTGCGTGAAGTGGTCATCATCATCATCGTCAGGTCTTTCTAGTCTCCACTGTAGGAGCACGATCCTCTCTGTACTACCAGAGCCATATACTAGCCTGAGTAGTCAGAGGATTTGGCCTACACTCTCCACGCTGGCCAGACGGGTTGGAGAGGTCTCTTTGATGTTAATAAGCTTTGTTTAGCTTGTGTTTCCTTAGTCACCTTTTACGACATCCACGGGATGACTTGGAGTGGTCCTATTCTACTCTGCCGGGAACCACACGGCTAACGCAATGATAAATATATGTAGCCCAGTTAATTGCAATAACGCATTTTCAAAATACATAATATTTTCACGTCTTTGTCCTTTGCGGGGAAGATAGAGCCCAAGGTCATAAAACGCTTTAGTGGGCGTTAAGGTGGAAAGTGGAATCAAAATAGTCATGAGTTGCTAGTGAAATACGCCTATTAACGTCATTCCTTAGATTTTCGCCCAATCCCTGGACCGGCTTTAAGGATCAGCGCGGTAAGAAAAGCAGCTACTTATATCATTAAAAGCAGCTGGTATATTTTGTTTTCCTTTTCTCCCAAACCAGCATGGGAGAGTTTTCAAAATTTTCAAATCACTAAAGGAATTTCATATTTGCAATAATAGGAAGAAATTGCTGTAAATACGTGCATTTTGAGAAAGTACAGTACTGAGTGTTGGTTAAATGCACGAAGCACCGGCAGCGTAAAGAGCGCAATTTCACGTAAAGCATAAGAAGCCGCTATATTTTCTGTAGCACTGGCCTTACTCATTTTAACTCCCTGTTACTGCGATGAGGTAATTGCCTGTCACCTAGTTTACTAGCAATAAAAACCAGAGCAAGAGCTCGGAACAGAGGATCCGTTGTTGAGGCGTGTAATGAAGATAGTGTCACCATCGGCGCCAAGACGTGACGCCTGTCTCCCGGTTAGTGCCTTACTGTGTAAGCCCTTGTGTGTTTTAGAATTGTCTGTATCACATCAATAGGCGAGGCGAGCCGCGAGCAAGAGCTAGCTATGTAATTCGAATCTACCATGACCTTTTCTTTATAAATAACAAAGTGTTTGCAAAATTTTATGACGATCTGTTGAGTAGTAATTAAGACTATCTCATAAAATTATCTCTGACTGACGCTCTGGCTAATAATGGCAGTGTAATAAGTCAACTCACAGAGATGATAATTAAGTAAATGTCCCAGAGACAACACATGGACAAGAGATTCCTACGCTAAGGTTCCATCTGTCACATCCATTGCAACTCCACGATAACGGCTAAGAGTGAAGTAAGTACCAATACAGACAACCTGACTGGATTTCAGTTGAAACTACATGAATATATTAGTAATGCATACAGTACATAATTGCCGTAAACAAGCTGATAGGTAGGAAGCCTGAGTCACCGCTATCATAATTGCTATATTAAAGCCGACCGCAGATACAGTGCTGAATAATAAACAACTGACCTATGTACTTGCACCTTGTGCGCATATGTGCAGAACAATCGTTATTGGTTTCCTGCAGGTGACGGTTGTAATGTTTACGCGTAGAGATCAACTCTACCCAAACTGGCAGAGCATCCGAATTGGTAAGTAGTAGGCGAGTGAACTCTACCACTTACTCTACTCGTGTATCGGAGCTGACTTACTATTGGTGCTAATTTTATACACAGCTATTTTACACTCATAGTGAAGCAGTTTGAATTCAATTTCTGTATTGAAACGAGCACATAGCGGGTTACGCGCGAGTACCTACGGATTACACATGTCGCGAGGTAATTAAAAGTGCGCACCGCCAATAAAAGGAGAGTGTGGAGCCGCCACATGCGCCCCGTTCTCACGACGGGACACAGAATAGCGGAATGCGCCAGATAAGACATACTTTTGAATACATCATCAGGTCTTTTTTAGTCTCAACTGCAGGAGCATTATCTTCTTTGTACTATCAGAGGCATATATAAGCCAGAACAGTCAGAGGATTTGGCCTATACTCTCCACGTTGGCCTGACGGGTTCGAGAGGTTTCCATTCTTCGTTTACCTTCTTTTCATCATCAACATTTGAGCATTTTTTTCCTCCGCTCCGTGGCGCAGCGGTCAACACGCCTGCCTGCGACACGGATGGTCCCGGGTTCGATCCCCGGTCAGGTCAAGATGGAAAATGATCTTTTTCAGATTGACCTGGGTCTTGGATGTTTGTCTATATATGTATTTGTTATAAAATATAGTATCGTTGAGTGAGTATCCCATAACACAAGTCTTGCTTAAGAACTTACTTTGGGGCTAGCTCAATCTGTGTGATTTGTCCGTATATATTTATTTATTTATTATATTTATTATTTATGATAGCGTGCTCAGCCGTGATGCGTTGGAGCCCGGGGTCCACAATTATGACAATATTGTGTACAATATAATTTGCCAACAGTTTTAACAGCCATCTGCCTGCCTGATGCCAACCTTTCTTGAGCAGCTCCAAAGAATGAAAATGTCAAAGTCAAAGTCAAAGATTTTTATTCAAAATTGGATAATTGTATCTCTTTTTGAACGTCATATTCTTTACTTTCTTATTATTTTTAATTTTTAATCTGCAAAATCGAAAAACTACTAGCGTTTCGTAATGACCACTGGTGAGAAGAATACGCCGAAAGAAACTCAATCCAGAAGAATTAGTATTTGCTCACCCCGGGAATTTAACCCGATGCCCCATGTCGTTAGCTGACGTAGCTACCTCTACGCCACGCAGGACTTTCACCTACCTTGTTAGGCTCAAAGACTGACAAGAATAAGCGTCGTCGTATCTATTGAACGGTAGTCTCTTCTATAATCTTACAATAACTGATAAGCTCTATCAGTATACCGAGGTAACGTCTACGCCCCGTAGACCGTTTACCTGCTTTGTTAGCCTCAAAGACTGACAAGGAAGCGTCGTCGTAGGTATTTAATCAACAGTAGTCTCTTCTGTAATGTCTACCAGAGCTGGTGAGCTGTGTCAGAGTATCGAGGTCGCATGTGGCCTGTGATTCACATCAGCCCACCTCCGGCCAGCGAGGTGCCCATCTGTGATATCATTGATTACTTTATCATACTGTTGGAATACCACGTGTGGACTTTATACGTGATGATTTGTTTCAGTGAACTACCGAACTGCAAATATTAAATAGGTATTTGTATCGAAATTTGTAATAAGTTATACAAAATGAGTTGAGTATTTGATGCTCGTACGATAAACAGGTTTTGAACAATCTATTAAATACCTAAATAAATATACACATAGTGACAATCTACACGATTGATTTAGCTCCACAGTTATTTGTGAACTTGTGTCATAGGACTAACCCAACGATACTTTGCTTATATGGTTATGCAAAACCTAGGCCAATCCGAAAAAATATATTTTTTTAACATTATTTAAAAATATAGATAAGTTCTTATAAATAAAGGTTGCAGTGACCTTTATTTATAAGAACTTATCTATATTTTTAAATAATGTTAAAAAAATATATATTTCAAAAATAATAATAAACAAACAATATGATTGTTAACCTTTCAGAATAAATGGACAGTCCTATTTTAGAAACATACGGAATTGTCTAGCAAATTATTAGTAGTAGGTAACAATCTATATGAAAATAATAAAAATTATAATTCCAGCGCATAGGCCTAAACAATAAATAGGACAGTAACAACGTCCGTAATTTCCATTCCTAGTTAAGTAACAGTAAATAATTAATTTATAATAGGTACAAACTGATATGGACAGAAAAACCGGTGACCGCAGTTAGGCTATTATTGTTATTCAGGAATTACCTTAATTTAATAAAAACATAGTTTCTTTGCGATACGGCAAGAATAACGGGGATACCCCTTCATTAACCCAGTTCAATCTAAATAGGCACAATTATATAATAATTGAGTGAATCAATATTATGTAATATCGTTTGAATAATAACACAAGACTATGTTTGTATTAGCCTATATAATCATACACAACAATAACACTTTTTAATATTTTTTAAGCTTTTGTAAAATTAGTGCAGTGTAACTACTTATTTATACTCATATCAAGGTAATTAACAAAATATAAATGTCAAAACTATCGTTATGTTTTGCATTTTCTACTGCAACAACAACTACAACTGCCTCCGTGGTCCAGTGGTTAAGGCGTTTGCTTTGTTGACCCGGGGGTCGTGGGTTCGATTCCCACGGGAAGCATACTTTGTTAAGTTGTTTCCAGTTTGGTTACGACATTGCAGGCATGAATCACCTGATTGTCTGATAAGAAAGATGATTCCGTGCTTCGGAAGGCACGTTAAGCCGGTGGTCCCGGCTGCCATCTGGTAGTTAAAAGATCCACGTCAGAGGCCGAGAGGCGGTTCCGAAGAACTCTGACACCAGGGTGTGCATGGCCGACTGACCGTATCACCTACACGAAATGATGATGATGATGATGATGATGATGCATTTTCTACTTAGAGCTAAGCAAAAGGCTTTTCCAGCTGAAATCAAACTGTTTTTAATAGATATTTATGGCAAAACATGTTATCACAAACATTCACTTTACTTACTTTTGGTTTGGACAAAATTTGGTGAAATTTCACGTGATTTGCAATTTACAATCTATTCTTCTTCTTCTTATCGAGTCAAAATGGCTTCATTCAATTAAATATCTTTTGCACAGTATTTGGCCACACTGATTGCTGTCGTTGGTCTTACAATCTATTGACATGACCAGTGACGTTACTATTGCTATTAAAGTGCTTGTCAATTACAACACTTTAAATGACGGTTAAAATCTTGCCACAATATTGTAGCCAAGTCATATAATCTATCTACTTCCTAAGTAAAGTCCTCGGTCTTTCACACGCGTCCCACGTATGACGTCTGCATACACCACTTCGACTAATTAAGGCCGGCGTGAGCTGTGATGACCAGTGACATTACTATTGCTATTAAACTGCTTGTCAATTACAACACTATAAAATCACGTTAATAATCTCGCCACAATATAGTAGCCAAGCCATACACTACTTTCCAGTAAAGTCCTCGGTCATTCAAACGCGTTACACGTGTGACGTCTGCCTACACCACTTCTCCTAATTGAGCTTGGAGTGCGAGCGACGCGGCGCTGGCGCACACTGTGACGACCAGTGACATTACTATTGCTATTAAAGTGCTTGTCAATTACAACATTGTGGAAGTCTTTTAATGGACACTTTGTACTCAGATCGTTGACGACAGATTCCAACCTTTAGCTCGATCAGTTAGAAAGTTTCGTTTTGATAAAGATGTATGAAGAAACAGAAAAGAAGTAATAAAGAAATAAAAATATAGAAGTAATCAAAAGACAATATTCCTAGTGACTAATAAATACATTCTTAACTCTCTGTCTCAAAAACTGCTAACCTAATTCTGATGCAATTTGCACTGTCCCCTAAATAAGAATAAACCTAGACCAATTAAAATTGTTTTGTTTTTTGCCATCTCACTTATAGTTTTACAAACATATATAAAGAATTTATTTAGCCCACACGTTTAGAAGCTGATATAGACCAACATAGGTAAAAACCGTGTAGGTATCCATGATAATATTACATTAACACGGGTCGAATTGATATCTTCTTTTTCTCGAAGTCAATTAAAAAATCACTTGAAATGAGAAGAGAAGTAAAAATATTCTATTATTTATTTCATAAATTGAGTTCTATATTGTAGTAATTCCCTTCTATGCAGTCATCGAGATATAAGATTTAAATTATATATTATATAAATAATATATATTATAAAGCTTTGATAGTGACAACCGATGCATGATAAGTGGCGACGGAAACTTTTTCGTTTGACTTAGGTATAGTCTCAGCTCCTCGAACCGCTGGCCGATTCAACAATATATAGGCATGCGGCCCCCATCACTTAACAATATTTACCGCCTATTAGGAGCATGTCTCAAACTACCGTGGCGTTTTTAATGACCGTGCCCGAGCAGACGATTAAACCAGTTGAACGACTCCAATCTAGATAGCAGGCAGCACATGTGTGACTCATGTTGATCAACTCACGGCGGCGATGAGTTGTGGTGACACGCCACTCCATCAACGATGGACAGAGGAGCCGAGGAGTTGATTATACTCATATACATTCATGTTATCACGTCTTTATCCCTTGCGGGTAGACGCCCTTGAGTGCTAACTCTGACAGACTTGAGTCGTAAGACCCAAGTCAGTCAGATTTAGCGTGATAATGGGCGTTAAGGTGGAAAGTGGAATCAAAATTGTAATAGATTGGTCGCCGCATCGCTTATTGACGTGATTTCTTAAATTTTTGCTCATTCTCTTGATCGGCTTTAACGGTTTGCGCATGAAGATAAGCAGCTGGTTATTCTTTGATGTGGAGAGCTTTTTGAGAAGCGTGATCACAATTGTAAAGAACGATACACCAACACGTAATTTCTTAAAATAAAGACTTTAAACTTACTTATGATGCCTCAACTAAAAGATCTAAACATGGTAGCGATATTCTTGTTTAACTTTCGCGCTTTGAACCATCTTTGAACATAATATTATTATTTATATAAACAGGACTTAGCATGTGGTCGCAGCAAGACTCGCTGCGACCACGATGGGTGTAACCCCATTGAAACGTCAGCAGAAACAAATAAATAAAAGGTTCGTGCTAAGTCCTGTTTATATAAATAATTATGGTAGCGATAGTTATAAACTCATCATCTTAAATCTCTCTCTCGCTGTGTACTTATGGTATAAAGGTAAAAAAAAAAAAATATTTTGATCGAAACATTATATACAAATGTGAATGAAACCAGCACTCAGAGAGAGGTAGGGACAGCTGCCTATATTTACAGTTAGGTATTACAGCATCAAGATTTAGTCCACGTCACACTTTTTCCACCTTTGCAATCCTTTAATATCAATTTTGTGTGGAAATGTATGATGCTCCACAGAATTCGTTGTTATGAGGTGGAGGACAATTAACCAGCAGGCGGGGTCAACAACGGCGGCGTCGCATACCGGTCAATTCGGCCAATTGCGCCCGCGCAGACGTGGGAACGAGTCGCCCCCCACCCGGCTCTCGACAACGCAGCGCCACACCGAAGATTCTAGTCTACGAGCCATTGAAAATAGATGTGGCAAGTCGAGAAGATTAAAGATTTTCCGATAGATTTCATATCACCTTCTTCATATACCTCTACCGTCTTTTTTGCGTATCATCGGTACAAGTTAAATTTTAGGACTCAAATAACGGGCCACTTTATATTTTTATCATTGGCCGTGGTTAAGTCGTCCTGGTTGCAGATTTGTGGGCACTCAGGACAAATGAGCAAGTGCGTCATAGTTTGTTGGTAAACCGAACTGACAGACATTTTGCAATGCGTCAATTATTCCCCAAATTATCTTTGGAATTGCACACTGGTGTCCGAAGCCTACTCAAAGACTTAAAAAAAAACCAGATGGGCCATGGCAGATTGTGGCCAGACGGGAGTTCCTCTCAAAAACTGATGAAGTTAGCTGCAGTGAGATTCCTCCTCCATAGTTTCAATAATACTGTTTTGTAGTCGAACTGTGTTTATATAGCCGATCAAAAGTTATACTTCTGATGAGAAGAATGATGATACCGGCCAGTTGCGCCTTCGCATATGTGGGAACAACTTACCTCTGTGTGGCATTCATTGACACAGCGCTATACTGAAGACATATGTTAAGGATTATATAAAAGCTTTTGAGATTGTTTACATCTTGACTTAACATGTTCAGGGTCTTTTAAAGATTATATACGAGATAAAAAGTGGTAATCATTTAGTTTGCTAGCACTTAAACTAAAGAATAATAGCTGTTTAGATTATCAAACCCTTTTTCACCATACGTCATTGAGACTGCTTTGCTAAAATAACCCGTTGTTCCTGATAAAAATAGCCATGACAATGACATCAACAAGAGCCAAGCTCTTAAACTTCGGGCGATCATTTTCTTACTCAGTTATTATGATATCCACCTATTGTATTTCCTCAAAAAATGTGAAACTACATAAGTACATATTATCTAATCCATCCAGGTGGTACCCACCAACCAGCTAGTTGGACATCCTGACCAATGTCGCAGGGAAATGCTGGATGCAGGCTGCTTCCAACTTGTTATTCTGGAAATCCTTTGGGCGGTCTATATCCAGCAGACTTCTTGCGACTGATATGATGAAGATTATCTTATTTAATAACATCTTTAAATTGCATAATCATTTGTATATACCGAACGCCGAGTAGCAATCCTGACGTATTTCTTAACAAATTAGAGTCAATTATGATAAAGCTGCGTAAAAAACATAAAAAAACTATAATTATCGCTGGCGACTTCAACATTAACTATCTTAAGGATAGCAAAGAATTAAAAGAAATGAAAAGAATAATTCTCAACTATAATCTGACTATACATGTAAGAGAACCAACACGACTAAATTCTTGCTTGGATCAAATACTGAGCAATTGCCCCGAAGCTACTTGTGAGGTCATTAATCTGTGTCTTTCTGACCACAACACAGGACAACTGCTCAAATTTTCTGTGACAAATGCGACTTTTCCCCCCAAGCAATATTTTATACAAAGAAGAGATTTTAATGACGAAAATGTACAAAAGTTTTGTAACTATTTGAAAAGTCTGTCTTGGTCTGAAGTATATGCAAAAAATGACACAAATTCAGCTTTTGACGAATTTCATGACTTATTTACTTTTTTATTTTATCAGTGTTTTCCTCTCATACGAATTAAAAAAACAAACACTTCAAAGCGATCTACCTGGATAACCAAAGGCGTTAAGATATCTTCGGTTACAAAACGAAGATTCAGATATCAATATTACGTTAATAAAAACTTAGAAACAAAACTTCGTTACAAGAAATACAACTCTATTTTTAAAAAGTGTGTAACGGCATCCCAAAAATTAAGCAATATTCGACTTATACACAAGGCAAAAAATATATGTCAGGCATCTTGGAAATTAATTAAAAAGGAATCAAATAATAATATAAATAACAAATCATGTATAGATAAAATTATTCATAACGGGACAGTAATCAATGATATTAATGAAATTGTAAATATATTTAATAATCATTATACGTTAATAAATAAGAACAATAATAATAATAATGGCAATAATAGTTATAACACAAACAATAGAGCGCAATATGAAATAAATCCCAACCAGCACAGTATGTTTTTAATGCCTACCGACAGTTACGAAGTTCTGAAAACCATTTTAAAATTAAATAATACCCCATCATCTGGCTATGATCATATAACAACTAATGTTTTAAAAAAATGTGCCCCGACTATTGCCCCAATTCTTAGTCACATTATTAATTTATCTTTTTCCCAGGGCGTTTTCCCTGAACGTCTAAAAACCTCAATTGTTAAACCTATTTACAAAAAAGGAGATAGAAATTGCATAAATAATTACCGACAAATAGCTTTGATTCCAATATTCTCAAAAATATTTGAAAAAATAATGCAAACCCGAATAACTTCTTTCCTCGACAAAAACAACATATTATGTGCGCAACAAAATGGTTTCCAAAAAGGAAAATCAACAACCTTAGCAGCATTTAATCTTATCAATAAAATAACAGAAAATATTAATAAAAAGAACCCGACTACTGTTATACTATTTGATATGTCAAATGCTTTCGATTTGGTCTGTCATGAAATCTTGTTGGGTATATGTGAGACGTATGGTATTCGCGGAAAACCGCTAGATTGGTTAAGATCATATTTAAAAGACCGTAGTCAATATGTAGAAATTGCAAAACTGAATGAAAATAATGAAGAGGTTTTATATAAATCGCAAAAACAAATCACTAAATTGGGCGTTCCACAAGGTAGCATACTGGGACCACTTCTCTTTCTGCTTTACATCAACCACCTGCCAAATGTCACTCAACACGAATGCTCGCTCTTCGCGGATGACATAGCCTTAGTAGTACCTTGTTCCAACAAAGACACGTATAATAGAGACATAATCAAGGCCATATCGGAAATTGTGCAATGGCTTGAACTTCATAATTTGAGGGTTAACACATCCAAAACTAAATACCTGCAATTCCATAGCCAAGGTGGTAGCGGACTGCCATTAAGACTAACTCTCAATAACGAACAAATTGACGAAGTTCAGGATGCCCCATTTCTCGGTATAATATTAGATAAATGTTGTACATGGAAACAACATGTAGATAAAGTGTGTTTAAAATTGAATCGCTTTGTGTACGTCTTAGGGCGTCTCACTGCAGTAACAGATTTAAAAACAGCTTTACAGGCTTATCACGGGTACGTTGCTTCCAACTTAAGATATGGCATTTTGTTGTGGGGAAATTCTGTAGAAATAAATAGGCTTTTTATTGTACAAAAAAAATGCATCAGAGCAATATGTAAAGTTCCTTCTCGGACAAGTTGTAAACCGTTTTTCAAAAAACTTGAACTCCTAACTCTTACAGGCTTATATATATACGAAACCTGCGTTTTCGTCATCAATAACCGGCATCTATTCAGAAAGCGAGGTGATCATTATAATCATAGTTGTAGATATCCGGATCGCCTGCTCTTGCCAGCTAGTAGAACTGCAATATGTTCCAAAGGCTGCAATACTATGTGCGTTAAAATATTTAATAGAGTACCTGAAGAAATCAAATGCCTACCTAACAGACTCTTTAAAAGAAAATTACATGACTGGCTAGTTGACAAAACCTTTTATACGATTGACGAATACTTAAAACCTAATTATATTTAATGACAAATTTTATCCTATTTTCTTTACCTATTGACATATATTATGTATTGTTTTTTGTTGGATTTATAATGACTATTTTGACATATATTACTATTTTAATTTTATTATTATAATTTGCATGCTGGAAACGGCTAAGTGTACGCTCCTATTTATTGTGTTCCACCTATTGTACGACACTTATGCGAAATAAATTTCATTTCATTTCATTTCAATGATTAACTCATTGTTGTGTGACTGTGTGACTTGTCCGTATATATTTATTTATTGTTATCATGTTATTAACTCATTGTTATCGTTTAAAGGTATATAATGCGAAGCGACATTATATTTTACAATTCCTATTAGCTTAACAAAAACTATTTTCAGAAATTAAATGTATTAACGCTATATCCAATATATTTCAGTGCTCCGTGGAACTGACTCACCTATTTGTCTTAGTTTGTACATCAACAGTTTAATCTACGGACAAGTCATCTCTGTTGCTGCAATTATGAGTTACAAACGCGTCATTGAAATGAATTGCTACCTCGTTAGCTTTGAGCTTTTGATAAACTGAAAAAAATACGGAGTTCTCGTATCATATTTCATACATTCCGAAAAGAATATGTTGCACGTTAAAATTCATCACTTAGAATCATTTAGTTATTAGTATAAGTAGTTCATCTTCCTATGGCAGTATTCCCGTATCGATACGAAGCTGGAATCTTTGAAAAAATTTACGCTTTTGTCTTACACCAGGGGTGTTGCAGTTGTCTATGGGCGGCAGTGATAGTGATCACTGCCACTCATATGTTAAGTGCAACATCAGATGACCGGCTTGTTCGTTGCCATCCTATTTGTTAAAAAATAAATTTACAAACCTCAGGAGCGGAATTGTTCAAGACCGATTGTCTCCAGAACCAATACGCGAGATGAAGAAGTATTTTTTTAAAGCTGTCCTTGTCGATATGTTTCATCATCATACCCGCAAAAAGTTCACTATTTGACACAGGCCTCCCCGAAAGATTTCCATCATCGGGTCTTGCCATACTCACCACGCTTGGCTGACGGGTTGGAGAGCGCAGTTTATTAGACTTATCTCGGTTTTGACGCTGCTGCCCATCTAAAGGAGTTTGTTGGACTGAGGGAATGAAATAAAGGTATATGGGATGCTATTAGCTCGGATGGATTAGGGATGAGAAAGTTGCAACTTGCAACCATAAATATGCTATTGAAAATGACACCCCTGACGAGTTAGCACGTAAAGCTGTTTATCCCAGTTGTTATAATAAATACTGTTAAAATATCAAAATGCCTAAAGGCTGCCTTTAGTAATAGTCACAAACTAACGAATAATAAAAAGTTTTTATTTCCCTAGAAAAATAAATACCTCTCAAAAAATATGATACCAACACTAATTTGAACAGCTAACTGACGCTAACAAATTTGCGCATTTCTCAAGCACTTCACAAAGGAAAGCAATCCGAAGCTCGGCACGCAAATTACCTGACACCGACACTTCCATCAAAAAAGGAAATGGCGCCTCCCCTCGGAAAAACTGAACAAATCGCCTTACGGACGCGAGCCGAACCCCGGCAATCTGCCAGGTAGCACAAACTAGAGAACAACACAGATGCAGGCTGCATTGTGGATCCAAACTTATCCTATCCTAATCCTAACTTCCTAACTATAATCTTACTATCTAATCTAATCTTACTTCTAACTAACTAATATTATAAATGCAAAAGTGAGTTGTTTATTTGTTTCTTTGTAACTATCTTATCTACTGAACCGATCGTCAAGAAATTATGCATACACATAGATTAGGGTACTCAGAAGGACATAGCCTATAAATCACGCGGGTGAAGCCTAAAACAAAAAATATTTATTGTGAAACAATCGGCACCACGTACACACGTATCCCGCCGATTATCATTAAATTTTGCATACACGTTGTCTGGAGTTCGGAAAAGAACATAGGCTACCTTTTCTGGAGGGATCGACACTAAGCCCAATTGTGATTACGTACCAACTAGCAAATACAAATTCTAAATACGTATAATTCGAATTATACGTATTAAGTTAAAAGTTTAGAATTTTCATTTCGTTTCATTTCAGCTAACCAAAATTCTTCAATTGGACCTCGTGACATGAAAAAGTAAGAACTTTTCTAGGAATGCAGGCACAGATTACTATTACTTTACACAAACGGTCTCACTCACGTATTTTAGTCTGTATCACAATGAAGTCAATTTTTAGCCTGTTGATAAGGTCATCTTTTGAATAAGCTATAACTATAGTCAAAGGCTACAAAGACGTCGCAGCACGGCCATCCTATGATCACTATGCATGTTTCTATATCGATAGAATCTTAATTTTAAGGCTGCTAGAAATATAAGAAAATACCTCGAAATGAGTAAATTTCCTAAACCTTAACCGTAAATTACGTATGAACACGAGATATTGTTCTGTATCCGAAATATTTTGTGAAGGTATTCCAACAAATTGGCCATAATAAAACGTTCCTAATTAACGAGCGCATCCGGAGGGACCCCGGACGCGGAAAAATAATAGGAATCACCTTCTTAGAGGAAGCGATCTCTTTAATTGCCCGGTGAGGCCCCCAGCAATTTGCCCGGATTGTACCGCCTCAAAAATATCTTTTTATAAATTGATTATAGCGATGATAAAAATACATTTTTTAAGGTAATGATTTTTCATTAGTATTTTTAGATTTATAAGAATAATTGCAGCTGGCCCTACTTGTATCTCTCATAAGGTTATAAAGACAGCGAAGACTTAGTAATCCCTATTACTAGCCTTTGCAATCCGTCAATCTTTAGGACCCTTACTGTTTTTACCCTCTAGGTACGGAACCATAAAAAACCGAAAGCTCTTTGACTTTTTTTTAGATTTTTGTGAAACAACATTGGTCCGAATTTTTCACGCTGCCTAAAAGCAACTGACAAAGCTTCACAACTGTCATCTAATGATGAAAGTCAGAACCAATCGCTTAATATACTTGTTATACTGCCCCGAAAAATATCCTACGAAATATTTCTATGGAGAAGTTAGGAGATAGTTAAAAGCAAATACAAAACAAGCAACGTATCAGCTCTATCCAGTGCTGACTATAAGAAAACCACCTAAAATCAACACATTCCTATCGGCCGATGCATATTTCTGGCTGTCTCGCTAATAGGCAAAGTTTTATCAGCGCGACCAAATACCTCAGGTTCGCTCTCCGAGATAAAATCTGTTTGAAGTTGGTCCTCGAGCCCACTTGATTTATACGCGGAGTTAATCCCACTATTTACTAGTTTTAGTGGAAGGTAAAGAGGGCCTTTTTCCTCCGCCCTTCGCCCTAAGGCGCGATGGGTCAAGTTAAAGACGAAAGAGGATACGCTTATACGCAACAGCTCCTTAGACTAAGTCTAAAAATCTTCTGTTGTGTAAGAAGCCGATGGTGAAAGGTAGAGTCTTCCTTTGAGGACGGACTTACCTCTTCCTGAGCAGTTTGCTGCAAAATAACACCTGTACTTGTGTTAATACCTACCTATATTTAAGTATTTATGAGCGCTCATAACTTTTTACAAAATAGTCCGATTTTGATAATTCTTTTTTTATTGGAAAGGGTAATTGGTCTCTTAAAATTTGAAAAAGAATCTAGCCCCAGTGGTAGGAAAATAGGGGATTATTGATTTTCTGTTTTATAGCGCTTTAATTTTTGTTTTTATAAGTTTAATACCATTACGATGATACAATATGCTCTTCTGTTTTGTTAGCCTTTTGGTAATTTTTATTTGGTCTATGTCCAGCAGTGGACGAGTAGAATTTTTCTTTTTATTGTATGCATAAAAAAAGAAAGATTTTTCAATTTCCATATCCAGCTCCGTGGCGCAGCGGTCAACACGCCTGCCTGCGACGCGGTTGGTCCCGGGTTCAATCCCCGGTCAGGTCAAGATGGAAAATGATCTTTTTCAAATTGACCTGGCTCTTGGATGTTTATTTATATATGTTTTTGTAATAAAATATAGTATCGTTGAGTTAGTATCCCATAACACAAGTCTTGAACTTACTTTGAGGGCTTACTCAATCTGTGTGATTTGTCCGTATATATATATATATATATATATATATATATATTTATTTATTTTGACTCAGTCTCGAGGATAAGCTTCCGCTTCCTCCCCTGCCTTGCGCCGCGCGGTCAGTAAGGACGGTTATCAGTCAGCGCGCGTGATGTATGTCGCGCGGGCCCAGCCTACGGTCAGATAATTATCTGCCGTGGTCGTCTAGACCTAATTCCAGGCAGATAATGTACGACGCACTTGTTTAAATAATTACGCCTAAGCCTCGAAATGACAAGAAATCTGTCTTGCTCACCAAAAACGTCTGTGTAAGACAGAAAATAAAATAGTAAACTTAATATAGTCCTCTTCTTTTCGAGTCAAAATGGTAATTTTTTGCATTTTCTATACCGTTTTTAACCAGAAGGTGGCCATAGCGACTCCTTTGTTATTTGCCTCAGTAAGGTCTTCGATTGTATTTAACATATTAAGTCCTGGTCCTCATTTGCAATTAAATGATAAAAAGTACTTCAAGTATTAGCACTATTCATATTCTAAGTATATTTCATTGAGAAATGGCCAGCTGCAATGCAATGCAAATAGAATAAAACAAGCCACAACTATTAAATACGCGTTATCCCTTTTACTATATTTAACCTTATTTCTATCCATACCACTCAAAAGTTCATGTTCAGCTACTTTCCTTTAGGGTGAACCATAAAATTATTAAATATCATGTTAAGGGTTGCTGTGTTTTAAGGTTAAATGTACTTAGTTTAACATACGTACAAGAATAAAGGAACGATTTTCTTCACGAGGTTGATGTACACATTAAATATTCAGTGCATTTTCTCCCTCAGTTGCGCGGGAAAGTGCACTAAACTGCACGGTTGCCGTGAGCCGGAGCGACGTCGCGAGACGACACCGCATCTGCCGCGCGACTCCGGCGTGCATACAAATCACTTGCATTTTGCACAGTGCAGTCATATTTATGAACTAGATGAACAATTTTGTAGTAAAAAAGGAACTAAGAGACAGTCACATATTGACAACTCTGCTCTGTCTTGGTGAAACTCAAGGGACAAATTTTAAACGCCTGCTTATTTTTTTTTTGTTTTTTATAAATACAATGGGCAAGTAACATCAACATGTGGTAGGGTTTTATGTGTAAAACATGAATTGTTAAAGATTTAACTTGAATGAAAGAGGTGACTTGCTTAGTAAATACTATAATCAAATTTAGTTTTACAAGGACAGATTAAAAAATGCACTACGCGTATGTCCGCGGCTGCGTCCGTCTGCAAGTGAAGTCGATGGCGGGGCGGCGGCGCGGGAGACGATCAGCTGACTGCTACCCCCGCCCTTCGTCTCTCCTTCCCCCGCGTTTGGGAAGAACATGAATGCGTAAACATCCTCGGGGGCGTTGAAAGCTATAGCTTTTAAGAGTTTTGTAGGTCTGGTGATGATCCACTCTCCTCCTGGTCATCTTCTTCAAGTTCATTGGTTGGTAAAAGACACATCTTGTTGACGGCCCTTCGAACAGTGCCGTTTGAAGTGGTTACTTCTGCCACCCTGTTGACACCGTCCGTGCCAGGAAACAGACGGCTTACTCTACCCATACGCCATTGGAGGGGCGGCAGGTTGTCTTCCTTCAGTAGAACCACGTCCCCAAGCGCAAGCTGGCGCTGTGGGGTTCGCCACTTCGTGCGCTGCTGCAGCTCACATATATACTCCCGGCTCCATCGGTCCCAGAAGTGCTGGCGAATCCTCTCAATGAGCTCGTATCTGTTAGGTCTGCTAACATTTACAGGAGCCGTGGGAATAGAAGTCAGTGATCTCCCGATCAGAAAGTGGCCTGGGGTCAGAGGAGATGGATCAGTACAATTGGACGAGAGAGGAGAAAGCGGGCGTGAATTTAGGATCGCCTCAATTTGTGTAAACAATGTCGCTAACTCCTCAAACGTTAAAGCAGCATTTCCAGCAACACGTTTTAAGTGAAATTTGGCTGAGCGTATTCCAGATTCGAAAATTCCGCCGAAATTAGGCGAGTAGGGAGGAGAAAACATAAATTTAATTGACTCATGACTAGCATATTCATAGACAGAACGACGGCTGGATCTCAGTAGTCTACCTAATTCATTGCAAGCACCAACAAAGTTCCTGCCGTTGTCACAATATATTTCATAAGGCTTACCTCTTCGCGATATGAACCTGCGAAGGCATAGAATGAAAGCTTGAGTACTTAAGTCGCTAACTAACTCTAAGTGAACGGCTTTTGTAGTTAGGCATACAAATAAGCACAAATAACATTTAGTTATTCGGTTACCTCGGCCTTTTCGGCTGCATATCATATACGGTCCTGCGAAATCAATACCACACGAGTAGAAAGGGAAAGTAGCATTAGTGCGCGCTTCAGGTAAGTGACCCATAATCGGTTGCATGGTTACAGCGCGCAACCTCGTACAGATGACGCATCGTCTCGACACTTGCCGTGCTAAGCACCTACCCCCGACTGGCCAGTAGCGGTCGCGAACGGATGCTAGCAGCAGTTGTGGACCCGCATGGAATAGCCGTACGTGTTCATTTGCCATTATGAGCTTCATAAAATGATGCTTCGCATCTAATAAAATTGGGTGTTTTTTATCAAAATTAAATTTCGAATTATTTAATCGACCACCCACACGAATAATTTTATCTGAATCAATAAATGGTGTTAACTGTAACAATTTATTCCTTTTCGGAAAAGTTTTTCCATGTTCGAGTAATTTAATTTCACCAGAAAACGATTGCTTTTGACTTAATCGGATTAAAAACTTCAATGCATTATCTAACTCAGTAACACTAAGTGGACCTGATAACTTTTGTTTGTTACATTGAACATTATTTGCAAAGCGCAAAACATAAGCAAAACTTCTAATTAATTTTAAATACGTAGAAAACTTACTAAAATCTATCAGTGATGACTCACTGTGATGTGCTTGGTCGGATGACACTAATAATGAGTTAACTTTAATATCAGGTAAATTGACGGTTGAGTACGAATGCTGCGGCCATTTAGACTGTTCCTCTTTAAGGAAAGAAGGACCCTCCCACCACAGAGTAGAGGACTCTAGAGCTTGAGGATCCACCCCCCGCGAAGCCAAGTCAGCTGGGTTCATACTGGTAGGTACGTGCCTAAATTGAAAATCATACGTCAACTCGTTAATCTCGTTAACCCTATTGCAAACAAACATCTTCAAATTTTTTACATCTGTCTTCAACCAGCCGAGAACAACTGTTGAATCAGTCCATATAAATTTCTTTTCAACATTAATGCGTAAAGATTTAAGCACCTTGTGACACAAATTTGCCCCTAACAGATTGCCTAACAGTTCCAACCGGGGAATCGTAGTCGGCTTTAAGGGGGCAACCCTGGCTTTTGCGCATAACAGGTTAACTGTGACCTCATGGTTTTTATCTACAGAACGCAAATAACAACAAGCTGCGTAGGCATCCTTCGATGCATCCACAAAACAATGCAAATCTATCGAGACTGGGCTATCACAAAGTACATTTCTTTTAATTTTAATGTTTGATATTAAATGTAAATTCTCTATAAAATTGTGCCATATACCTATAAGTTTTTGAGGTATGGGTTCCTCCCAACTTAACTTTGCTATCCATAATTTTTGTAAAAATATTTTTGCTTTAATAATACAAGCACAAATTAACCCGAGAGGGTCAAATATTTTACACGTCGTCGATATGACAGACCGCTTTGTAGGCACTTCGGGTAATTCAATACACGCTGAGAATTGAATTTTGTCGAATTTAGGACAATAGTTTAAACCCAAAACGCTCGAATCCTTTGTTAAATCGACTAAGTCGGAGATCGAGTCATCACCATCAAATGCCTGCGAACAATTGGTTCGAATTTTTCTCAAAGGCAGGCAAGCCGAATCTAAAACTTTCTTTACGTTTTTATATATATATTGCAACTCACACTCAGTTTGTGTTCCTGTATTTAAATCATCGAAATAGAAATCACTCTTAATTACATTGGCTATAACTGGATCCGGACATTCATTTGCTAATTGTAGTAAACACCTTGTACTTATAAATGGAGCAGAGGCCATACCATACGTTACGGTGTTTAACTGCAAAATTCGCACATTATCAGTATGTCCTGTAACATCAGACTTATTTTGAGTGTTAGTGGACACCAAATCTCGCCAAAGAATTAATTGGAGATGACGTTGTGAAGGATGCAAGCTAATTTGCCTATACATTTTCTCCAAATCTCCTAGAAGAACGTAACGGTGGCAACGAAAACGCAATAAAATCGAGAACAAATCGCTTTGGACGACTGTGCCGACAGCTTGTATGTCGTTCACTGACTTTCCTGACGAAGTTTTAGCCGAACCGTCAAAAACAACGCGCAATCTTGTCGTTTCACTATTTTCTCGAATGACACAATGATGTGGGAGGTAATATCCAAAATGTGGTTGTGCTACTTCACTTAAATGGCCCATTGCCTGATATTCCTCTAAAAATTGACAATATGGTTCCTTTAATTTGACATTCTTATTTAATTTATTTTCGATATTTATTAATCGCCTTAAAGCTAAATTAAAAGATGCGCCAAGATGACTTTCGGGCTCCTTCAATGGCATCATAACACAGAACCTGCCATTTTCTAATCGAGTCGTAGTCTCTAAAAAATGATTTTCACAGAATTGTTCTTCTAAAGATAATGTTTTTGTATCTGGCGGCAGTTCTTCAATCTCCCAAAACCTCTTAAGGGAATTATTTAAATCATTTTCACTGACCTGATTAAAAAAACACTGTACCTTAGACTTTGACCTATCAAATCCTACCGGGCCTGCAATCAACCATCCCAGCTGCGAATTTTGTAATGTAGGCATGTTAACGCCTAACTTGATTTGGTTCGTACCAATAATAGACCAAAACACGTCAGCCCCCAACAAAATGTCTATACTAGAAGACTGAAAAAATCTGGGATCCGCCAATTGAATATTTTCGGGAATGCCTAATTCATGCACATTTATTTCAGTGCCAGGCAAAACACCTGTAATTGTTGGCACCAATAAACACAATACTTCTATACTGAATGGCGTAAAACACGACTTTAATTTTATCTTACAACTGCCAGAAATATTAGTCTTATCTTATCTTATCTTATCTTCATTGGGGCCGATTATAAATCGGAAGCACGTCTAACCTTTGGGTTATTTTGTACTTACCCCATGCCTTACTCACTCACACGGTGATTCCCGAAGAAGGACTGCATAAGCTTCAGGATATCCCCTGGTGCGTAGTGCCTGTAGTCCTCTAGATCAGGATACGCCGATCCGAAAAGGTCCAAACGCTTACCAGCCAAAGAGTCGCAGTAGCACAAGATGTGTCTCATCGTCTCCTCTGATTCCTCACATGCCCTACATAGAGGGCTTCCGACAATTTTCAATTTGAAGAGATGACTGTTATTTTCGAAGTGTCCGGTCAGGGCTCCCATTAGAAATCTTGTCTGTTTTCTGTTAAATTTACAGAACCTTAGTTAGTCTTAATATTGTTAAGACCGCATACATTTAAATTTTTATTTTGTACACACAATCCTAATTTATTTCGCATATTTTCTGTTAAAAAAGAAGATTGGGAACCTGTGTCTAAAAGGGCCCTAGCGACAATACTGTTGTTGTTATTTTCATTTATAATTTCTACTTGCGCCGTACACAATAGCGTGTGAGTCATCGTCACAGCTGATAACGCAACCTGACCGAGCGAGTCGTTACTAGTCGACGCGCTCGACGCGGCTTGATCGGGGTTTGTGACCGGCTCATCCTTTTTATGCAACAAAGTATTGTGCTTTCCTCTACACACCTGACAAGAACCCTTCAATCGACATTGAAAACTATTATGACCACTACGTAAACATTTTGTGCACAGCTTATGCTTTGAAACTTCACTAAATTTATCAGCGTAACTTAATTTCTTAAACTTGGTACATTCATAAACATGATGACCTTGGTTACAAATAACACATGAAAGTTTCGTATTACTACGATCTCCGGTAGCAACAAAGGAGCGTACGGATTTGTTAGGGTTAGCATTCTGTTTATAATCATTTCTATCCGATCTGTTATAATAAGTAGTTTCTAAGACATCTGCGCGGTTACGCAAAAATGAATAATAGTCTTCTAAAGTTGGTAACTCGGTTAAATCATTTTTATGCTCTTCCCACTTTCTACTCGTTGCAGTATCCAACTTCGCAGAGACTATAAATATTATCAAAGTGTCCCACTGCTGAGTTGGGAGGCCAAGAGAGTGTAGGGACCTTAAATTTTTGGAAATATGATCAATCAAAAATCTTAACGCCTTAAAGGATTCCTTTGTAATGGGATCTATATTTAATAAAGCCTTTAAATGATTATTTATTAAAATATTCTTATTATTATAGCGTTCACATAAAGTCTGCCATGCATTTTTATAATTATCGGCGGAGAACTCAAATGATCTGATCACGACAGCGGCACTACCTTCCAAACTAGATCTTAAGTAATGAAATTTATTGATCAGCGGCACGGAATCATTTGTATTTACAAGGGAATCAAAAGTGTCCCGGTACTCAAGCCATTTTAAATAATTTCCATCGAAAGATGGCAAGGAGATAGTGGGGAGTTTAATAGAATTGAAAGAATGCGAGCACTGGCTTTCGTTTGAAACACTTCCACTACCCTTAGGGCATATTTCAGTATTATTTGACTCTAATAGTACTTGAGCCGTGGAAAGAACAGAATAGAACTGTGCCTCAACAGTATCCCTCTCAGACAACTGCTCATCAATAGAATCGGAAAGCATTTCAATCTCTAGTTGCAATGTAGAAAATTCGTTTAATAAATCTTGAAATTTATCTACGCGTAGCGATAATTCCTTCACTTGACTAATTGATAATTTCTCGGCACCCACTTGGTTTAAAACATGAACGTAGTCTTTAAACTTCGTTAATCTACCTTTAATTATGCTACGTTTCTTATTTAATTCCTTTAATTTTCCTTCCATGGCTAAAATTTAAATAATAAAAGTAGGTAATCAAAATGTGCAACGAATAAAGTAGATAAAGAGATACCTTAATTGAGAATCAAACCCGCTATAGGCGGAGCGCAATCCACTGGACTTTGAACCAGCTGTCGTTCTGCCTTTTGTCTTCCCGGCTGCCAAGGACGCGCTCGAGCGCAGATAGGTACTATCAGCAAGCTCTCACAATTCCTTACCGCAAGCACAGATATGACCTGGAATCATCGGCAGTAAAGCGTGAAAAACTATATTTCTATAACTATAAAATAGTGGCAGGAAGACAAGTGAAAAGCTAAGAAACGATTATTAGGTAATTAGGCTAATTAGGTACTTGGCCTAAATATTATGTAATTTAATTTAGCAGGAAAAATGAATCACTGAGAATATAAATGTAGGTAGGTTTATAGATGGAATACTTTTAGAAATCATGCGCAGTAGCCGAAAGAACTAATTTATGCAATGTATAAATTATAAAATGTAATATCATGAACAAGCGTCTTCGGAGCGCAAAATGAATTTATACGTAAAACCGTGCTTAGCAGGCAGAAGAAAGGCTTGCGCAATAGCCAAAGTGATAAATTATAGATACGCTATTAGCACAGGATCAAACTATTAGCTTAATTAAACACTGCTTTAACACTTTAGAGCGCAACTGCTTACACAAAGAAAGGGGGAAAAAAATGGATGTAATTGAAAGGATACGCCAACTTCCCTCGGGTTAACACTCCAGACGTCCAGATATCCTCAGGTAATCTCCTTGTAACCTGTTATCATCGATTCAAGGGGTGCGAAGGCAGCATACGCGGCAATCCAATCCAATCCTTTGTCTTAATTTCCGTTGAAAGGTCGAATAGCGGTCATCCGTTGGTATTCGACTGTCGATGTCGATGAGACTGCAGATACGGCGTTGCTATTATCGGCAACGAATTATAACGGTCGCCACTTGTTAAAGATTTAACTTGAATGAAAGAGGTGACTTGCTTAGTAAATACTATAATCAAATTTAGTTTTACAAGGACAGATTAAAAAATGCACTACGCGTATGTCCGCGGCTGCGTCCGTCTGCAAGTGAAGTCGATGGCGGGGCGGCGGCGCGGGAGACGATCAGCTGACTGCTACCCCCGCCCTTCGTCTCTCCTTCCCCCGCGTTTGGGAAGAACATGAATGCGTAAACAGTTATCTTGCCTTGGTTCTTCATGTTGTCAATGTACAGAAGTAATGACAAAAATAAGTTAAGACTTAGTAATTGCATCTTTATTTTCGCAGATTGTGGAACTTGATCAAGTAAACAGATATTAAACCAGAGAAAACCCCTTAAAAATCATCCAAGAAGTCCGCTGCTAGACATCGGTTCTTCGCGCTATATCGGCCAAGTACATACATACATACATACATACATACTATCACGTCTTTATTCCTTGCGGGGTAGACAGAGCCCAAGGTCTATCGGCCCAGTGCATCAAATAATATGCTGAAAGCGATGTGTTATCTCTGGATGTTCGTTTCTTTCTGTAGTTTCGACACCGTTTGTGTCCTACTCAAAATTGGTTTGTCTAACCCATAAACGACAAAACTAACATCAGATCTGGTTCTTCTATGTAACAACTTTACAGAAAAGATACAAAGGCAAATACTTATATCAACTTATGCACTTGTTCCGTAGTCAATCATTCCAGCGAAGCGAAAATCGTTATTTTATTGCAGCTTACACTTACGGCTACATTGCCTTCAATACAGCCAATTGACAGCAGAATCGAATGACTGACGGTTCTGGGAAGCCGCGAGGAGCCCATTGAAAGGTGAGGCGGAGTCAATTGCCTACGTGTACCTATCAGATCACTGTACTGAGGGGAATGTTTATCACGCAGACCGACGCAATGGTGCAATGGGCAGAGGTACATAAAAACTACTAGCTGTTACCCGCGGCTTCACCCGCGTGATATATAGCCTATATTATACCTATATTCATTTCTCATGAATTACTCTATCTATTGGTGAAAACCGCATGAAAATCCGTACATCCGTTCTTCAGTTTATCGCGAACAGACAGTCAGACAGACGCGGCGGAAGACTTTGTTATGTAGTGATACATATATGTATAGATAAACATCCAAGACCTAGGTCAATCTAAAAACATCATTTTTCATCTTAACCTGACCGGAGATCGAATTGGGACTGGGACCACCTGTGTAGCAAACTGGCGTGTTGTTGTTAAAAAAAAAACATTATGGGGTTTCAGTTATTGAGATGTTCATGACATGACGATTTTCGCTATAAATTATAAATTCCGTTTTGTTACCATGGCATCTTAGTATAGAAAAATTAAAATAGGTTTTCAATGAGCAAAGGAATACAACTTACACTACAACTTTAAACTCAGTCAACTTTTATGCTGGTTTGGGAGAAAAGGAAAAACATAGAATATACCAGCTGCTTTTCTTCCCGCGCAGACCGTATAAGCCGGTCAAGGGATTGGGTGAAAATCTACGGAACCACGTTATAGCGATACGGCTAGCAACCCACCACTATTTTGATTTCGCTTTCCACCATAACGCCTACAAACACGCTAAACGTGGCCTTTGAGTTTTACGACCTTGGGCTCTGTCTACCCCGCAAGGGATAATGACGTGATAATATGTATGTATGTATGTAGATACCTCCGCCTTCCCGTGACATCACCTTTTTAATGAAGACATCCGTCACCCGTCGCATAAAATGCGAGGCGGGCAATATCGGTGCTTTATAGTGTACGTGGAGCCGCGCCGACGCTGAGACGCCATCCACGGTGGGCTCATATGCATACGGAACGACCATTAACTATAGACCTGCTGCTTGTATTACCTCAACCTCTTAAAAACGATAGCGAGAGAGATTCTCAAAATGGGTAAGATCACGAAATACCTTTAGCTATTGCGGTAATGAAAATGAACTTGTAACTAAGATAATACCACCTGATATTCTTTTGCCTTATCTAATTCTATTTCAAAGATTGATTTTTTGATGGCTGTGGCCTCAAGATGTAATGTTTCGACATTATTTGTAGACCTGTTTATTAACCACATCAACAAACCATTTAAGATGTAAGTATTGTGTCGACATTATTTTCATACCTCTGACTAACCACATCAACGAACCCTTACTCGCATTTTTTTTATTTACAACTAGCAATTTTTCCGCGGCTTCGTCCGCCAAATTTATACCTTATGGCAAGATCTATAACTCCAAGTATTTTTGGATTTTTTTTTTTCATTTATTTTGGCATAAAACAGTCATAAAAGATAAGATTACAATTTGTTATAAAATATACATTTGTAGACAAATCTGTGCCAAAACTTAATTAAATATTATTACTTATATAAATTTAAGGCCGCTGGTAGTAAAAACAATAAAATAAACAATTTTGAAATATTGAGCTTACAAAAATAAAGATAAAAACTAATTTAATGACCTTTAAAATATATAATAATTATAAAATATATATACCTATATATATAAAAACTCTGTACCTATATTATAAAAATCTGTCCAGTACTTTCGGACCATATTAATTTATATTATGAACACAGCCACCAATGAGACCAACGGGGGAACGCAGCCAGCGTTTTTACCACCACGCCACACGGGCAAGAATTATTCAAAATTTTGATGTGTCTTTTTTAGGGTTCCGTACAAAAGTTGAAAAACGGAACCCTTATAGGATCACTCGAGCGTCTGTCTGTCCGTCCGTCCGTCTGTCACAGCCGATTTTCTCCGAATCTACTGAACCAAATTAGATGAAATTTGGTCAGATAGTGTAATCCTATGACCCAAACACGGATGTGCAAAGTAAATAAAGATTTTTTTGAAATAAGGGTCATTTTGAGGGGCCCACTTACAAAATTTTAAAAGAAAGTTTTGCAAACCTTACTGTGTCATATATCAAATAAAAGGGCTCATTATGAGGATCTCAAAAATATTTTTTTTGTTCGGGTAAAATTTTGTCAGGGCCGAAAATTTTGAAAAAATTACAAAATATAGTTCATTCCTTGAAGATTACAGGAATTAAGTGGTAAACTCACAATAATAAGTTCATCTAGGGAAATAGTTCACTAAAACACCACTAGATGGCGCTAGTCAATTGAATAAATCATTTTTTGCACATTGTGTGTGTGTTCACGAAGCATATTGTACGGAACCCTCATTGCGCGAGTTTGACTCACACTTGGCCGGTTTTTTACTCTTTTTATTGCTCTCCCTTTTCTTAAGTGAATATGTAAATAGTCATATAGTGTAATTTACCTGTTTTGCATTTTGTTGTACATATGAATCTTGGGGTTTGTAAATACAACTGCTATTCTAATTAGACCTATTTCTAATCTGTATCATTTTATAACAATGGCCGGGTCTAAGGAAGTTCCAACACGGCATGTCCGTCGGCGTCTCGTTGCTCGCACTTGCGGCCAGATAAATCACGCGACGACATATGAACACTGGCGTAGTGCTGCTGACACAACGGGCTGCGGACGAGGGAAATTATATCGTTCCAGGAGATAAAACAGTTGCCTCAATGGTATATTATTTCATGGTTTAGTACCTACAGAAACTCTTGTTGTGGACAATTACGATATAAAATAAAAAAATATCTAATCAGTCAAAAGATTAGGCATTATCGTCGGAATGGATCGATGTGCTTCCGAAACAGTGATCAGTCGAGTCCGATCAGTGATATACTGAGGTATATCCCCAGTGTTGAGTGATCATCGGACGATTTCACTGCGGTTTGATTGGCAGCGGGCGGCGGACACTCGCTCGCTGCACGTTGCACATACTGATATCTTAATATTGCTTAATCCCGATCAAATGCATTCTTTTACATTTAAATACAAAGTCCTTGGTGTGCCCGCAGTGTCCAGTGATCAGCGGACGATTTCACTGCGGTTGGATTACCAGCGGGCGGCGGACACTCGCTCGCTGCACGGTGCACATACTGATATTTTAATATCGCTCAATCCCGAGCAAATGCATCCTTTTACATTTAAATACAAAGTCCTCGATGTGCCTCCAGTGTCCAGTGATCAGCGGACGATTTCACTGCGGTTTGATTGCCAGCGGGCGGCGGACACTCGCTCGCTGCACGGTGCACATACTGATATCTTAATATCGCTCAATCCCGAGCAAATGCATTCTTTTACATTTAAATACAAAGTCCTCGGTGTGCCCGCAGTGTCCAGTGATCAGCGGACGATTTCACTGCGGTTTGATTGCCAGCGGGCGGCGGACACTCGCTCGCTGCACGTTGCACATACTGATATCTTAATATTGCTTAATCCCGATCAAATGCATTCTTTTACATTTAAATACAAAGTCCTTGGTGTGCCCGCAGTGTCCAGTGATCAGCGGACGATTTCACTGCGGTTGGATTACCAGCGGGCGGCGGACACTCGCTCGCTGCACGGTGCACATACTGATATCTTAATATTGCTTAATCCCGATCAAATGCATTCTTTTACATTTAAATACAAAGTCCTTGGTGTGCCCGCAGTGTCCAGTGATCAGCGGACGATTTCACTGCGGTTGGATTACCAGCGGGCGGCGGACACTCGCTCGCTGCACGGTGCACATACTGATATCTTAATATTGCTTAATCCCGATCAAATGCATTCTTTTACATTTAAATACAAAGTCCTTGGTGTGCCCGCAGTGTCCAGTGATCAGCGGACGATTTCACTGCGGTTGGATTACCAGCGGGCGGCGGACACTCGCTCGCTGCACGGTGCACATACTGATATCTTAATATTGCTTAATCCCGATCAAATGCATTCTTTTACATTTAAATACAAAGTCCTCGGTGTGCCCGCAGTGTCCAGTGATCAGTGGATGATTTCACTGCGGTTTGATTGCCAGCGGGCGGCGGACACTGCGCTCGTTGCACAGTGCACATATTGATATCTTAATATCGCACAGTCCAGATGAAATGTGCGCTGCAGGCCGCAATAACGCCGGAGCCGCGAGATTTATCTGCCGGCTGGAAAGATTCGATTTTGATTGTTCAGTTGGCAAGGCTGATCGATGCCTCTTCAGCAATTTACACGATGTACTACGTTTTAAAACCAAAACTTTGCACTTCTTGTTATAGGTAGTACTAAGCTAAGCTATTATAGGTTGCTTGTTGTGTAGAAAGAAGGGAATACTATTCGCGATAAATCACTATAAAACAAACCTGCATGTAAAATCAAGTTTCATAAGTGCAAGATTACCACAAAAATTCTTGATGTATACGAAGAAATCCAAGATTTTACCCCCATGAGAAAGTATCTATATACCCGCATGGGAAAAAGACGTGATAATATGTATGTATAAGCTAATAATGACATATAGTAATACATTTAAAAGTTTGGTTACCAATATAACACTTATATCAGTAGAGTTATAAATCAACTATAGTGTAATGTCTAAGTAAGTATAATTTTGCGATTGAAATACCTTTCCCTCTAACATCATTTTTTGATCAATATGGTATTATAAAATCGGAGCAGTATGGTTTCCAGAAAAGGAAATCAACTGCACATGCAATATTTGACCTCATTAATAAAATATTACATAACATTAATGACAAAAAATTTACAACAGTAATGTATCTTGATATGTCTAAAGCATTTGACTATGTTTCTCATGAACAACTGCTAGACAAATTAGAATATAATGGAATAAGAGGACTAGCTTTGGAATGGATAAAGTCGTATTTAACAAATCGGATTCAATGTGTTGAAATAGCAAAATTAAACAAGAACCATGTATCAGAAACTTGCCGATCGGAGTTTAAATACAATAACTTTGGTGTTCCTCAGGGCAGTGTGCTTGGTCCTTTGTTGTTTTTGATATACATTAATGATATTCCCGAAATAATCAAACACAAAATGATTTTATTCGCAGATGACATTTCTATTATTGTTACATCAGACAAAAATGAGACATTAAATAAACATTCTATTGACATTTGTGATACACTAACATTAATCATAAATTGGCTAAATAAAAATAATCTTTTAATTAATCTTAATAAAACCAAATTTATAAATTTTAATAATCTGATGGAGAATAATTTAATTAATTTAATTTATGACAATCAAACATTAGACGTTGTTGATAGCACAATATTTTTGGGTCTTGTAATAGATAAAAAACTAAATTGGAAAGAACAAATTGACAAAGTTTGCAAAAAAATGAATAGTTTTACATTTGCATTATATAAACTAGCTAGAGTTGCAAATAGAAGTACAGCTATCATGGCCTATTTTGCTTATATTGAATCTGTCCTGAGATATGGTTTGTTGATTTGGGGAAACGGGACAGATATAAATAAAGTATTTATAGCACAAAAAAAATGTATTCGCGCAATATGTGGTGTTGCTCCTTACGTATCCTGCAAACCCTATTTTAAAGAATTAAAAATATTACCGTTTCCTTGTCTCTACATAAAAGACATTTGCATTTTTGTCAAAGAAAATTTAAATCTTTTTAAACAGGCTAAGGATATATTCCCAAGATGTATCAGAGACCCAGCAAGATTGGTATTCGATGTTGTTCCAAAACAGGAAAAATTCAAAAAGAACTGTTATGGCATGTGCATCACTATTTACAATAAAATACCTGTATCAATAAAAGAGCTTCCATTACATCGATTTAAAAGAGAGCTTCTTATCTGGTTGCTGAATAATTTATTTTATTCATTGAAAGACTTTCTGGACCATAACATATAATTTGTATTTTATTTAACTCATATGAAATGTTTGAGAATGACTAGGGAATGACAGATTGCGACAAAGTAGTTTTTAATTTATATTAATGTTGACATAACTAAATTTCTAATAAATGCATGCGGAACTTAAAAGTAAAATAATTCTGTTTTTATCAATTATTCTGTTTTAATAGTTCTGAATTTGTCAATTATAAATTAATTATATTTATTTTAAGGAAATATTTGTATACTGTTTTCAACAGTTAGATAGGCAGAATTTTTTTGTAATATTCCACCTGTATCATACCCTATTTTATACAAATAAATGATTGATTGATTGATTGATTGATTGATTGATTGAGATCAACGTAAATGAATAAAGCTACCTTGAGATATTTAAATGACAATGTTAATGGAAACAATTGTAAGCGCATTGACCCATTGTGATCCAGGGTGGAGGGAGGGGGCGCCGGCGGGAGGGGAGCGGAATATTAATAATCCCGTAAACAATTACATCAACACACGGACAGGTCGGCAGGAAGGCGAAGTACAGTCGCTTGCATATTAAGGTTAGGTGGAAAATGTTCGTTCTCTTAAAAATATACTTATAATTAAAAATAAAGAGATTGCTAAACGCCTGATCTCAGCCGCTCGTCACAAGAGGGCTGGTGGGTTTCTTGCAAGTGATTTTAATACTAATTTTGCTTTTTCGTTCACGCAAAGGATAAGTATCGCAATCCAGCGAGGTTATGCAGCCATTATTCTTGTGAAAAGTCCACACTGCCATGAATTTTCAGACTTTAAATTTGTTTATTTTTTTCACTTAATGTTGTAGTTAGTTTACTAACTTTTTAGTAAGTAGTTTTTAATTCTGCAGTACATGTAACATGTTATTCTCTAAATAAATATTAGATCTTCTGCATAAATACGATTATTTAAGTTATATGCAACGCAGTGTACCCTCCAGGCAAGGTTAGATTAATTGCTAAAGTTCCAAACGAACGCCTCCTGGAGAGGTGCAATATTCACCGATATCATAATTCAAATGTGGTGCGAAACAGGTCATCGCAAAATGTATACTATAAAACCGTGCACTAATTACTGCATTTTTCAATATAAGCATTTCGCATAAATATGCAGATTTTTCAGAAACTGCTAACTGCAAAGATATTTAGTAATTATCACATTTTGCGAAATGATCATTTTGAGATGCTGTGAATGCACATCTCTTACATGTACTTCATAATTACGCAACAACCTAACATACTGGCGGTATCTAACTACAATCATCCCTAAATCATCCAAAATACGCAGTCCAGACCTGAAAATCATCAAAGTACTCGAAAATCGAAATCGCACCGCTCGATCGGACTGCAGTGCACCGCACCTTGTCAGCGGCAAATTGACGTGATTGTTGGCGCGATCTTTGTCACGCCACGAGAGCAAACCCTGCTTAAACACGCTGGAAGTGAATAAAAACTACTTAGATCTGACTGCAGTGCGCCGCACCTTCTCTGCGGCAAATTGACGTGATTGTTGGCGCAATCTTTGTCACGCCACGAGATCAAACCCTGCTAGAAACATGCTGGAAGTGAAATTAAAGAACTTTAATTGAACTGCAATGTGTTGCACCTTGTCAGTGGCTAATCAACGTAATTTTTGGCGCGATCTTTGTCACGCCACGAGAGTAAACCCTGCCAGAAGCACGCTGGAAGTGAAATTTAACAACTTTAATTGAACTGCAATGTGTTACACCTTGTCAGTGGCAAATCAATGTGATTGTTGGCGCGATCTTTGTCACGCCACGAGAGTAAACCCTGCTAGAAGCACGCTGGAAGTGAAATTAAACAACTTTTACTACAACAACTAACAAACTATTTTTGACATGCCAAGCGAGTCATTAGAAGCGGAATAGAGAGACACAACGTTGTTCGATACCAGTAGTGACATGACCACGTACTTAGACCTCACAAATATTTATTTAAATGCTCAAGCATTTAAATAAATTTTCGTGATAATGCTTGAGCATTTAAATAAATATTCGTGATACTATATATTACTGAACCAATTCTACACACTTTTCAAATATCATCTAATATGCACTCTACAAGAGTTGTCGCAGAACATAAATGCTGACATAAAAAAGTGTTTTCGTGTCCATTCAATTTTGCTTTTAAATTCACTCACTTGATATAATATTGTCTTTCTCAGACTTTAATAATATCTAAGTTATAAAGGGTTATAGATCAAATCATTTCACAAAACGCTAATTTAGGTCAACATGTTTTATATACTTAAATGCTTTCAAAATCATACAGAAACCGAACCCAGCCACATCTAGTGTTCACTGACTGCGTGACGTCACTATCCCGCTGTCGTGTCGATGGCCGCCTAATCTCTAATCCACGTAGTATTCGTTTGTCCGCGCTAATTGGTGATCACTGGCCACTCGTTAGCACCTACATTCATTGGAAACCAATGCATATTCAGATCTGGTTATTTGCTGAACATTGGAAGTACCATTGCCGCTAAAGCTCATTATCGATAGCTTTAAATATGTATATCGATAATATCAATTATTGAAACCTTAAAATTTAATAAATTTATACAAATCGTACAAATTGAGAGGCCCACAGTAAGTTGTGAACTCGTTTTTTATAACATAGAACGGCAAACGACCAAGCGAGTCACCTGATGGTAAGCGATTATACTGATGGGCGCTGCTCATGGACAACTGCAACATCAGAAGTGTGATAGGAAAATAGCCGGCCTTTTATATTTCCCTCCCCAGTAGAGATGGAAGGATGGGCCTCCGGTTCTCGCACTTGCCAAACGAAGTTCATTTCTTTGTGCATGAAGTAATAATAGAGACTATTTTACTAGCTTTAGCCAGCGGCTCCGCCCGCGTTAGCGTGGATACCTCAGGAACAGTTTTTCTTTTCTTTTCTCCAGGACGAAAGGTAGCAAATGTCCTTCTCCGTACGTTAAGATTTCTTGATGGTCGATTCAGTAGATTAGATAGGGCGTAAAAGCATAAAAAACAAACACAATTTCGAATTTATAATATTAATTTACTGTATTTTTGCCAATATTCTTATTCTGATTGGAAAGTTAGGTGTGTAGGAGTCTTTCGCCCATGCCGCCCCCGCCCGCCCCCGGATGACGCTGTTTGCAGAGGATCATGATTGCTATCCACAATTATCTCTGATCAGCGCACCTACTCCATTAATTGCTACATCCTCCGCTAATGACCGCATTGTTTGTGTTAGCTATGACGGAGATTGGCTTTTGTTTTTCCTTTCTTTGATTGTTACGTCGGATAATAATATAGAGAGCTCTACGGAGAAATAACTTAATTACGTGCGGTAACTTCTATTTGTAGTAACAAAAAGGAAGCGTCTTATATGAAAGTCCGTGGTCCAGTCAGTGGTGAAGGCGTTTGCCTTGTTGACCCGGGGGTCGTGGGTTCGATTCCCACGGGAAGCATACTTTGTTAAGTTGTTTCCAGTTTGGCTAAGACATTGCAGGCATGACTCACCTGATTGTCTAATAAGAAAGATGATTCCGTGCTTCGGAAGGCATGTTAAGCCGGTGGTCCCAGCTACCATCTGGTAGTCGTTAAAGGATCCACGTCAGAGGCCGAGAGGCGGTTCCGAAGAACTCTGACATCAGGGTATGCATGGTCGACTGACCGTGACACCTACACGAAATGATGATTATATGAAAGTAAAGGTTGATAACACAGAACGGATTAAAACACATGATGCAAATGGTATTTTATGATAAACAATAGCAAGGTGCATCAATACAGATTGCAAAGCTGGGATGGATTTCTTGATTCTTCTAATAACTTGTATGCTGAGGAGTTCAAGATATTGCCGTAGGTCCTAAATGTTTATCTCAGGTATGAAATATTGTAACGTTAAGAGTCCCACGTAAAGCCGAAATCCCATACAAACGTAGTTTGGTTTTAGTTTTACAACAGTTAAGCCAATCTCAATCAAATTTCGTACATACGACCGGATAAGGCATATTGATGTTTAAAAACAATACCTATACAAAATTACAGCGAGTAGAAGTTTTCGATACGAAGCTTGTATTCTAGGATTTCGGCTTTACGTGGACGTGGAACTCTTAAGTTTACAACGTAGGTACTGTGGCGTTAGCCCTATCATCTCCCATGTGGAGTGTAATTTGTTTCTACATATATTTACAAAACAATTATTAATGAATATGAATTTTAGAATCTAGCAATGTTTTTAGATCAGTTGATTCTAAATTCTTCTTTTTGTCGAGCGAGTTAAAGTTAGTGTCAGGTTTTTGACAGTGACTGAAAGCTAGTAAAAATAGTTATTTTTGCTAACAATAGTTAACAAAAAAATAGTTAGCAGGTAGTTATCAATGAATGACCGTGTAAGTTGGGCATTTTTTTTTCCGGAGATACGTGCAAGGATCAAAATAAGGGACAAAATCTACAGTTACAGTTAAAAGTTTGAATTGTCATAAATATAGACACGCGTTGACAGCGACTATAAACGCGCCCCGGTTTGCTCGTAAAATCAGAGTCCCTCCGTAATCGACTCGGCAATAATGGTAATCGTAATCAAGCCGTAATTACGCGGTAATCGTAATACAGCCGTGAGGGCTCCGGCGCGTTTTTATTAATTTAATGTTCGCCGAGAAGAGTTAATGTGTAAAGTTTAAATTGAAATTTGATCCGTGCGGTCGCGGTTCAACGTGGAGTCGGTAAAGGGCGCTCTACACGATTTTAGGGCTTCGTACCGAAATTGTTTTCATTTGTCAAAGCTACCATGGATAAGAGAACAGGCAGAGTATTTCAGATGCTTTTCAAAGATTCAAAGGTCAACACTTTTAGTTAGTAAAAGTTTCTTTGTATACTTAATAATTATTTTTCATACCTATTCGAGCTAGCTATCCTAGCAGTGTGTAGTATGAGATAAATAAAATTATTAAAACTAACCGGTTTTCAATCGGTATCAATGAAAATGTTAGTGTGCACGTGCCTTAACGTCAGTTAATTGCCAGCTCGCGGTTACACACTCATATTATAACTATTGCAATTACATCTGTAACGCGAAACCTTTTCAAAGTATTTCTAATTTTAATGCGCTAAACAAACATTACTTTTGATTGCTCTTTTGATGAATAGCCAGTTAAATCATAGGAACATTATTGCTGTATACTTAGTCTGGTCTTGCCTATCGACATGGGGGGTTGATGTCAAATGCACCCTGCTGCCAAACGTCGTGATAAAATTAACACCTCTAACATAAGAGAAACAAGGAATATTAGGTTTCAGAAGCAGTACTTAACTTTTTTTTTTCATTTATTACCATTTAAAGGATCTTACAAAACATTTTGTTGGAACTTAGCATAGCGAAACCACTAAGGTTTAAAATTATACTAAGATTAAGTTAACGTCAATCATTCACAAGTTTTAAACAAATCATACAATAAAACGACCTGTAAGTAATTACTCACACTTACTTTGGAGCTAGCTCAATCTGTGTGATTTGTCCGTACCTATAGGTATTTATTTATTATTTATTCTACACTTAGAGTCCAAATGAAAATGATATCAACAACCAACGCTCAGGTAAAAAGTCTTGTATTATGTACCTGTTTCCTAAGAAATTGTAGATATCAAACTTTTGATTAGTAATTCCATTCCCTTCTGTCATCGCTTTCTCCAAACGCTCTGTATTTACAAACTCGAAGATGTGATCCATTATAAAGTCGTTTGGCTATCAGCGCGCCGGGCTCCATTAGGTGTTCTGAGGTGATATTAGAAGATAATTACAATAAACACGCCTTGTTTGCGGACCACGCGCCATTACACTCTGTTTGCACTCACTGCTTAGAATAAAGAGATAACGCATGCGACACTTCATGCATACCAATTGGCACTTTATAAGACTTTGTTTGCAGGTTTTAATTGCACTCAGCTCATCTAAAAGTATCAAATTTAACTATGTACTCAGTTTCTTCTTTCACATAGTAAGAATCGTCCACTTGGCCTTAGCTTTTACCACCTAGCCACTGCGCTAGTGAATGTAATTTGCACTTTATTGACATATTGTCATGACCTCACGGTGTAACTAGGCCCTGTAGAGATTAATTCACAATTTTACCGCTTACCAATTACTCTAAACTTCACACGAGGAGTTTTCACACTTATAAAGTGGTAATGCACTAGCAGCACTAGGTGCTGAAGCGTGTTATATCACTGCACTTGTTTTAAATGTCCATCCAGTTTGATGAAAATTTGATGTCTACACGTAAATTTGAATTTTGCTAGTATTTAGAACGCTGCCGTTGTTATTAGCACTCATACTTTACTAAGCGTATGTACCTTGTACAGTGCATGGTAGAGTGGAGACAGTAGTAGGAGTAGGCAAGTTGTAAAGTAGATTAGCTAGCGACGTGGGCACAACCCACCCACGTCGCTAGCCAATCTGTATTACCAATTTCTAGTACTCTACCGATGCTGTTTACACCGGTAGGTATAGTTAGTAGCATAGTAAGTATTCTACACGTGTAGAGTAAACGGTAGAGTAGTCTACCGTTTTCTCTACGTGTGTACCGAAGTCCTTATAAGCTAGTCTTGTGGCTCGATCGCAGGATAAATGCGTATCTAAAATAAATAACAATTCTGCAACTTTCCTTACTTTGTAGTGAATGCGGTGCGCGCTATCTTAATTGTTTATTTGGAGGTATCGTTGAAGGTATTGTCTGTTTGCCGTTCTGATAACCCAGTTAAGGAGCGATCAAAGATGTCGAATAGCTACACTGACGACTTCACGACAAACCAGTTTGTTTACCTAAATAGGGGGTACTTTAAAATTACTTAGTGTTTATGCACATGAAGATCAGGTAAGATGTGTTAATGACTGCACATCATGCATCAACACATCTGCATCTAACGTGTTGTTGCAATGGAGGACGCCTTCAAGCTCCTGGAATGGGATGGACTTGGCATCAACATCAACGGCGAGTATATCACTATAATTTTTTCAGATTTCTGATTTCATCTTCGATTTGCTGATGACATTTTCGTCATGGCGGAGTCGCTGGAGGATCTAAGTACCATGCTCAATGACCTCAATGAAGTTTCCCAACAAATGGGCCTTAAAATGAACATGGACAAGACGAAAATTATGTCGAATGTCCATGTTGCGCCTTCACCAGTTATTGTTGGAAACTTCACCCTTGAACCTGTAGAGCAGTACATCTACTTGGGCCAATTGATCCAGGTCGGAAGCACCAGTTTCAAGGACGAGGTCTTTCGTCGAATCCGACTTGGCTGGGCAGCGTTCAGGAAGCTTTGCAGTGTCTTCTCGTCCAATATACCTCAGTGCGAAGTGCGAAGTCGAAAGTCTTCGACCAATGTGTGTTACCAGCGATGACTTATGGGCCCGAAACATGGTCCCTTACTATGGGTCTCATAAGAAAGCTCAAGGTCGCTCAAAGAGCTATGGAGAGGGCTATGCTCGGTGTTTCTCTGCGAGATCGAATCAGAAACGAGGAGATCCGTAGAAGAACTAAGGTCACTGACATAGCTCAGCGGATTAGCTCTTTGAAGTGTCAGTGGGCGGGGCACATAGCGCGAAAAACCGATGGCCGATGGGGCGGAAGGGTTCTCGAATGGCGACCACGTACCGGCAAGCGCAGCGTTGGACACCCACTGACCAGGTGGTCAGACGACGTGATAAAGGTCGCAGGAAGGCGCTGGATGGAGGCCGTTTCATATTGGAAATCCTTAGGGGAGGCCTATGTCCAGCAGTGGACTTTTTGTGGCTGAGATGATGATGATGATGATGACATAAATTTTAATTTTAATTTCTAAGGCTAACCGCATAGTCATTATTAGTGTTAGATTGTTAAAGTTTAGTATGTATTCAAGCCTGCTGTAAAGAACGTCGACGTAACGAGCTGTTAAACACCCCTGTGTTTAACAGGGCTTAAATTCTTCTTCCTTATTTGGTGTATGTCCATATTGCAATACCATACCCCCTGGTATGGTATTGCAATCACGATATTGTTGTTATTTTCGTGTCTATAGAAAGCTAACACAGGCGTCAGATTGACCGAATGATTTTTGGAATTTACTTATCCAGAGGTTTACTTTTGGTTGCTTTACCTATTTAAGCGCTAATAAAACTTACGCCATCTGGGCCATCGAGCTCTACTAATCACAAGGCGTATTAGTATTGCATACTGACCGTCTTCCTCTTATGAGCTACGAAATGCATTATTTTCGTGTCAGTAATATCAACTTTTCCTATGTTATTAATATTATTCTGTTTACTAACTTTTTTTTTGACATTGTACCTAAATTTTCAAAATTCTATTTAAATGTGTTATAAATGTAATAGACTAAGGTCGTTTTGACACGATAAACAATAAGTATTGCCAACGAAAATATGCTAAGACGGCCAAAACTACAAACTAACGTAAACTTGTATGTATTCTTAATAAAATTATGTACTCACATAATTATCTAAGATTCTATTCTCGTGCAACATAATCTAAAATCCACGAAAAATGGTCCGTATACAAATTAATAAGCAAGTTACTCGCATTACAACGATTAACATGTGGCTGTCTGCAATTTTGCCAAATAAAAGATGATAAGAGTTGAAATAGAGAATCTAAATAAACCGTGCATTCATTTAGAATGAAGCTATAGGTAATCATATTCTAATTCAACGCGGACCACACGGTACACTAATCCGTTAAAATTCAAACTGATCCCTAAGCACGTTACGTCACGCGCGGCACAAAGATGGCGGCGACGCGTGCGCACAATAGCGCACATGGCCCGCCATTAACATAATTCAATCGGTATTGTTCGCATCTAATGCACTTACCTGACTGCCGCCCGCATTATCCAGCGAGGGTGACTTTAGGGAAACTAAGTACAATTTCGATAAAACTTCAATCTAAGTAAATTAATATTTTAATAAAATGTGTTTTGTAATGGATAACTCAATAATTAGTAAAACGAGTTTAAAATAGTTTCACTAAAAGAAAATAACGTTATCAGCGATTAACATAGGTTATAGGCGGCTGATATCGAGGGAATAGTTAATTATACATGTACCTATGTAGATATATGTTATAAATGACCGGTGATAGCCTGTAAGCTATCTTTAAAACTGTGTCATCGATAAATCTAATAATGTTTGAAATGTCGCCTTCATCGCCAATGTAGATTGAGCCGTGCTGAAATATCAAAATAAAAAAACATTCTAAGCAATAAAAATCCTCCTTTTCCTTCAGTCATCTGCTCACTGCTGAGCGCTGTGATGCACCTGATCTACTTTACGATACCATTTATTTCAATCTTTCGCTTGTTGTAGAGATCTTGGTGTTCAGCTGATCCTTTAAAAAAATTAGCAATGCAATTTATTTTCTTTAAGAAGCGTTGATAATGTATTTGAATTTTATTTGCTAAAGCAATCAATTTGAATGAACTTATAGCTTCGTACACCACGTTATTTCAACAGTATTGATACTGTCTACTTCTCTACTAAAGTATCGATACGCCTGTCTAGATGTTTTGAATAAACAATTTAACGTCCCATCCCTAGCCAGGCCCCGTACAGCGCGGTGTTCGGTTACCTGCGGGAGTGCGGGGTAACGAGCCCATCTGTTGCCAAATCGCAGATTTATTGTTGCCGACGATTGCGCGGATTCACTTTTTTCGGCTATCAAGTTTCCATTAGCTAATTTTACATCGATCGCCGGTAACCGGTCAACTCCGCCGTACGATTCCAATTTGATGGATCGTTTTTATTCGCTCCAAACTGAAAAGGTAAAGATCCCAGGTCTGCCAACACTACGTCATTTTATGAATGCTGTTTTGAACATAAAGAGAAAATTTTTGAAGAATATTGTTCATTAATAACAAACTCAGATCTAGTGTCCTTCTGTCTGATACTCAGAGGGGTCCAAAAATTGTTAAGAATTTAAACAGCAGAATATAGACACATTAATATTTCAAATGTTTTGTGAACATCTGGTATCCGTTTTTAAAGTTATTCATAACCATCAGCCTTATTTTGTACATAATGTTTTCTTAAGTTTTCGCGATTGTTACACATTTAAATAAAATTATTTTAATACGGTTTTTATCGCGTTTATTACATTATTTATACACCTAACGTTTCGAGCACTTTACAGTGTTCGTGGTCGCAGGTAGACTAAGTTGACATTTGTCTAGAAATTTATAAGAACTGCAAAATCTACCGCCTAAAATATTTATTGATAACGTTCCGGATGTACGCAGTATTGGCTCACGGTGTCTGAAGGTCCTGCAGTCTTCTGCTTAGCTTGAGATTTGATTAAATTGATGACTGGATCCCAAGCTGGTGGTAACTGCCAATCATCCTCTCATCCTCCATCCCTACTGTACTGTACTGGCATGTTCACAGTAGGGCAAGTCTGCAGTCTGTGAACATGCCCTAGACAAACCCAACCACTATATGCGTTTTGATAATCCTCAAGTCCTTGCAAAAGAAAACAGATACATTCCAAGAATGCTTCGTGAGGCTATTGAAATTAAAAAACATCCTAATTTCAATAGAGAGGATGATTGGCAGTTACCACCAGCTTGGGATCCAGTCATCAATTTAATCAAATCTCAAGCTAAGCAGAAGACTGCAAGACCTTCAGACACCGTGAGCCAATACTGCGTACATCCGGAACGTTATCAATAAATATTTTAGGCGGTAGATTTTGCAGTTCTTATAAATTTCTAGACAAATGTCAACTTAGTCTACCTGCGACCACGAACACTGTAAAGTGCTCGAAACGTTAGGTGTATAAATAATGTAATAAACGCGATAAAAACCGTATTAAAATAATTTTATTTTGTACATTTCAAAAATTGGTAATGTTTTAATTCTGCAAGATAGAACAAGCACGACTAAAGTTTTGGAACATGGAGTTCTTGTAAAAACATTTTTTTATCCACTATTCTATTTCATTTCTTAAAAATGTTAACCTAGGCAAAATAATTCATATTTAGTCCACTTATGCCAGCTTTGCTAAAATGACGCAGGGTGAACATATCTAAGATCTCCATCTAGAATGAACACGGAACTTTTTAAATCCGATATTAACAAGCTGAGGTATGAAAAAGTTGGGATTATCGCTTCGGGAACTGTCTGGCTCTTTGTTCCTTATGCAAATGAATTTAAATGTGTTTCGGTTGTTCGGCTCCGTAAAACATAACTCATTACAGACTGCACCTGAATCATAATGCGACGCGAAACTTTTGTGCGTTGTTCTGGAATGAGACACTTGCTTTATAAATTAATTTTGCATTTTGTAAATTAATTTTATTCGGATGCTTGTAAAATATGCCAAAAAGTCGTAATGTTTCCTTTTGATATTGTTTTTCCTGCATTGTCCGGCTAAAAACGTATAAGTATATTTTGACTTTTCAGCTATTATTATTTTCACTGAGGGACTTATCGCGATTAGTTTAGAGTTTCGTCTGATATTTTAAAAACAGTTCCTCAATCAGTCTGTGTCAATGACAGCTGCAATGTTGTCGAAATAGTGATTGTGACCGCGAAAGCTTAAAATCATATTTGCAGCTAATTTAATAACCAAAACCTCAGTTAGGTGAGCTTTTGTGCAGCTAGTGGGACATGAAGAGCACGAGAGGAGATGTGAGTCGGCCCTGATCTTCATGACCTCACTAAAACTGTGCATCCACCTGATCGATGTAGCTACAGGTTACAGCGTGCTAAATTATCACTGCGTCATCCTATTTCAGTCAGTTGACGTAAATTTTTAAATATTCACTTTCGGTTCCTTTCGGTTGTCACGACTTTTGTCTGCTAACCGAAAGGCTCTGGGTTCGCGACCCACTAAGTACTCGTTTTACACATTTTTCTGCGGTACAGAAGCAACCCAATGATTGGCGTTTGTTAAGAAAACCGAATTATAATACTTAATCGTATTAGATCATGCATAGTACATAACATAACTCACACCAAGTGTATATATTCTTTGCTCACACTTAAATGACACCGGGAACACGCTTAGATGAATATTTTTATTAAATTACATCTTATGATAAATACTATCCCTTTGGAGCAACGTGGACCCCATGTTGCACGGTTGTATTACATTACATTTATATTAATTGAAAGCGTCGCAGGCGAGCGCTCCTGTCATCAATATGGCCCCTCCAACCTGCCTGCCCCGCGCGATCGCCTGCACGTTTACTAAAGTGCATACGCCATTCCACACGTCAAACCTACCAATTACGCGCAAACTCATAAACAATCCAAAGTACATCCTAATCCTTAGAAATATAGTTGAAAAGAGATATCTACATACGACGTTTTGGATTTATAGTCACTTTAAACGATGATAACTTGTGTCTGAGCGCAACAAAGGGAAAACTGTTTTATTTATTCCGTTTTTGAGGCTAGATTGGTGAAGCGGAGTATGGAGCACGGACCGTTTAAGCTAAGAGGGTAGTTCACATGTTGGCGATGCGATTTATCAAATTTCGTACGAAGGGCACGACATGTGCCGAGACGGACAATTGCGCGGGGGTCGGGGGTGCGGGGGGATTAAATATGGAGCGAGGTGGCTAATGGATTAGCAGATGAGCCCGTCACCTTATGGCGCAATCGCCGCAGATGCGCTGCGGCATGATTGGATCGCGGTGCGCGCGTAATTCCATTCGGTTTTATGCAATGTGTGGGATTGTCGTCGATGCATCTCATTACAGTTACATTTCAAATAAGTGTGCGCTGGCATTCGGGAAATAAAATGCATTTTGCGTACGGACTTGAGCATACAGTTAAAACGCTGTTCTTTCTTTGTCAGTTAAATTGGCAATTTAAATAAAAGGGAAGTGCGAATATGTATCAAACAAATCTTGTTTTGAAACTCCATGGCTTATGAAACATTATAAAGAATTAGAGAAAACGGTATTACACATTATGTTGCAAGTGTAATGACTTTGTCCCTCCATTTAACCACAACATGTGCATCGCATCACCGCCGAGCACCGTCATATGATATCGGGCGCCACGTGTGTCGCGGTAAATTGCGAGGAGACTGTCCACACCGTCAGCAGCATCAACATTGGCACATTATAATGTAGTGCAATATATACGTAGATGACTTTCTCTTGCATTTACCTCAGTAACATGTGCATCGCATCAACGCCGAGCACCGTCATATGATATCGGGCGCCACGTGTGCCGCGGTCAATTGTGAGGAGACTGTCCACACCGTCAGTAGCATCAACATTTGCACATTATAATGTAGCTACAATATGTACGTATATGACTTTCTACTTGCATTTACTTCAGTAACATGTGCATCCTATCGTACCGTTGATCATCAAGATTCAAGATTCAATCGTTTATTTAATATAGGTTTCTTTAAACACTTATTAATTGTCATATTTGTGTTTACCATTTTTGCAACAAAAAAAAATTGTTGATGTATATAATTACTTATGGCTAAGTTTAGGCCGCTTCCAAAGCGAAATGCAGAAGAAGCGGCAACAAACTGCACAGCGCATTTTCTCCAAGCGACGTCAACTCACAATTCTAGATGTCATGATAAAAATTGAATTGGAAAAAAATTATGTCATCATTGAAATGTTAAATAGGTAAAATTTAAATAGCAAAATGTCAAAATATTGAAATTAAATAAAATGTCATATTATGTATCGAACGTACCAAACGTAATATTTCTGTGTTATACCAAGCAGATTGTCCATACACCTACGGGCAGCAGCATGTACATTGTGCAGAACGTGATGTACCTAAGTAAGGTAACACCTAAGTGTTACCTAGCTGATTTTCTCCTTCCACCTTTTTATCGCGAACAATCTCGGCCAACCAACAAAATAATGATTACATTTTGTTGGTTGGCCGACTGTCATCATTGATGACAGTCGTTAAGCTTTGTCAGCCGTTAGGCAGCTTGAAAAATCTGACAGCAGTGTGGAAAAGCTAAAACTTATCGGTACTGACTAAAACACGGTGTCACCGTCTATTTTAGTGGATAATAATATTCTCATCTCACGTATTTTTAACAATACAAATACGTGCTGTATCACAGCATATTGGCGCGCATCGGCAATAATTCCGGCAATTTGTTGCAGTCAGTACGCGCACACCTATTCACGTGAGTGATGGATTGCGGCGTCGATTAGGGAGCTGACCTGTTCTTTCATATCTCACTAATGGCGGCCGCTCGCAGCCGACATGCTGCCATACCTCTGCTCAAAGGAAGTGAAATGCCTAGATGTGTCCTATTGTGATAAAGTACGGGAGTATCGTCGGTATCAACATAGAGGGTGTTCGTGTCGAGTTACAGAAATCCAGTCACTTCACCTCTAACAAGAGGTATACAGAAATTAAGTACATTCTTCTTTTATTTTGATAATAAAATAATTACGAATATAGTTGTTTGAAGTATCATCTTAAGATTATTGGTTTGCAGAACGAAAAATAAATCAAAGAAAAAATCAAAAATATATTGAAAAGTTAGTTTATTATTTATAAGAGCGAAACTTATTTTAATTTGTGCGTACGTTACACTAAGTAAGCCACGTATGACCGAACTGGGGAATCAATTCCTACAGCAGTATTTTGTTACGATATTAGAACCTTCAAAAACGAGTCTGTTTTCTTAAAAGGCCCGGCAACCGTTTCACACCCCTCGTGTTGCAGTTTCCGAGGGAAGCAGTGATCACTTACCATCAGACCCGCTTGCTCGTTTGTTGTCATATATCATAAAAAAAGTCAAAGCGTATCCAGCACCCTTAGATCTGCGTTCACCTGTCGACCGTCAAATGTACAAGGGTCATTACTTAGCGCATCGCCCGCAATTAATGCGAGCGCTGAAGCTGCTGAAATATGCCGCGAATCAATTACTGCTGACGAAGGTAAAAATAAAGGGTCGTATTTTGCCCTACGCTCTTGACTTTTTTGGAACCGGTGATCAAAGTCAAAGTCAAAGATTTTTATTCAAAATTGGATAATTGTATCTCTTTTTGAACGACATTTTTTTTTCATTCTTATTATTTTTATTTTTAATATGCAAAATCAATAAACTACTAGCGTTTCGTAATTACCACTGGTGAGAAGAATACGCCGAAAGAAACTCAATCCAGACTTGGTCCCTACGTGCCTGAAGGGCTTCGATTAAAATGTATTACAATTTTTATATATTCTAATGTTATTTATATTTATTACAATAAATTACAAACAATTAAATTACTACCACGCATTTTTATCATTTAAATAATCATTAATACAATAATATGCCATTTTTACTAACTGATTTTTAACAGCCGTTTTAAACTTATGGAAAGGTAGACCCGATATTTCTGCGGGAATTTTATTATAGAAGCGTACTCCGAGACCCATAAATGAACGCTTAGTTTTCTGCAATCGTAAAGCTGGTGTCGCTAATTTATTTTTATTTCTTGTGTTTCGGTCATGAATGTCACTATTTTTTTCCTATAAATTTAAATTATGGCGTACAAACATAATATTTGATTGAGGTGGAAAGCAGGTATGGACAACACCTTTTCGATTTGGTTTGCCATACTCCTTTTTTATAATCAATGGGAACTCATAATATTCATAAGCGCCACTAATCTCAGTGGCGTTCAGATCTTTTGCGGTACCTCACCATTAAAAATGTTATTTTTGAACCGGCTCACAAAAATTGCGCTCGCTCGGTCAACTAAATTGTTACGGAAAATTTACCTATTATATGTTTGAACTCAGAGTTGCTTTGATGGTGACAATACATACTCGTAGTAAATAGGTACATAGATAGATATAGTCATCCATAACATTACGACATTATCCTTTAAGGGGTGGACAGAGCCTGAGGCTATTAAACCCACAGGCTATGTTTAGCGTGGCGGACTTAGAGGTTGAAAAACCGACCAAGTGCGTGTCGGGCCACGCGCAGTGTAGGGTTCTGTAGTTACGAATGACAACTTTGAGTTCACACTCTCACCTCACAGTTTAACGACCAAAAACATCTAACAATGAAAATTGTATGAAATTTTACATTTTTGCCTATAACTTTTTAGTCTGCACTTAGTACTCAGCTCTGACAGTTTTTCTTTTAACCTCAGTATATATGCTACTGCTGTAATTTTTTTCACGTATCTATATATAACCGTTTAGTAGATAGAGGGGGGGGACACTTACCTCTAACAAAAATTTGCACTTTAAAACCAAATATTTTGGAAACGGATCCCTAAATCGAAAAATGGTGTTCTCAACCTCACAATATTTTTTAAAGATACCCCTCATGATGGGTAAGTAGAGAAAAAAATTACTCCCCCACTTTACTTGTATGGGAGTTACACTAAAAAAAATTTTTTTTCAGGATTTTTTTCTACCACTTTTTTGCCATGATTAATATACATACCCATGCCAAATTACAGCTTTCTAGTACTTATAGTCTCTGAGAAAAACCGCGGACAGACAGACAGACATGGCGAAACTATAAGGGTTCCCTGTTTACTACGGAACCCTAAAAAAGGAAATAAGTGACAGCCGCATCGACTATTATTACATATTTATTTTCTCCCAGACCAGCAGGAAAATGCAAAGCAGGCGCCTGCGCTCCTATGCAGTATATCTACATATTCCACACTAGGCAAACATGCACCTATAACTGTCACCCTCTAGCTGCCGGGTAGTAAATCAGCGGCCGACAAGGCCGGTCACTGTAATGTCCGAACGTCAGTGTGTCACGGCCAGTACCTGTTCCCAGCGGATCAAACAGTAATTACGACACTTATCAAGCCGACAGCCCTGTAGTTCAGCAACTCTGTTCTCGCACGCTGTGTTGCGAAGCGTTAGGTAAATGTATTGCTCCATCATAAACACTAACATCATGATCATCAGATTTTTTAAGTCTCCACTTCAGGGGCACTACCTTCAGAGCCATATATTAGCCAGAGCAGTCAGAGGTTTGGTCTACATTCTGGACGCTGGCGCCAGATGGATTGGAGAGGTCTTTTTGATGTTTATAAGCTTAGTTTAGCTTGTTTTGCTTAGTCACTACTCTACTCTGCCGGGAACCACACGGCATTCTGGCATAAACACTAATAACCGCGCTGTCAATCAGCGAATGACACTCCCGGTAACATCCGTACGTCAGAACATCACGTCAGATACCAACATCAGGGGATCAAACAGTAATAACGAAACTTAATAAGCCAGTAGCCACTGCAGTGTAGTTAGTATTAAATCCGCGAGGAACAGTACCTGACGTGCCGCTCTGACGATAATGCGGACATTATTGAGTTTGTCTTTATAGTCACTATGTAACCTTATCGACTCTATACTTACATCTCGTATTGCACTTTTAGTGCCAAGTAAGCAATGAAGAATTGTTTAATTGCACAAATCAATAATTATCTCCCAAACAGAAGCTACAGGGTAATAAATCAACGCAAGACATGCCTGGTAATGTATGTATTTATGTCAATGCATCACGTCAGGTACTTGTTCCCGCCGGATCAAACAGTAATTAATCTCGCCCTCAGCCCTTAGCTCGTAGCCGCCTGCGTGGCGCCAGCCGTTTCAGGTGACCGCAGGGAGGTAGCCATAGAGTAGATACATCGGTAGAACAAAGTCGCATAAGGTGACTATCAAGACAAGCTCAAAAATGTCCGTACATCAGAGCGTCACGTCTGGTACTATTTCCAATGGATCAAACAGTAATTAATTTCGCCCTCATCCCTTAGCTCGCAGCCGCTTGCGCGGCGCCAGCCGATTCAGGTGACCGCAGGGAGGTAGCCATAGAGTAGATACATCGGTAGAACAAAGTCGCATAAGGTGACTATCAAGACAAGCTTAAAAATGTTCGTACGACAGAACGTCACATCAGGTACTGCTCCCAATGTATCAAACAGTAATTAATCTCGCCTTTAGCTAGCAGCCACCCGCGCGGCGCCAACCATTTCAGGTAACTACAGGGAGGGAACCATAGAGTAGATAGAACAAAGTCAAATCAGTTGACAATGGAGACATGGCGGATAGTACCCGTAAGTCAGAGCGTCACATCAGGTAGGTACTGTTTACAGCTGATCAATCAGTAATTAATCTCGCCCTTAGCTAGCAGCCGCCAGCGCGGCGCCAACCTTTTCAGGTACCACAGGGAGGAGACCATAGGGTAGATATACATCGATAGAACAAAGTCACATCACTTGACTTTGGAGACATGACCAGTAATGACCGTATGGCAGAGCGGCACGCACGTCAGGTGTCATAGCGAATCAAACATTAATAAATATCACCATTAGCCTGTGGTGACCGCAGGGAAGAAGCCGTAAAGTAGAAACATCGATAGAACAGTCATAACAGGTGAATAAAGAAACAAGCTCGGTACGTCAGAGCGTCACATCAGGTACTGTTCACAGAGCATCACGTCAGGTACTATTAGCCTATGGATGCCTGCAACACCAACGGTACCGGTTTTTAAATTCAGTCATTATCATCATAATTTAAAATTTGTCTATTACTCCTACTCCGTATCACTATTTCATTCAGTATGTTCGGAACAAAACAAAGCGATAAGTGAATATCAGTTTCAATTAACAGCATTATAATGATCACAAACTGAGACACAAAGGCAGAAGGTGTAATGTCTGCAAACGCGTCTCGACTCAACAAATTAAAAGGAGTGGTAGAAGCGACACTCTACATGTGCGTTTAATAACTTGCAAACATACTCGTATTACAGCACCTCCTACGTGGGCCTACGTGGTCTGCAAGACGCACTAAAAAGTCTGAAAGCGATAAGTTTTTCTAAAAAAGTAATATTTTTTTTTACACCTGCGAATATACACCCCGATTACAAGTAGGCCTAAGCTAGCCCCAAAGTAAGTTAGACTTTTGAGATAGGACACTAACTCAACGATACTATATTTTATTACAAATACATATATAGGTATATAGATAAACATCCAAAATATCACTTTACATCTTGACCTGACCGGTGACCGGAGTTCGAACCCGGAACCGTATGCTAGTCTGGGATGCTGCCTACTAGGCCACAGAGGTACTTAGTTATTACATTATCATTTATTATTGATTTTTATTAATTTACTAGGTTTCCATGATCTGACAGTAGTTTTAATATCCACAGATTGGTTTTGCCCCAACTTGTAGGCTAAAATACTTGTTTGCATGTCAAGAAAAACCATGAAGGTAAAAACTTCGCTCCTAAAATTAAGTAACCTACAAAAAGAAGTTACATCAGATATCATTCTGTAGCGTGGTTATTCCCTCTTGCCGTGTACTACGAGTGTAATTGCTTTCTTGAGCCCTCAGCGATCGCAGGGGAGACCTTTTGTCATGTAAATCGAAGTAATGGAAAGGTAAATTTGTCGTACAATGCGTCCTATTCGTAAATTGCCGCTCGTTCTATTGGAAGATGATTACAGTAATTTGGCGTTCGATGTAAAACGCCACTTGGGACTTGTAATGCGCTACCCAAAGTGTGAGGATTTTTATCCGAATGGAATATCTTGCCAATGTGTTCTTATGTCATTGAATTATTGTATCATATGTTATTTTTAAGATAAATTTTAACGGGATGATGACGATTTCCATGCTGGCCATTATATTCCCCTAGAATATAAAAAACGTAGAATGTACCTTCTCTTCCCGCGCAGATCGTAAAAACCGATCCAGGGAATGGGCATCAGGAATCATGTCTATAGGCGATGCGGCTAGCAACGCCTCACTATTTTGATTCCGTTCTCATCTAAAAGCCCACCAACATGCTAAACGTGGCCTCAAGGTTTTACAGCCATGGGCTCTGTCTACCCCGCAAGGAAGAAAGACGTGATAGCATGTATGTATGTATAAAATACAAAACTCAGTTGACATTAATTAATAAAAAAAACAAATTGAGCACGAAAAGAGTTCGTAGGTATCTTGTTAATTGCTATTAAAAGAATTGCACACAGCATTTTCAACACTACATTTCAGAAAATAATGCTGAAATTATGAAGTGGTGTGCCATTAGCTACTCCTTTTTATCCACTATATAGGTATAGGTCTATCGTTTAATGTTTATAAGTCTTTTTTATCTATATACAAAACGATACCTTTCATCAAAGCAATTTTATTAAAAACATGCCTCTCGGGACCGCAATACTGTCTAAACATACTTATAGAGAACTTTTATGTAAAAATTGTCAATCGCAAGATTATCTTCTATCAACAGAAAATAAAATCAAAGCATTGAGCCATGCTATCTAAAATGATATACGGCTACAACTACAGAAGCCTGAAAGTCCAATCCAACAAACGACTGGACAGATCTGAGACGATACACTAGCAATAATCCGCTCGCTTTTATCTCCAGGCCAACTCCGACCCACCACCTAAACCATGCAGCTTACGACACCCTTATAGTTGCTAAAATAAAGTTTAAAATGCCTCAGATGGGCGAGTTCGGGAGAGCCGCGTTAGTCAAAGAGGTTATTACCTGAAGGACATAAAGATGGCCCGAGGACGCGCGGAGGACGCCGGCGAATAAAATGCAAATAACTGTAGTGTAGCGTGTGCCTTATCCAGCTACGTAAGGATCGAAATTGTGTAGTGTGGGGACGAGTCGGTGCATAATCTTTGGCTAGTTTGTTTGAATATGCACTATTTTTTGCATTTAACTGCTTTTGCTTAAGTAGCTTCATATTTGTTGGTTATTTCTTGAGGGACTTTCTGTTATACATATATGAGTATAGTTACTCAATAAAGGTTTAGAATTGGCATTAGATAAGATAAAGTATAATTTCAAGGCCGAAAAATGCAAGCAATCCTTAATGGTTTGCGAGCGTCTTTTTTATCTTTTATTTCTAGCCTCTCTAACTCACTAATACTAGCAAGTATTAGTGAGTTAGAGAGGCAGAGCTATGTGGCGAAGCTATGGAAGCATCCATAGCTTCGCCACATAGCTCTGATGGAATCAATCTCTTATTTTCACAAACTCGTTACATCTTTGCACCACTCTGGATCCCAGCCACAGATGCATAAGAATACGTCTATGATCCCAGCACATTTTTGGATCAAACGCAGCCTCATGTTCAACGATGGCTCTACAATAGATCTGTCTATTTTCTCTAAGCTAGTCCAACAGGAAATCTGTTAGCACACTTTTTGTTACATACACACACATCTTGTATTTGTGAGCGAACCATGATAGGTATAAAACTGAAAGATCGAGTCAGAAATACCACCTTGCATTACAATCGTGACAGATGTTGGCAAAAGGTAAGCTGAAAAAGGACTCCGTGCCGTATGGCAGACGTGAACCTCCGAGGTACCAGAAAACGACTCCAACCGATGGAAAATGAAAAAGAGATAAAACAAGGTAGTCGGATGAATGATAAATTATGAAAAAACTCGAAGGAGAGAACTAGGTCAAGGGGGTACTTGAAGCAATAAAAAGAAGGTTTTTAACCATCAGCAGGACATAGCTAAGAAAAACTCATATAGTTAAATCTAAAATCAAAATGTTGAATGACTGGCTGTCCATACTTTTGTATCGACAGTTTGCGGTCGCAGCCCTGAGTTTACAAACCGCTGATTCGGTGCGCCTTGTCGGTCGCGTTTACGAGGGTCGCTGTAAAGTGTAAAAAGCGCAAACAGTTTGTTTATGCGCAGTGCTGCGCGGTGGGCGGCACCGATTGAAAACGCTAGCCCGCTCCATAAACGCGACCTGGCCTTTTACTGCCCATCTGATCCTTTTTCATTTACATTTTGCTTTTTCTTTATTGATTGCTGAGCTGAGGGATCGCGATGACTATGTGGAAAAACTAGTCTCTAAATCCTTTTTCGGAGAAAAATATTCAGCGTATTTAATTTACGGTCTAAAGTTTTGTTCCTTCTCTTATACTTTCTCTTAGCATCTTACCACAGTGTTCTTACCACACTTGTTCTTTTGGCTATCAGTGAGAGCATGAAATGTTCTATCGGTATCACTTTATGCAAAGTAATAAAGGAGTAGTTGGCATTACCTTCATCATTTCACACACCATGAATACTCCACTAGTGAGTGGATTTCAAAATTATGATATCCTTTACCAGAACCAGTTAGTGGTCGATGATGACCTTACTTGCGGCAGATTGGTCTACAAACTCAGAGGTGCAGGTCGGGCCGGCGGGATTTGAACCCGAAGACTCTTGTTAATAGGTTGCGCTCTTAGACCACTGAACCTAGTTTGTAGCGTTGTCACGCCGAACTGAACCGATTGAGATAAAATTTGGTAAACAGATAGTCTAAAACCTGAGATAAGACATAGGCTACTTTATAAACTCACTATTCCACGCGAATTAAGTCACGGTCACAGCTTACTAGCTGTGACCGCGACTTAATTCGCGTTCTTAAACTTTGTTTATTACGTACTTCTAATAAACAAAGCAGGCGCACTTGTGTCATGTTTGGTCAAGTAACAAGTTCCAAACTGGGATTTTGTTTCTCTACATTTCGGTGTAAAACTTAACTGGTAGGTTCCTTTTGGCTATTGTAGCCCCTTTTGTGGGTAGATATATTCTGACCGCTACAAGCGTAGTATTTAAAACCGTAAATACTAACTTAAAAGTATCTATATGGATTGGTATAAATGTTTTGATGAATAATAAAATAAATAATTTTTCTTGAATGTAGAATTTTCATTTTAAGGTAACTACATATACATCATAAAAATAGACCTTCGACATACCCTTAAAGGGGTGACTCAGTCAGCCAACATGAACAACTTTTCCTATAGAAACAATGCTGGAAACTCAAAAACATTTTCATACAACAGTGTTGTGTACTGTGTACAGTGTTCAGCCGCCCGGGCAATTAGTATAGGAAAGTAGAAAATAAATGATTTTCCAGCTTTGCTCCTAAGGAAATGTCAAGGGTTATTTTACAAGCTGTATACACAGCGTATATAAAATTCGATAGAAACTATTAAAAAGTGCAACAATAAAGTATTTCTTACTTTCCAACCAACGGCTTCTTTCTTCTCTCTCTGTCTCTCTCATATGAGCGTGTTCCCGTTCATCCTCAGCTGAAATGCTTTGGAACCCGGGGTTCGCTGCGTGTCCTTACTTAAGGTCTTCAAAGTTGAGTACTTTTAAAATAATAAAACTTTTAAAAATTAAACCGCCGAAAAGAAAAAAATCCCCTGTTTTTCTTTGTTTTTGATAGGCTTTTTTTTTTAATTTATATGGTTCCAATTTTGAATAATTATGAAAATCAGACGACTCTGCAAAAAGTTATGCGTGGACATACATTTTGCGTGGTTATTATCTATATAAAAATTATATACGCGTTGACATGATACCCTCCTCCGTATTTTTGTCGGTAGAAAATTAAGCATGTAGGTCAAGAATACAGTCACAAAGAAATCTAATGAAATAGGTATAACAGTTCTATTATTCCAAAACCTCTATCAACTTGCAAATACAATGACAACTTTCTTTTTATGTATCTATATTTCACCTTGGCCATGTTTTTTACGGAACCACTTGTGTCCGGCGAGTTACGACGGATATAAACCGGCCGAATAAAACGTCGCTAAGTATGTATGAAGTAAATATTTTTTACTGTGCTTTTATGTTATTGGCGTAATGCGGGCGTCGGGAGTCACCGCATACGAATGAGTCCGTTACAGCGGCCGGCTTAGGACCGGGACACAAGCATCATACAATTTCAGTTAAAACTTCAAGAAAATCTCAGTCTTTTTTTGAAGCGTAATTTTCAAACTTTTGTATAAATTGAATCTCTAAGTTTCATTTATTTTAAGATGTGGTTAAGCTGCATCATTATCTTCGGGTCTTTGTTAATCTCCAATGCAGGAGCACGAGTCTCTTTGTACTACCAGAGCCATATATTAGCAAGAGCAGTCAAAGCATTTGGCCTATACTCTCCACGCTAGCCAGACGAGTCAGAGAGTATACACTTTGATGTTTTTAAGCTTTGTTTAGCTTATGTTTCCTAAGTCGCTTTCTACGAGATCCACGGGAAGACTTGGAGTGGTCCTATTCTACTCTGTCGGGAACTACGCGGCATTATTAACCGACTTCAAAAAAAGGAGGACGTTTACAATTTGTCGTAATGTTTTTTTATGTATTTTCCCTGATTCCTCGAAGACGCCGGGACCGATTTAAGAAATTCTTTTTTTATTTGATAGGTAATACTTTACAGATGGTCTCACATTTTTAACGAAATGTGTCGCGCGCTTTTTGAAAAATACACAAAAAAAAAAAAAAATACAGGTATGCCGTTCAGATTACTTACTATTTTACTTATTTCCATTTTTTTCTTTTGGTTATTAAAAAAATTGATAGGGTTGAAGTCGGTTTTTGTTTTTTTTTTAATATCTTAAATTATTTTGCTCTTCACATTTTTTTTCTGAAGTAGTAAAGCCTCATGGATTGAGGGAAATCTTTATATTTATTTTGTCGCGTTTTCGTGGTGAAAATTATGGGCTAAGGCTCTTGGTAAAACCACGGCCTAGAACCGACAGTGACTGATTAAAGTGCCAATAAAAATATTCAAGTCAGTTCGTGTAAAGCAGCCTTAACCTCGTGTCCACTTCACATCAAGGACTTAACTTATCAAAAGTAATGGACAGCGCCCGATTACACTTTTAAACATCTAGTACCTACATGTTATGTTATTTAATGTTAAATTTACACATTTGCAACTTATACATTTATTTTCACTATAAAGACGCCTATGTCAAAGGTACTTTAGCTTGCAACCCTACTGTAAGATAATTACCTCATGAAAGAAACGCATAATATTGTATGAGATAAGCTACTTTTTCAAAATTTAGTGAATATTACTTTAATGTTATAAAAGTATAAGCTTAATTTGAAAAAATAAAAAATAAAGTTTTCCCCGCGTTTATAATATTAGTCAGAATAGTCTAACTGTTCTATTTTCTTGTATTTTAGGCACCTATTAAAATCTTCCTTTTTAATTCCAATGTCTTATTTAGATAAGACTATTAGGTATTGATGTTAGCATCAATACCTATGCTTTCAGTATTTAAGTACGGCAATTACCAGTAACAATATTACTTTAATAACATCAGATAACTAATATACTATTAGTAAAATAATTCGTTGTACATAAATAAGTCTGTTATCGTTCCTAACCTGTTCAACGTCCGGCTGGTTATGACAGATAGTACCAGGGCCACTGATACCACTCTTATATCTAATTCTTAATTTGGTTACGATAATTAGTACCTACTATTGACATAAGATCAAAGTTGATAAATATCTACAAGCTTTGTTTGGAAAACATTTAAAAAGACAAGGTCTAGGCGAAAATCAATATTTTTATTGAAATCACGTTAAACCTTCTGTGAGCAAATCACCTTATCATGTCATCTACAAGAAGTCAACAAGTTGTTCGGATTTGAAAATGATCAGGTACAGAGCAAGAAACGTCTTGTCGCTTGCGCCCTTGCTAGATTGAATTTTCTTGCTTGAACATAATTGTTAAAAACTGGACCCATATTATTTTAGTTCAATTTTTTACTAAGAGTTCACAAAAGATCGTACAAAAGTATAAAAGTTCTTCATAATGGCCCTTGCGGATTTGCAAATAGGTATAACATCAAGCAATTTAAGGTTAAATGTAAAATGTAAGTAAGGTGAATTAAATTTAATTTGCCAAGTGACTAACCAAGTACTAATATTGTATGTTGTGGCCGTATTTTTTTATATAAATTACTGTGATTAACATTGTTTTTTCGTCAGTTTACATTTTATATTAGATTTTTAAAGCACAAATATTTCCGGTACTTCTATTTCTGTCAAAAGTGATTACCACGGCCGGAGCTGTCGAACACTCTCCCCGCGCCCCTCTCGTCAATCTCCAAATTGGATCGCGGTCGCTCTTATTCAAATTGCTTGCCCTTTTTAATGCCCACAGTTTTATCCCCTACGCTTTCCCATCAAGACACCACAAGCCACAGTTTAAATAACTTCCAACTGTATTTAATCAAATCTATCAGTGAATCAAATAATGTTGAAGGAAGTTTATACTCTGTGGTAGTAAAAGGAGTAGTCTGTACGTAGAGTTTGACTTTACGATCGTCCAAAACTGACGTTTACTCGTGTTTTGATTTATGGCAGCCGTAGAGGCTTTCTTTGTATGTACTTGATTATTCGATGGAATGGTCTCGCGAGTCACGCCGGACTCCTTTTATATTCGTTAAGGTTATTCGCTTCAATGAACAACTTTGCTGGATTTGTTTATGTTTTCCACGAATACGGCCGGTCGTAAAACTTTCGATGTGTAATTTGTGTCTAAGCGTGATAACAAGTCCTACTTTACCTTCAAATCGAATTAAGGAGAGTGCAGAAAAAGCTCTTGATTATGTACCACAAAACCAGTGTTTGTCATCGATATGGAGCCTACATTGACGATTTTATACAAATTTTTCAGCGGCTGGTAATTTGTATGATAATATCGATTTTATTATCATACTCCAAGTATTGAGTTCATAAAAAGAGTTGGAAAAATGGACCGGCTAAGCTACCCCTTTAAGGGATATCATGGGTAAATTTACAACCGGTATTTTTGTTACTTTTTGTTAGTATTTTTGTGTGTGCCACTCTATATCAGATAATATATAAAAATATTACTTTAGAATTTCGACAACTGGTAGCTGTTTTTTTAATTAAATTAATTATGTTATCTTTTCTAATGTCTTCGCGATTGTTACACATTTGAATAAAATTTGATTTAATTTAACTAATTTTATTTTAATATCACATTTATTCAAAATACAAAATTTGCGGAAGTGCTTTTTCTCTTTAAATTGTTGCAATATGTAATGGTTTGGACAGTCGGTTATGGTTGGGTATGTATAAGGGGTTATTTCTGCAAACTTATTATGTCGTGTATAGCGACAGGCCATTCCTCTTGCGATATATATCAATGGAGACAATTAATTAAGATATGCGTAATTGAATCACTTTGAATAAGGCGCCGTCCGCAAGATGGCCGCACTCGCGACACTCCAATTTATTTATCGATAAACAGACACTCGCAGATACTATTTGTTCAATACACAAGCTTATGAATAGTGATAGAAATGGCAGTTTAAAAATTAAAACCACAGCCAAAATTCACCAGTTTATTAAAATCATTATTTTAAATATAAGACGTAACATAGGAATGTCCTTTTTAGGGTTCCGTAGTAAACTAGGAACCCTTATAGTTTCACCATGTCTGTCTGTCTGTGTGTCTGTCTGTCTGTCCGTCCGCGGTTTTACTCAGAGACTATAAGTATTAGAAAACTGTAATTTAGTATGGGTATGTATATTAATCATAGGAAAAAAGTGGTAGAATAAAATCTTGTAAAAAAATTTTTTTTAGGGTAGCTCCCATACATGTAAACTGGGGGAGTAATTTTTTTTTCTCTACTTACCTATCGTGTGGGGTATCGGTAAAAAGGTCTTTCAAAAATATTGTGAGGTTGAGAACACCATTTTTCGATTTAGGGACCGTTTTCGAAATATTTGGTTTTAAAGTGCAAATTTTTGTTAGAGGTAAGTGTCCCCCCCCCCCCCTCTATCTGCTAAACGGTTATATATGGATACGTGAAAAAAATTACAGCAGTAGTATATATACTGAAGTTGAAAGAAAATTTATCAGAGCTGAGTACTAAGTGCAAACTAAAAAGTTATAGGCAACCAACTTATAACATCTACTGGAAAATGTAAAATTTCATACAATTTTCATTTAGATTTTTGGTCGTTAAACTGTGAGGTGCGAGTGTAAACAGTGTGAACTCAAAGTTGCGATTCGCAACTACGGAACCCTACACTGCGCGTGACCCGACACGCACTTGGCCGGTTTTTTTAATTATCCTCTTATATCATTTATTGGGAATCATGACAATAAAGAATGCGATTTATATAAGAATCCTATAAGACATTATCAGTATTAGTGATCTATTTACAGATGTCTGAAAAATAGGTGACCCTCAAAATTTTAAATTGGTAAGTTCTGAGCACAGAATTAATAGTTAACTTTATTAATTTCTCCTAAGCCAATGGACATTTATTATATGGCACAGCATTTTCACAGTGCACACATAATATTCTTTGCAGTACAAACATAACACTGATTTTTATCAATTGCAGTGTTAGCACCACGTAAATCAGCTTTACTTAATAGCGTCGGTATACCAACTAGTAGCTTATTTTATATATATACACGTATCGTTGAATTATTTCCACCATACTGCCACGTCTGTTTATTCCGTCATCTATGTCGGTATGGAGTACGTGGCTAATTAAGCGTGTATCGGATCTGTCCGCGACGCTGCCGCGGGAACCAGTATGTATTTACAATGAACACACAGAGTGGATAAGAAACCCCATCCTGATTAATAGAAAAAACTTTTCGATAACCAATTATGTATTAATAATAATAGTCATAGCATAATACTTAATTTACCTATTTGAGATTTTTCGGTATGATATAAATAAATGCATTATGACTAATCATACAGATAAAGATAGCCCAATAATTATTTGTGTTATATTGTAATACCTATTTAAAGATAATAACTTTATTTCATAATAAAAAAGAATCACTTAAATATACATTCAAAATCCTAGATTCGGATTCGGGACTTTTGTTCTATGAAATAGGTATCCGATTCAATTATTTAATCTAGGATCACACTTTTTTGTAATATTAATACACCTATCTTACTTAGGTACTCCTGAAATATCTCTTTGACCACTTGCTACGCGATGTGCTAGATATTATTTAAAGCTTTGAGGAAATAAAAAAAAATCGCGTAAGCCTAACTGGCTATTAAATGCGTGTTTATATTTAGTGACACAAAATTTCGATAGACCTAATTGTTTAGATAATTTATTATACTAATACCGGCACGGCTGGTCCACAAGTTCAAGGTCGCTCAGCGGGCTATGGAAAGGGCTATGCTCGGCATTTCTCTGCGGGATCAAATCAGAAATGAGGTGATCCGGCAGAGAACTAAGGTCATCGACATAGCCCACCGGATTAGCAAGCTGAAGTGGCAGTGGGCTGGCCATATTAGCCGAAGAACCGATAACCGTTGGGGCAAACGAGTTCTTGAGTGGAGACCGCGTCTCGGCAAACGTAGTGTAGGACGTCCTCAGGCGCGGTGGAGTGACGATTTGCGCAGGATGGCTGGTAGGAGCTGGATGCGAGCAGCCGAAGATAGATCTCGATGGCGTGCAATTGGGGAGGCCTATGTCCAGCAGTGGACGAGTATAGGCAGATGATGATGATGATACCGTTAACAATTTATGACTAAAAATAATCTTTCAGATGTTTTTTTTTTTTTTGTAACATATGAATTTAGTAATCTTGCATGCGGAACTAGTCCAACTTTGCAAGATTTAAGCTAATGTGTTGAAACCTAAAGAATAAAAAATAACAAAAAAAAAACCGGCCAAGTGTGAGTCAAACTCGCGCAATGAGGGTTCCGTACAATATGCTTCGTGAACACACACACAATGTGCAAAAATGTTTTATTTAATTGACTAGCGCTATCTAGTGGTGTTTTAGTGAACTATTTCCCTGGATGAACTTATTATAGTGAGTTTACCACTTTATTTTCAAGCGACAGAGTTCTTATTATTTTTCCTGTAATCTTCAAAGAATGAACTATATTTTGTAATTTTTTCAAAATTTTCGGCCCAGTAGTTTCGGAGATCAGGGAACGGTCGGAGAACGGTCAATTTTTGCCTTCTTTCGTAAATAAAACCAAAAGTATTGATTTTACCCAAACAAAAAAAATATTTTTGAGATCCTCATAATGAGCCCTTCCATTTGATATATGACACAGTAAGGTCTGCAAAACTTTCTTTTAAAATTTTGTAATTGGGCCCTTAAAAATGACTCTTATTTCAAAAAAATCTTTATTTACTTTGCACATCCGTGTTTGAGTCATAGGATTACACCATCTTACCAAATTTCACTTAATTTGGTTCAGTAGATTCGGAGAAAATCGCCTGTGACAGACGGACGGACGAGCAGACAGACGCACGAGTGATCCTATAAGGGTTCCGTTTTACAATTTTTGTACGGAACCCTAAAAATTTTGTTATACTGTGAGGTCTAATGTTACGTGTGGAATTGTGATTGGTATTCCAAAGAGCCCACATGTAGATGGTGCTGCCACATCGTCTCTTCGTGCATCGGAGTCGCCGACTCAGCGCACATAAATAACGTATAGAGTAATCCGATACGGCGTGATTTGTTGGCCTATTTACTTGTTAACCCCACCCGCGCGTTACGACGCATAAAACATACTAAACCCATATAATATAATCATCGGAAACGCCGAAAATCAGCCAATCGGACGCCGGTGCACTTCATCGCCTATCATATCTTTTAACGCCGATAAAGCGTATTCATAAATTTCTTATTTATAATATAATAAAATTTATAACGCTATAATCCGCTCCGACCGCGCAGAATGTAAGGCAATCCCTTATTAACAATTCCCTAACAGCACGTCTTAGCTTGATGTTTTTTTGTCGAGTTGCCGCAAGCGACAAATTTTCCCGCACGTCAATTTCGCTCTTATTACTGAATCTGTAACACCGCTTTTCGCGAAGAGTTTCTTCGAGCGAAAGTAAGTGAAGCTCAATAACCATCGACATAAATAGTATTAACAACAATTGATTTACATACAAATTGCTTTAGACAATATTGCTGACGGAATGGCGCGCGTGACGCGCTCCACACATTGGACGCGGCCACGAAAATTGCGGCGATGCCTATTCTCTATTATGGAATTTAGAATAGAGGTACTAAGTATTTCAATTGCTACTTTCATTTGATTTTAAATAATTGTACTTTTGAATAAATAAAGTTACAACCAGTTATTAGTAAAATTAAACGAATATTACTTCAATGCAACATTAGTAATAATATCTTACATATTTTCCTGATTGAAAAATGAAAATATACGCTAAAATTTTATCACATTATTAAGACGCATGAGAATAAGTAATGTGCGTAGGAGTTGGTCTGATTGAGATAATTTTCTGATTGTAATAAATCCACTATCCCTCTTGCCTCACCACACCACCGCACATCTCATCTACAGTGCCTCGCGTGTGTGTTGTATGCATGAGAAGAAAGCACCTAATTGCGTCTGATTGAGATATTTTTTTACTTGTATTACATCCGCTATCTCTCTGGCCTCACCACACCACCACACATCTTATCTACATGTGCCTCGCGTGTGTGTGTGTGTATGCATGAGAAGAAAGCACCTGATTGCGTCTGATTGAGATATTTTTCTTCGCACTAGTGTTCGCTCCACCTCGCCGTTCAATTTGCTTAAGTAAGTTTGCGAGGGTGCTCGAACTCGAACTAAATTGCTCGAATTTTATACGCGTATCGATCTAATAAAGTTATTGATTTGAAAATTCATGATTCTATTTGGAAATCATAAATCTTGGCTGCAATTCTTGGTACCATGCTTTATATCATATCTAAGTTTTGATTTTATGGGAAGTTTTAATTATTAACCTATACAACATAACCAAACAATTATTGCAATTAATAACACATGGGCTGACTAATCGTAAAATAGTCGTTATTTTCAAAATAATAATTTATGATAACCATTATTTATGCGCTTATCAATACAATGATTTTTGCATATGTTTTTCAAAGTCAAAAGTTATTTTTATAATTATCTTTCAAAATCAAAACGTTTATTCAGAAGATAAGCCTTTGCTTTGCCACTTTTTAACGTCATATCATATCTAAAATTATTTTATTAGATAATATGTATTTAAAAATTGATCAAAAGCTACAGACTACTAGCGTTTTGGAACCGACCACTGAAGAGAAGAAACGTCGAAAGAAACTCTTTACAACAGTTTTGGTCTCCTATTCGCCTGAAGGGCTTTTAAGAACGTCATATTTAAATGGTTTTTAAATAGCATTACAATGCTCGGTATATTATTAAAATTGAAAATATGTGATGGGTTCGAATCCTACCTGTGACGAATTCTTTTTCATCACATATTTTCAATTTTAATAACGTCATATTTGTTTATAATGTTTTTATAAACTATGTAAAATTAGTAGCGGTTCCGAGCGACTTTATTTTTTTCTTCACGATAAAGTCAAAATATCTCTAAATTTAGCGAATTTGCTTCTGAAGCATTTTCCTAGGTTATGGGTGCCAGTTCCAGCCCTTAAAATATTTGAGTTACATTTAAATGTGCTTTGCAATTGTAGTGTAAGTAATTGCTATCAATCAACCGCATATGAAATAAGTGCAGGGCTGGGAGCAGCCGAGCCTCGCGGCTGGACGCCGGCGCCGGCGTTCTAGCCACTGATCTACTGCGGCCGAGCTGCCAAATTACGTCATTATTTAAGTACTTTATTTTCGCAAGCAACTGCAATACCCATTAATTATTTGCATACGCGAAGAGAAAATGATACTCGCACATCATTTATGTTAAAAAAAGTAACATTAGTAATCGTGGCAAATTGTCAGATGAGTTATGGTACAGTTTATCATATTCAAGATTTTTCTAAAATTTATTAGTTGCTCGTAATTATGAAAGAAACAACTTTACAAAAATTGGAAATTTACAAATATTTTTATGTTTTCGACGACTAGCTATCTAATTTTTTAAACAACTGATACTAAGTGTCCCATGACATTGATAGTACTTGATAGAAAGATTACAGAACTAATTTCGCACTTTTTTGCATTGATGTTGCGGTAAACGCTTTCCATCAGGTGGGTCATAAGCCTGTTTACTTACTTCGTAGTATGAAAAAATCTAAAAATAAAAATTTTTAGTTCCCAGTAGCTTAGAAGAAAGAAATAAAAGAATATATTTTGATAAATTCTTTTAGTCAGGTGTAAGTAGTAACACCTTAAACATACATTTATAAGCATAAGTGGACCTTCTGCTTGACAAAATAAATATGCTAAAAAAGTGTGGAGTCTCGCTCGCGTCCGAGCGGGCAATAAATACGACCGCGACCCCGCCCCGTCGCCCCCACCCCGCGACGACTGCTCTCTATGCAAATATAATAGGCTTTATCTGCTCTTCATTTCAACTAGGTACGTCCACACCAGGACCTTATTGTCCAGTATGGTCAGCAGGAACGACACTAACAGTATAGATGAAAATATTTAAAAAAATAAGGCATTAAAATTTAGCCTAAGTCTTTTACAGAGTCAACTGTTGATTATGACTGCAGTTGCAGCTTATCGTCTACTCATACTTCGTCATATTCATTGCTTTCCTTCAAATTATCCGGCTAGTTAAAAATGTTTAGATCAGAAAATTTAAATTTCATATGTTTAATTTTTATAACTCATATTATTTATAATAAAAACATCTAGTTATACGTTTTTAAGTAAATTTCTTTATAAAAAAAATTAATGCCCACAGACACGAGTCTCTACGCCTTAATTCGTAGCTGTGCTACGCACTATCGTCTACGAATGGCTACGCCGTTGCCACTATGGTGTTTTGTAGTTTTTGCTACTACGATGAACGAGTACGAATGAATAGCCTACAGACACTGTACTGTAGCCACCGTAGCCTTATGCGTATGCGTAGCCACACAGTGTGGCTACAATGAGTCTACAAATGCTACGTCGTAGACGCCTTAGTCTTAGCCTTAGTTTTGTAAAGAAACAATTTATTTTCATACTTACTGAACTTTTTTTCTATCGGTACATGTTTGTCCCAAAATATATTTACATTCATTTTTTCTTTATTAAGTCAGAGCCATAAATACAGAACATGGTTATAGGTAGCGTCTGCCATAAAAAATTACGATAAGCAAAGAACAAGAAAGTGGCCTTTGCGGGCAGACGATGATAGTGAAAGCCCATCGCGATATGTGGCCGCCATTTGCAAAGCTCCTTGACAAATTGCCCTATTGGCTATTTACATTAATCGCCATTTTATTCATAAATGGCTGAAATATTCACTAGAGTATGGTACGGATTATTTTAGTGGGCAATGTTACGATTGTTATATGACCAAATACCAAAAGTAGCACAATTTTAAAAATACACAAATATTTTATTGCTTATGGAAAAGTTCCCACAAAACTATTATATTTTACTATTTTATTGTTACCAAAAGGTTTTGAGATTAATAATGAATAACGATCACCTGCTTCTGTGTAGGCATTAAAAATTTGTTGAAAATTAATTAGGAGACAAAAAATTACGCGTACTTTCCTATTAAATGCCTACATGTTATTGATACAGAAATTTTGAACTTTAGTGACAAAAATAATTAAGGTGTTTAAACAATGATAATCAAACAGGTATTATTAAGTCATCTTCGCTAGTAGTTTTTCGATTGTGCAAATACAAAAAAGTAATACTAATAATAACAAGAAAGAGAAATGACGTTCAAAAAGTGATACATGAGATCCAAAATTTGAATAAAAACTATTCATTTCATTTCATTTCTTCTTCTTCACATCACAGCCGTTAGAAGTCCACTGCTGGACCTATATCCTGTGGCCTATGTCTTTCCCGAGGATTCGCATCATTAGAGGGAACTTTGCCATGCTCACCATGCTTTGCAAACGGGCTGGTAAGCATTATTTAATAATTATGATTGGCAACAAGTTACTACTAGACCAACGTACAGTTAGTTTTTGGAAAAAACTTTTGATTGGATTATTCAGCTGCCATCAACTTGCTGCTTTTTTAACAATATGGAATGAAGGAGATATTGGTAAATCAGTGAAACAAATCCCTCCCCTCCCCTTGAGTCCAGAGCCCCGGAGTTATTTAATTCTTCGATGAATTTGCATAGCTTGTCAACCTCAGCGCCCGGGAAAATGAGGCGAAGATAAAAGTTCCGTTTCCCGGCAGCGCCGAGTTCTTTCGACCGGTGTTTTGTTATTTCTGGAACATTTATAACCAACTTTGATAGCTGGTAATAAATACTCTATCCAAGTAAACTAGAGACTAAATAAATTAAAGCAAACTACAACCACCGATCTGATGTGGTGGCAGGAAATAATAAACAAGGATTTTCTTTATTGTTATCTATAATTGGAAAAAATGACTATTACTTAATGGAGCATATTTGAATCAGACGCCTTGTATTCTGCCTGTTTAGGTTCACTCTGACTAACTGAAGAATAATTGACCTTATTATATTTTACATACGACTACTCATCACGACTTCAGTTGGTCGTGAAAACAATTAGTTCAGTGTTTGATCTGACTGTGATCCGACGGTTTCACATCAACTCAATTTCACACTTTTCATTCAAAATATTTACTCGTAATTTCGAGTCAATAATGGTGTTTTTTTTTTTGACATTTCCCTCGTATTTTTTTGGTTACATTAAAAGGTAAAAAGAACCCCTTATATGTCTGTCTGTCAAGACCTTTTTCTCAGAAACGCGTGGACGTATAGAGAAAAAATTAAAGTCATATGTTGAGGTCTGCAGTATTTTAATTATCTAAATTATTGAACAACCCAATCAAAAAGTTAAGGCCATTCATATCGCAATTTTTGCGAATTTTATCAAAATCGCAAGATAATCCAAACCTATTGGGTACTTTCCGTTGACCTAGAATCTGACGAGCTCCGTGGCGCAGCGGTCAACACGCCGACCTATGACACGGATGGTACCGGGTTTGATTACCGGTCAGGTCAAGATGAAAAACGATCTTTTTCAGATTGACCTGGGTCTTGGATGTTTGTCTATATATGTATTTGGTATCAAATATAGTATCGTTGAGTTAGTATCCCATAACACAAGTCTTATTTATGTACTTACTTTGGGGCTAGCTCAATCTGTGTGATTTGTCAGTGTGTGTTGTCAATGTCAGTGTTTTAGCTTTAGCTGGTAGCATGAATGAGCCGGCTCGTCCGGGGAAGTACCTCACTCTCACAGAAAATCGACGTTTGAGTAGTAGCTTTACAGCTTCTATACTTCGTTCGGTGAGTGAAAGCGCCGGAGACCCATCACCCCTAAAATAAAAGGCCGGCAGCGCTCTTGTCATCCCCCTGGTGTACCATTAGTCCCTGGGCAGCGATGATCACTTACCCTCAGGTGACCCACTTGCTTGTTGGCTGTCCTATGACATAAAATATATATATATATACATATTAAAAAACAAAAAATATTAAGAGTCATGAAATTCGGTACGAAGCAAAGTCTTAAAACACAAGAGTAAATTAGTAACTAGTACGAAATTTTTTTGTAATGTTTACTCGGTGAGAAAATCCTACTCGAACTTAGCCGTTATTTTCTTTTTCTTTGCCTTTTTATAAAAATGGGTTTCCTTAAGAAAGTTGTGGAAGTGAAGAGTGATTTAAATCGATCGTGATTTATCAGGAAGTGCTGTGATTACGAATCATGAATTATTCAATTATTCAGCTCTACGGCCGCTGAAACAGGATCGAGGCAGGATGTACAACATAACGATATACATGAACAACTTACTAGTAAGTTGGTTCAAGTTAACATTCCAAAGTTTAAATATTTTTTGCAGCGGAAGTCGTAGAAGTTGGTCGTGATTTATCAGGAAAGCCCTGAGATTACGGTGGACATGAATTATTCAGCTTCACGCACGCTAAAACAGCTAAGGCAGAATGCAATTATATTTATGTACAACTTACTGACACGGAGGAAAAAATACTTCGTTAACTGGTAACAAAAGAGTCCAGAAATAATGTAGCTGGGTGTATTAAGGTAAATTAAAAAAAATACTTCTACCACAGTGGATTGAATAGAATCGTCAGTGACGACAAATAATATGAAAATGAAGATGAAATAATACATAATAAAGAATTCAAATAGGTAGAATACCTGCGAATCACAATTTAAAAATAAACATGATGATGAAGTGTCATGACGTCTAACAGATAAGCCGTATTATTTGGCTGCGAAACGGTGAGAAGTCAGGCGTTATCTACCCCGTAAGGAACAAAGACATGTTCCCGTTTGCAAATCGAATTAAAATGTTAACAAAAGAACGCGTGATAAACATTTGCATTAACAAACAGCAATGAATTGAAATAGCGACGGCATCGCAATGAGCGCTTCCATTAATCGCTCAACGCCTGCTCGCTGTAGGGCTGGCACACTTGGGAAACAAAACATAATATGTACAACAGGTATTTAGGTATTTGTTGTGTATGTTCCTTGAGTCAAGAAAGTGGAACTTTTTAAGACCATTCAAATAAGAAAATCGCATCGGTCACATCTTGAGAAATTTGAAGTTTCATCTGTACACATTACAAGGAAACAGGCAAGTTACGAAGCGAACAAAAGAACGGAAATTTATCAGTTGATTTCCGGGAACACCGTCGGCCGTCGTCGGTCACCGCGGGGCACGGTCTAAATCAGACCACCGCAGATCACTCGCTTCAGCAGCAGTTACCCGCGCGAGCAACTCGCGTCCTACGCTTAGCGACATGAATGTCAAAGTTACGGTAGTAAACCTAATAATACCTAAATATCTGATCTGATGCAGACAACCCTAGCCTCGTCGGCCGTCGGCCGCCGGTCGCCGCGAGTCGCGAAATAAATCAGACTGGCCGTAAATCGCTCGTTTCAGCGGCAGCTACCCGCGCAAGCGACCCGCGTCCGCCCACCGCTCAGCGACAGTCGGCTGCCATGCAAAATACGGTACTAGGCACTAAGATTTGGAAAATTTATCAAAATCTACTTCTACCTGCTGATAGGCGAATTCGTATCCATGCTGGTTTGAGAAAAAAGAAAAAACATAAAATATACCAGCTGCTTTTCTTCCCGCGCAAGCCGTAAAAGGCCAATCCCTTAAAAGGCTAAGGGATTGGGCGAAAATCTAAATCTGAATGGAGACGGAGAAATCTGAAGCGAAATCAAAATAGTGATGGGTTGCTAGCCGCAGCGCTTTTCGTCGTAATTCCTTACATTTTCACCCAATCTCAACCGGCTTTTGCGGTTTGCGTGGGAAGAAAAACAGTTCCTTGTTTTTTCTTATCTCCCGAACCAGCATATGAGCATGGCAAACAAATCTTTAATAAAACTAAATTCTTAATGCGTATACCCGATTTTACTCTACAATGATCGACCGTTTTAATATTAATTGCTGGCCGGAATCGGCGCCAAGACGAATACGAAAAAAGCGAAGATCTCCTGTCCATTTAGCCAAATCAAAGGGGAACGGACCACTCTATTGAATAAAGATTCCGGTAATAGTTGCCAAAATCTACTTTTTCTTATTGTCTTCCTATAGTAATGTCCTTTTTGTTCTTTTCAGGGTAGACGAAGCTATGGGATATAAAACCAAAAGACAAGTTTAGCTGACTGAAGGTAGAAATGGAAACCAAAATAGTAACGGGTTGCCACCCCGTCATCTGTCATTGCATTGAAATACTTATTCATTGTTGCAAATATTTAAAAACAAATCTACTTCACTAATAAGGCTATAATCAGCTAAATTTTAATTCTTTTACTTTTAACACAGAATTTGAAAAAATAAATTCCGGACTTCGGTAGTAAATTACGTGGAGTACCTAGGTATTTCTTTTCATCAATATCATCACTGCAAATTATGAGACTTGCACTTGACTTGACTATGCACCTCCAAAAGCGGCCACTTTTAATTATTTGTTGTCTGAATTTACCAAATGCATAATAATGATGTTTGCTTACGTTTTCTGAATACACGCTAGATTCTTTTGTATTCTTTGTAACTAGTAACATATAATGTTAACATTAGGTATGTTAAATCTTTCATGATGATCAGTTGCAAATAGATGTGAAAGAGAAAGAAATAAACATACTTCAGGATTTAAAAGATTAGTAAGCCAATGTATTTAATTGTAAGGTACCTACTGAAAAACATATACACTGTATTACCAACACCGCGGTAGCACGCAGCGTTAATTTATTTGCCGTCCAAATGTCGCGGCGACACGACACGTCTAGTCGTTTCTAACTTTTTGTGTTCCAACCGAATGTTTTAATTATACTGTGGTGCATGTTGGAATAAAAACAGTGAATATTTTTTTACTTTACAAAGCAAAATCACTCCTTAAAGTCAGGGACTCGATACCGCTTGTGATATTGGGATCGTCGATAATTCTGAATTAAACATTTCATTCATTATAAAATGAAGCAAGTCTTATTCAACGACCGAAACCTTCAACATTATGTTCAAGTCACGCGTCAAAAGGTCCTCAACTAAATGAAGCGCCAAATGCACAGAACTTGCTCCTTTGGCAAGTTGGTCAAGTTTACACTAGTCATTAGTGGACACGAGTGATTAAGGTGGCCAAATGAACCGTCCGAATCAAAGGACGGGGGCGGGGAGGGGGGAGCGGTCATCTCGAAGGCTCAATTTGACTAATTGGTGACTTCTTGACAACTCTAAGAAAGTTTCGCAAACTTGGTCCACACTGGATGAAAACTTAAAATGCTTTTTAGAAGTCTAAATTGCAAGACTGAACCCACTAAACATAGGTATGAAACCGACAAATGGTAACTTCATAATAAAAATATATCGTTATTATGATAAATATTAAACCACCAAGTAGAAAATGCCACAGTGGAAAATGTTAGCCTAAAGCACCAAAAATTTGCCTTTAAACGTCATTATTGGACGAATGCTGCGTAAACTATGGATTTCTCTGACATCTTAGGTAGCGTGCTTTTGGTTACCTGCTTGGTTCGGCACCCGGGGTCCAGAAGCCAGGGCTTGGCCTGGGGCCCGGACAGACTGTATTATAAAACCGAAAATTACGTGGATGAAGTCGTGATAGCCAACTTGTTTACTATAGGTAATTGGGTACTGAATAGAAGAACAACGTAACGGCTAGAAGCACGTTTGATATCGACAACCTAATATAAGGGCGGCAGCTGGTCTGCAAATTTTAACAATATTTAGTAGACTAGTGAACTAAATCTTTTTAAACGTGATTTGACGTAAAAATGCATGCAAAGCCTACTGAATTGAATGAATAAAACTCAGTGTACCTAAAAGACATATAGTAAAGAGATCGCCAGAAGCTTCCAAAAAGTAGTTGAAGGATTCGCCATAGTTGGTTGCTACTTGGACTATAATCTCTACAACACCGATATTTTGTATCTCTTTTAACTGGACATTGGCAGAATCGCCGAGACCTCGATGGAAGCCATAAAATAAAAATAGAATTGAAAGAGAAAATGTCCCCCGTGTGTTTTTCCAGCATTTGCATATGTCTCGCGGCGACCGCTGCTCTCGTCCAGTGACTTGCTCCACATTCAACTCTCCTAATTGCTAAGGCTTCAGCCGTTTGAATTAGAGAGTGCTAAATACTTACTGCATGAAAACAGTTATAACGCAGCTATAACGTTTTTGCTGATTTCATGTTACGAAGTCATACGAATATCAAAATAAGGAATAGTAACTCTTTAATCAAAACTGTACCTATTAATTTTGTGTAAATTCAACTCCTCAATAGAAAGCGTCAACTTAGCTTCATTCATCATATTATGTATCTGCTTATAACTACTAACGCTTATTTATAATCGTAACTCTAATTATAAACAGAATTATCAAAAAGAATCTTGGGTATGTAAAAATACTAGCTGTAGGTAGGTACCTATGATGTTAAGTAGAAACAATTAAGATTAAATAACCCCAATAACTACACAACTTACATAAACAGGAAACACAAATTAGAGAGGAACGTATCGTAGGTAGGTATAGCACCCAAAACCTTATACGTGATAAGAAAAAAGCGTGGAAAGAACAAAGTAGTTTAGTCACGAATGGTTGCAAACGTACGTCTAAAATAGCAACCCGTCTCTTGTGTCCGCTGAATTGGTTGCTCTGAACGTAAAGAATAACGCTCTCGCTGAACTGCACAACGTAAAGGATAACTAATATGTACAGTCGTTATTTGGTCCTCATTTATGCTAATGCCTTGAAGTAATTTATAATTCCACCTGGTCAGTTAAGCAGTCTCCGTGCATGTAGGACAGCGGAGCGCCTCAGCAATTTCCGCGCTCGCCGGCGCGTGCGGCGCGGCAATCAAAGTTGCCTCATTCATATGTATTGGCGACCCAATCTAAACTAGACGGCCGCAAGGAGGTTAAATAATCCCATTAACCTAGCCGACGATGCTAAAATTTGTTGGGACACGTGTTGTGAAGATTTTTGCTGAGCAGATGAGGTTCGGTTCACGAAAAACATGTTTATTTCTACAACTAAAAATTTGTGTTTTAAATAAAATTGTATAATTTTGTGATAAAAACATCGATAGTTGTTTTAGAGAAATTTGAATATCATGTATAACTAGAAGAGCATTAAAAACAAAGGGATATAAAAAGTATTGACAAAATTTATTTTTATACTCTTGATAAATTAAGAAATAAGACATGGGAAAAAAATCCATGCAGGAGAAATCTAACTTTCGAACTAGCGATTTTTGGCCTTACCAATTAGGCAACCCCGCTTCGATCCTACACGTAGAATTTTTCCACCATATCCCAATCGTCTAAAACATTAGTGCTTGTGTACCAAACATAGGTAACTACTTCACCATTACAAGTCTGGTCTTTGATTTAAAAATAATTGTCTGGATTTATTCATAAAAAAAAGTTTCAACATATTATGTAACTCGAAAGAAGATGACTAGCACGTACAATTGTTTCCCCGATGCTAAGAATAGACTGTGATTGAATATCAGTAGGTACGCATAATAACCCTTGGAAGACATACGAACGTCTGATTGATTGGTTCATTAGTGATGCGCGCACAGAATAAGAATATTCACGTTACATCATGACTACAGCTACTACTGCTCTGTTTTCTAGGTAATTATGATCGCTAGTAACATGTTTACTCGACCACACTGCGAGCTTTCCAGAGCAAAATAAGTATTGTGTCTCAACCACCTACACATCAGTATTGTTTAAGCACAAGTCAATAGGCAAAATATTTGTGAGCCTAATATATTCTCCTTTATAAGACGCTTGATAATTTAAAATGGTCGACTCACCAAACGTAGGAGGACGAGGAGGAGAACGAGGAGCCCGATGGTCTAGTGGGTGTGAGCTCTATGAGTGCTTACGTTTGTTAAGCAACCCTTGGTGCAGTCCCTACTTGGATGGGTGACCGCAAGTGGCATAAAAATATCTCGAGCTCCTCCGTGCTTCGGAAGGCACGTTAAACGGCACGGCTGTCATCGTTGATGGCAGTCGTTAAGCTATGTCAGATGCCTTAAGGCAGCTTGAAAAATCTGACACCAGTGTTGGCCACTTACACATACGAAAACCAAACCAAACCACCAAACGTATTATGCTTTTGACATAAGTGTAAAAAACAGACAAAAGATACCTAGGTATATCTAAGTGCTTTACAAAGAAATCTAATGACATTTTATACATCTTTTAATACACGGGAAAGCCTGGCTGCGAGATCGTCAGGTTTAAAGTGGGACTGGGCGGGACACGTCACTCGAATGCCCGATGATCGCTGGGCTAAAATAGTAACAGACTGGAAGCCAGATGGCAAACGGGGACGTGGCCGACCCAGAACTAGATGGTGCAACGAGCTTGACAGTTTTAACAAACAGTGGAAAGTAAAAGCAACAGACCGACAGACATGGAAACGAGAGAAGGAGGCCTTTGCCCAACATTGGGACATCAATGGCTTGTCATAATAATTTTATTACATATTGGTAATAGGCATTCCAGTAACAAATAAGTAAAAAGATTTTTATTCATAAATATCAACATATTATCACATCTTTTTTCGAGTTAGTCAGAGACTAAGGCCATAAAACCCCAAGGCAACAATTAACGTGTTGGTAAGTACCTCTATACATAGAAAACGGAATCAAAATAGTAATGGTCACCGCATACTAACATGATTTATTAGATTTTTGCTCATTCTCGCGGCCTGTTTTTACGGTCTTTGCTAGAAGAGAAGCAGTTGGTAAATTTTTTGTTTCTCTCTTTTATCCCAGACCAGCCAAACAAATAGTGCGTTATTTATTTTTAGTAAGTAAACAAAAATACTAAAATTTGGTGCACCCTTCGCGAGCGCGCGCAGTATCCGCGTCTCGGCAATGAATGCCGATGTAACATCCATCATACATGATCGGAAACAATCGTAGGAGTAATCCACGGTGACTATACGGAATTTCTCTTAGTCGAACATCAAGTGGAGAACCTTCGGGTTTTTTCAATGATATAGGACGGCAAACGAGCAAGCGGGTCACCTGATGGTAAGTGATCACCGCTGCCCATGGACAACTGCAACACCGTTGTTACAAGAGCGTTGCTGGCCCTATATTTTTCCATCCCCAGAGGGGACGGGCCTCCGGCTCTCTCAATTACCAAACGAAGCATATAAGTAGTATTAGCACCTACTCAAACGTCGATGTTCTGTGAGCGTGTGGTACTTCCCGGGTTTTGGAGGCACTATGTTACATACATACATAGTATCACGTCTTGGCCATAAGACCAAAAGGCCACGTTTAGCATGTTGATGAGCTTAAGGGTCTAATACGAAATCAAAATAGTGATGGGTTGCTAGCCGCACCGCCTATTTGCATGATTCCTCAGATTTAAGCCCATTCCCTCGGCCGGTTTTACGGCATGGGCGGTAAAAGAAGCAGCTGGTACATTCTACGTTTCTTCTTTTTTTCTCAGACCAGCGTGGAAAAGTGATGTATGAACAGAATCTTAAAGATTACAATTTTTAAAATTAAAAATTGAAACTAGCCTTATATAAAGGCATTTCTCCCAAAGATAGCTGGACTATATATATCCTAATCCTATCCTAACTATCCTAATACTAACAATCCTAATCCAAATCCTATCCTATCCTACCTAATATAAATGCGAAACTGAGTTTGTTTGTTTATTTGTTACGCTTTTACGCACTATGTACTGAACCGATCAACATGCAATTGTGCACACACATACGTTAGGGTACTGAGAAGGACAAAGGTCTATATTACGCGGGCGAAGCCGCGGGTAACAGCTAGTATCTATTAAAGAGATTATACAGGGTGTAACGTTCGCATACATTGTAAGCGTGATAATGCACACAGTCACAGCAAGGCCGGCCTCCACACGTGTTACCGGCATTAACCCTCCCGACCCGCAGGCTATCTGCGTTGGTTTTACCCACTATCAATGTACTTCCTATCAGTTAATGCAAAAATTCTATAAATATCGAGACCATTTTATTTGGTTGCATTGTCTTTACTGAGTATAGTCTATAAAAAGATTGGCGTAGAGATACAGGAATGAAACGTTCAGAGAGAAATAACACAGTGCATAAGATAAAAAGACCGTATTAAAATTATTTAATCTTCTTCTATATTTATATAGGAGTAATTCCTCAACTCGTCCCACATAACTACGGCCCATTCGGGACGAATTGCAGAAAATCAAAATTAATTAAAATTTCATTCCGCAATTCGTTCCATGTTTATAACTGGTACATTCAGTAGAAACAGTTTTAGTGTATATATTTAGTGCATATCTTATTTTAAACATGGAATTTACCGAACCAAAAATAAAATTTTAATTTTTTCTCCTCTACCTACTGATTGATGTAAAAAGTAATTCATAAAATAGTTTGAAGGGTTATCGAGGGCCTTGCAAAACAAATTAAATTCCTTTTTATTGTCTTAGATAAAACATTTAGTAGAAACATTTTTCATAATTAATGTTTTTTTTTTTTAATTTTTCTATGAACAAAACCACAACAATATCTAACAATCCTACAAAAAATGTCGTGTCTCATTGACTATACTAAGGGTTGATAAGGTTTAAAGCTCTATACAAAAAATAATGGGACGAGTTGCAGAAAGAAAATATTAAAAATATAGATTTTCTGCAATTCGACCTAAATGGACCGTAGGTATGTGGGACGAGTAGTGGAATTACTCTTATAAAGGTATTTTTTTACATTCACAATACTATTCTTATATACTCTTATTAAAATTCTTATTTTAATAAGTTATGGGATAAAAATCCTCGCAAATTACTCGTACGAGTAAGTAGAGTAAAGACTGCTGGTTCGAATCCTTCGCGTGGAATTTTTTCCCATATCTTATTTTAATTTCTTATTATATAGTAAGAGTAACTATTCTTTGATTCTTTCCTAAAGACAACATACCGTAAATTAAGTTACTTACAATATTGATCTCCTGCCTTATCCGAATAAAATAAAATGCAGCCGTAAAAAGAAGTCACTTTACAAACTTTTAAGTTCGCGTTCATGATGAAAACTTTGATAAGTCGTGGAAATAACGAAATACATTTCTTATAGTTATGTTTCCTATAATGTTAAAAGATAAAATCATGACATTCTAAGAAGTCAGCATACCCAATTAGTTCAATATCGAGTTTATTACTTATGAACTGTAACATTAGTCAAACTTTTTAAATTTTATTTCACCTAACTGCCGTGTAAGGAATGAAACTCCTAACAAGTGGGATAGCAGAATAAATAAAAACTTTAATTCCGCGGGAGCAAGTCCCTCGGGATAGCAAAGCGGCCCTCAAACATTAAACAATCAGAGCTACGGTTGACAAAGCCTACCACAGTGGTGTAAAAAACGTTTGAAGCTTGAAGTTTGGACTAAATATTTCACAAATATTCGTTTGCCATGTTGTTATCTAGCCAATTGTAGAGGCAGAGTAAATCAAACTGATATCTAATCGTTCATTTACATCTTAATCGTATCGTATTGTAATTAACATATCAATTAGGAAAAATATAATCAAAATAGTGTGATGCATTGTTAAAGAATCTTGCGTCTGCAAAATCAATCATTGATCAATATATATGTAGAAACAGTGTGTATGACAATCCCCGCCAGGTCATGATAGACAACGATATTTTTCAGATTGGCCTGGGTCTTGGATGTTTTTCAATATTGTATCTTTATAAAATACTATTTATTAGCTCTCACGGCTACGCTCCGTACTCAAGACAACGTGTATGCAAAATTTCATGACGATCGCTTCATTAGATTAGGCGTAAAAGCGTAACAAACAAATTCGTACTAAATGTACAGACAAAATATTTTTACTGTTTAATTTATATGTATAGATTATTCTTTATTTACGCTGGTTCTTTTCTACCAAATTAGTATTAAACAAAGGAAAATAAAAAATCACAAAGAAAGTGTAACGTGTAAAAGGTAAACATTTGATTTTGTTCCAGGTTCAAAGACACCACTGGGCATTTTTCGAGCAAGAGCGACAGAAAGTTGAGGTGCATGCGAAGTAATTCGATTTGTCCGCAGTAAAGCCGTGATTGTGGCGACATCGCGAGCCTGCCGCTGTCGCCGGTCGCCGTATACAGGGTGATAAAACGCGCCCACAAACAAAACAAACTTTGACGGTGAATAAACAGGAAAGACTGCGAGAAAATTGCGGTGCAATAAAACAATCACTTGTCTGATTTTTACGAAATTCATTGGTAACGACAGTGGATTATTTGGTTCTGGCATTTGAAATTCTATCAATTTATTATACATTTTACATAAAATTAAAAATAAATAAATAAGTAAGGTAAGAGAAAGACGATGATATTAAAAGCTAACTTCTTGTGGACTGTCAAATGAACTCTAGATTTTCAGTTGCAAGGTTAAACAAATCTATCCATAACAGTCAGACAATCTATAAACTGTGTCTAACTACTTTGAAATCGATATCGCGGTAACCACACGTAGCAATGAATTCGCTCCCCCGCGTCGAGTCACGTGTCGACTCAAAAGTCGAAACAGACAAGTGTATAAATTACACCTTCGAGTTGTAACCGTGTTACCACGTTGTATCGGGAGTGTAGCGTGAACACGGTATCGGTTCCTAATAGAGCAGGGGATTGATGGAGCGATTGAGGGTGAGGTTTGATGCTGAGGCTTACGAGGAAGGCGTAACTAGGAATTCACAGGTGCTTTTACAAATTACTCCTTCGAGTTCGCAACCATGTTACCACATTGTGTCCGGAGTGTATCAGGCGTGAACACGATATCGGCTCCTAATAGAGCAGGAGATTGCGAGAGCAATTAAGGGTGGGGTTTGATGCTGAGGCTTACGAGTAAGACATAACTAGGAAATCACAGGTGCATTTACAAATTACACTTTGGAGTTGTAACCGTGTTACCACATTGTATCGGGAGTGTACCGGATGTGAACACGAGAAGCGGTTTCTAATAGAGCAGGAGATCGGAAGAACGATTAGACTTAGAAATAAATTATTAATTAATAGGCACATGCAAAGCGAGTACAATTCAGGCTACCTGAATATTGCCCCGATAGTTGACAAACTGAAAGCCATCTTTTGAAATGTATGGACTTGTAGAGAGGAGAGATGCTGTATATCTGGCAAGAAGAATGGCTCATTTGAAGGTAAACGTAAAGGACGAGAAAAGCCAAGAAAGGAGATGGTTCGATGGATAGATTGTATTAGATCGGATCGTAAATACTGATATGGTAAAATATAGAATTTTTATAAAATAGCAAGGAATAAGAAGAAGCGGCACTTATATTTTACTTTGAAGATCTTTTGCTCAGATAAAGGGGGTGCAACGATTTATGTGTTGACTAAATTTGTGACTTTTTAATAAGTTTGTATTAATAGTCCCTAAAAGTTTATAAATGTCAATAATCCTTAATCTACTTGAAAATGTTTTGTTGTTAAAAGTGAATATTTCAGTCGTGGCTGTAGAAACCAATGAAATTGACTCTTACTGAAAAACAACATCTTTAGCTCAAACATCACATTTCATAGTACAATCATTTCAAAATAGAATACGAAAAAACAGCCAAATAGCAAAATCCGTTAACTTTTGCAAAATATTTTATCCGAAATATTATTACCTGCCTGCTTTTTGATGAGCGTCGTAAAAGCAAATGAAAATATGGGCATAAATTGATCAATCTCGCGCGAGGGGAGTGGAGGTGAGGCAAATATTTGCGCGTCGTAATAAAATCATGGCCGATACCTGGCAGCGAGCGTCATATCCTGACAGCTTCGAGGCTGATGTTATTGGATTTTATCAATATTTTTGAAAGAAAAGAACAAGTTTTAGTATTTTTCCAAATCACAAAATAAAATTGAATCCTGTTGACGTCGAACATAATTTATTCGTAAGAACAAAATTTTCGACGTTGGTTCAGCATACTCACTTTAACCACATATTTCTCTCTCATAGTCCGCTAAATCAGAGTGCCCTGCAGGCCGATTTGCTAACTCGGTGTACAACGATTTGATTGTCACTTTAGCATCTATTACGGTTTTCATATCTTAAATAAAAATAGTCATTCAAACCGAAGCTGTAATGAATATTGAAGTTACCATGAAAATTATGTACACCGTAGCTGTCAAAAGTTAGCAAATAGGCTCGCTGGACGCGCATGACTTCATACAAACGGAAATAAGGAATTGTGGCAATATTTGATAATTTGGGTAAGTATAAAATTTAGCACTCAATCAATTAATCTAGTTATAATCTACGTACGTTCATATTCAGCTTGCTTAAAATATTAATGGTTTAAGAATTATAAGCCTTTTAAAATTTGTATGGAAATATTTGAGAGGCTTATAAATCTCGAACAATTGATAATTTTACAAAGCTGTATAGGAACGTACGAAGATTATGATAAGATTTATTGATGGAATGCTTAATTTTACTCCAGAATTATCAAATATTGACACAATTCCTTATTTCCATTTGTATGGAGACATGCGCGTCCACGAGATACCACGTACACTCGTCAGAGAGTTTAATAGAACGCAAGAAATAATTAAAACTAAACAGTAGTAGTGCTGCACTTGTTACCCCTGTGCGTGACGTAACGTGTAAACAAACAGACGTCTCGTCTCGGAGTGATGTACTGGCTCCCGCGGGACGCGCGGTAATTGGAATTTTAATGGGAACAGGTGTGCCGCAAATGGAGGCGGCCGGGCCGTGTGAGCTAATATTTGATTACGCAACGTACTAGGTACGCGTGCGTTGGAAAATGTACATATATTACGGCTCTGAAAGGTACTGTTACTGGTTAAAATGATAGTGTTATATCCAAATGTACTAACTACATGCCTAAAGATAAGCTCTATTGAGATGTAAATTAAATGGATTTGACCAAATAATTGATTACTTTACGTCCTAAGTTATAGCTACTTTTGTAAATAGAACATGTGCTGCCGCAAATAGAGACAGCCAGGCCATGTCAGCTAATATTTGATATCACGACGTACTAGGTATTGTTGAGAAGTATATTTAGCTGCGATTATTCTTCGTAGCACAAGGGTAAACCCTCTAATGTTTTCTACTCTATAGTAGAGCGTTTTTAATTCTATCCCATTATACTTATATCATACTAGCAGCTCTGTGTAAGTCTTCTGTAGTCCGCTCGAGTCTATTTTTGGAATTTTGTATACCTATATTGAAATTGAATAAATGTTCATCACTCATCTGCTAATAAAGACCGAAGTAAGAGATGTTTGAAAATATAAAGCAAAATTTCAAATACAAACGAAGAGGATCAACAGTGGGCTAAGATGATAATACAGTTTTTTTGCTCGATAGTACCTATTATGTATTATTATATTGTTTAGATAGTGATACTCGTAGTGCGCGAGTCTGACTCGCACTTGGCTGATTTTTATATTAAAGAAAGCGTTTCACTCCCGTTTCTTACTAGGTTAATCATAATAAGCTTATTTGACACAGAAACTTTAGTGAAACCGCAAATTGAACGGATTATCCAATATAGGTATAATTATGATGTTCATTAAGTCATAATATTAAATATCGAAATAACTTTTTTCCGCAATATCATTCACAACTAATTAATTGCAATATTATAGGTAACCTACATCCCAATATTCATTAACATTCCGTGAGATACAAATTTCATCAACTTTCCTCCACATTGATTCAGGTTTAATTTGAATGCCGCGGTGTTTGTTGCTCACCAAATAGAGGGTAGCGTAACAAGGCGCTCGCAAAAATGGCCGGCGGGCAAACCTGGATTGAAGTGCAAATGGAGTAATTCGGCAGCTGCTCAAGACGAACCAACATAAATTTGATTAGGCAGGTTCCGCCGCGCCGGTGCGCAATCAACAAAGCAGCAGATATATTTTGTTTGCACGGCGGTGCGCGCCGTGCTCTAAAATGTCTCGAACATAGAAGAACATCTTTTTTATTATTAATTATAGAATAAGGCATTTGTCTCCCATCTCACCAGATGGAGAAGTGACGGTGAAGACGAGGATGTTACATGCCTTTCCAAGAGATACCCATTTATTCTATTTTTGAATGTCCCGGGATTGTACTCGTCTGGGAATATAGACGCAGGCAGTTCATTCCACACCTTAGCTACTCGAACCAAAAAGTAACTGTCGAAGCGTTTAGTACGACTCTTTGGAATTTCTACGACAAAAGGGTAAAATTTCTCTCTGCGTCTCGTAGTCCTATGGAGGAATGGTGAGGGTTCTACTAGCTCAAAGAGCGCCTTCGCACACTTTGAGAATTTTTTTTAAGTCTTACATACACAATCAGGGTATACCTAATGCGATAGTGCAGATACAATTTTTTCTTAGACCTTAATACATTAAAAACGTTATAAATTCACTTTGTACTTAGTTCTCGTTGCCATATTTGTTTATTAATTTGTTCTTTACATTTCTCGTAGGGGCCGTAGTCGGTAGGCCTAAACGGGATACAAAATATTTTTTTGCATTTTATTCATACAATTTCGAAAACAGTTCAATTGGTCGTATCAGGAGAGTCGGATAAACTTCTCTTCAAAATATCCTACTTTCTTGAACTAGTTACAAATTGTATAATAGGTTTACGTGAGACATTGTTTTCCCACGGCCCAACAACGTTGACAGTCACTAGACGTATATCATCAGAAGTCAGATCTGCATCATAATTTCCTAAAAGCTACTTTTTAAATTTCTGTGCTTTGAAACAAATTTTCTTTTTGAGGAGACTCGTACTAAGACCAACGTCTTGCACAAAATTGGCGCCAAAGCGGACATTGCATGAAGTGGCGCTTTCGTAACTTATTTTAATTTGTGGCCGTGTGCTTGATTGAAACCGGGGAGTAGTACTCCGAAACGCAGACGAAAGTCGGTAAACTTGGAATAAATTGAGCGATGTCTAATACGCTTGCCTCTGCTTGTTTATGACTGCGATGCTGTTACAGATTTGAATACTTGAGGGAAGAAAACGATATTGTTTGAAAAAGGTGTTATTTTATATCTCTTGCGGGAGATTCGATCATCGAACTGATTAGTAGAACTAGTGAGAACGAACGTACTATTGAGACTTTTATTTCTCATTTGTTCTACTGTCGTAATTATTTAAATCGATGAACATATGAAATAATAAATGCAATTTAAAAATGCTTCTTTATTAAATTCAATCTACTAAATCATTAAAAAATACCTGTGAAGCTAAACCATAAAAAATGCTGCTATGCTAATGTAATAAAGAGGAAAGCTAGTGATTTTTATAAAGACCATATTTTAATTTATTTCACTTAGTCTTGATTTGTATGATTTTTTAAATATTTTTTTATATGTGGCCAAATATAATATAAGCAGGTACAACGTTTTTCTAGCTGTTTTAGCTGTACTAGCAACTTAGCCCGCGTATTATATATAATACTCCTATGTCCTTTTCCGTACCCTAACCTATGTGTGCAAAGTTTCATGATAATCGGTTCAGTAGATAGGGAGTGAAATAAACAAACTCACTTTAGCATTTTTAATATAAGTTGGGATGGGATATAGTATTTTGATTACATTTCGCATATCAAAATATTTTAGGAAAAGTCACACAAACCTTAATGACATATGTGGCTTTAATTGATCGTCATTGTAGTTAACATTTGAACCCCTTTTGTTTATATTTATTCAGAGCTATCAAATGATGGGAGTTGAATGTAATAGATATAGAGGTATAGTTTTGAAGGTAAACAACAATCAATTTGGATGACGTACAACGGGCGTGCAGAGCAGACGTGTCGCAAATTTACTTTAATTATCAACAAATAGCTTCTACTCTATTTTGTACCCTTTTAGTAGTGCATTACGGCATATTCTAGTGCGGCGTCATTGTGTGAGTTATAGCTAATTACTTCTGAGTGACTAGTGCAGCGACGAGATCAAGACGCGGTAACCCGCCCCTCACCACTTCGGGTAAAAGAGACAGGCTCATTATTTTACTGTATTGCTCACGCATAGCTACGCACGCGAGACCATCGTGATCATCCTGCGACACGGATATAAAATGAGTGTACAGCGATCACCGCCTGGATGTGGCAAAAGTGAAAGACTCGGTGGCTCTCAACCGAACCTCTCAGAAATGAACCCAAGTCATGACACTACCCCGAGTCAAATAACCCACCGTGTTAAGCGAAAAGAATTGGACGATGACGCTTGGATAAGATCAGAGCTTTCTGACCTAAAAAAACAAATGTCAGAAATAATGACAGTGCTAAAGGCCAGCACTGTTTCTCAAGAAGAAAACATCAATAAAATCCGTGATGACGTCACCACTATTAAGACCCAGGTAAATAGCATTGGCGAAACCATCGAGAATATCATTCTAGACCAAAATAACACAAAAGCACGATTGAATAATTTAGAAACATTAACAGATAATATAGAGAAAAAATTGGAAAATTTAGAATCCGATATTAGCAAGTTTACTGATGGTACCTCATCTCTAGCTACTATCTCATCACCTGCAACAAGTTATGAAGATATTATAAACGAAGTCTATGAGCGAAATATACGATCCAAGAATATTGTGATTGTTGGCGTCCCTGAGCCAACTTCTGCAGGGACTGCAACGGAACGTCACACTTACAACCACGCGGAAGTTTCTAAAATAATAAAAAGTATTTATAACGACTGCCCAGAACCATTTAAAATTATGCGGCTTGGTAAATACAAACCTGGGCATACTCGTCCAGTCAAAATTTGCTTTACTTCTGAAGAAATAGTTAAAAACATATTACGAAATAAAAACAAAGCGCAGTTTGATGACATAAAAATCTTCTCGGATCGAACGCCCCTCCAGAAAAAGCAAATGCAGAACCTGAAAGTAGAGTTGGAAAGACGTAGTACTGCAGGAGAGACTAATTTGGCCATAAAATTTGTCAAAGGAATACCAAAAATTATTCATACAACGGAAGAAAAGCAAGGAGAAAATACATCACCGCCAAAAAACTAAAAGCCTCGGCGAGGAAGGTAAATCACAAACTCGCCAAAAACTACTCAGAGATAAAGTGCACAAAAAAGAGTTTAAAATGTTTTTACATCAACTCACGCAGTCTCGTTAAACGGGGTAAATTTGATGAACTTAGGTGCATAATTGCCAAAATTCAACCACATATTATTGTAGTGACCGAAACATGGATAAAAAATGAAACTGATGTTCAAAATCTCCAAATTCCAAACTACACCCATTACAATAACTTCAGAAAGGGTAGAAAAGGAGGAGGTGTTTCAATCTACGTAGACAATAACCTACAGCATAGTATACTTGAGGACCAGTGTATATCAAATGACAAACACTACCTTTGGGTTCGTCTTGAAAAACAATCCATGGATATTGCTGCTATATACAATCCCAATGGAAACAAAGCGGATCAGTTTCTCGAGTCCTTTTCAGAGCAACTAAAACGTAGTAAGAGAGCCATTATCCTTGGTGATTTCAATTTTGATTTATTAAAACCAGATAAAGAAACCCGTAAATACATGGATACCTTAAAAGAAAATGATTACAAGGTTTTGAATAAAATTAATAGAGAATATTGTACTCGTGAGACATCCTCCACCAACACCATTATTGATCACGTTTGCACCAATCTGAAAAATAATAACTTCAACCTTTATTTAATAGAATCTTCAATGTCTGACCACAGACAGATTTACTTAGAAATTGAGAATTACCGACCCTCGCCAATACAAAAAATCAAATATGATGCTGTAAACTATAACAAACTATATGAATCTGTAGAAAAAAAATTAAAAGGAACTGATAAAATTTTTGAATATGATATATTGGAACAAAAATTACTGACTAGCTTGTCTGAATGTAAAACTACAAAATCAAAATTACTTAATCCACCGCGACAAGACTGGATAAATAAAGATATAATTAAGGATATAAATAATAGAAATGAAATATGGCAAAATTACAAAACGAACAAACAAAACATGAATTTAGAAAAGGAATTTAAAGATGCTAGAATCAGAGTACTTAAAAACGTACAGAAAACAAAAAAATTGTACTTCTTCAACTATTTCAAAGACCACACCAGCAAACCGAAGAAGATGTGGAAAGCCATCCAAGAATTAGCCAATAATAAAAGAAGAGATCCTGTCAAGCCAAATAAACTTATCGTGGATTCAAACACAATTTCGGATGAACAAGAAATCTGTGAATGTTTCAATCACTTCTTCTCTACCATTGGCTCAACTCTTGCTAGCCAAATACCAACTAGTCGATTAGCAGTTAGGAACACTGTACGACCACCTATTATAGCGAGAACTTCTGAACTTACGAACTTTACACCGGCAACCACAGATGAAATTATTCAAATAATTGATGATCTGGACCCGAATACGAGTTCTGGTATTGATGGAGTAAGCACAAAAACAATTAAATGTCTAAAAAAAAATTATCGCCAGGCCACTCACAGAGTGTATAAATTATTGCTTGGAACGGGGAGTTTTCCCAGATTCCTTAAAACTCGCCAAAGTTACACCAATTCACAAATCTGGTAGTAAATCTGATCCATGTAACTATCGCCCAATTTCGGTTTTGCCTGTAATTTCTAAAATTTTTGAAAGAATTATTTATACTCGTCTCGAAAAATATCTAAGCTCCATAGATTTTTTGTACAAAAAGCAATATGGTTTTAGACCCAAATCGAATACGCTTTCAGCTACGGTGGACCTTGTAACCAAAATAAAAAACAAAATTGACGAAAGACAGATAGTTCTTGGTATATTTATCGATCTGAAAAAGGCATTTGACACCATTAGTCACAAGTTGCTCCTTGAAAAACTATCTGACATTGCTATTACTGGAAAAGCCCACGATATATTAAAATCGTATTTCGTAAACCGTAGACAAATAGTCAAAATAGGGCAACATCAAAGTTCTGCCAGACAAATTGATTTTGGTATTCCTCAGGGTTCGATTTTGGGTCCACTCTTATTTTTAATATATGTAAACAACATACAACACGTAGGCCTAAATGCTGATATCTCTCTGTATGCAGACGATACATGTTTATTCTATTATGGTCATTCAATTAAAAGTATAATATCAAAAGCCCAAAAAGACTTAAATAAACTAAATGAATGGTTCTTAACAAATTTACTTACAGTAAACACCGAAAAAACAAATTTTGTCGTATTTGCTGCAAAAAATAAAAAAATAAATGAAACAATACAACTAAAGATAAACGATGACGAACTGAAACAAAAAACTAGTGAAAAATACCTTGGACTTAAGCTGGATCACTATTTGAACTGGAAACAACACATACATAAAATTAAAACTAAACTGACTTCATTAACCGGTACGCTGCGTGGTATAACACACTGCCTTCCGCATAAAATAAAATACCTGATTTATAACTCCCTAATTAAACCACATATAGACTACTTGATCGAGATTTGGGGTGCAGCAACCAAAACCAATTTACAAGCATTACAAATAGCTCAAAATAAACTAATAAAGTGTCTATTTAATTACGACTATCATACACCTACAGTTAATATATACAAAGATACTAAAATAATGACAATTAAGCAAACATATAAATACTACACATGCTTGTTAATATACAAAATTGTAAATAATCATATCCACACACTACTATCCTTCCGTAGAAAAAGTCAAATCCAAAAAATTAAACTACGCAGCGCAAACCATTTAATACTACGAACGCCAAGAACAAACTATGGAAAAATGAACATTCAATATGAAGGTGCAAAAATGTACAATAAACTACCAACAGACATAAAAGATGCTAAATCAGTGGCTATTTTTAAAAGGAAACTAAAAATATATATACATGAATACTATAACTAATGTTAGATGAACAGACTGACATGACATACTTATAAATTCTATTATTATAAAAACCGCAAACTCGCAAATTCGTTGAAAACCATTTCGAGGAAACCTAATTGGTTTCTTCGAGGGTGCTGCAATGATCTGCACTTATGCATGCATATGTATGTATGTGTGTATGTGTATATGTATGTATATGTGTATGATGTTTACATATTTACATGAGATCTGGCATATGTATACATGTGTAATGAATGTGATGATCAAGAATGATGTGAACATCAAGAATGCATGCGCATGTGCATGTGTATGTATGTGCATATGTATGTATGTGCATATGTATGTATGTGCATATGTATGGGTATGTATGTGTATGTGTGTGTAAATATATGCTAGATTTTATGTTTTTAATTTTTAATTTAAGGAACAGTATTATAGTTAAAAATAATAAAAAAAATACACCTAATTTATCTTTTAAAACTTAAATAAGTACATATAATACTGCATACGAACGTGCGACACAATACAAACAAACAAAAACTACATAATTTTATTAGAACTTTAAAATAAAAACTTCGGATCGCTGACACATCTAGAATAAACATTCCTCATCCATGTTGCCGTGCGAGATCGTAATGCAACGTCGATGTCCGACTAACGTCGTATTTCGTTGTTATACCCACCTAATATTTATATTTTATCGGACATTGTAATATTTGTATTCTAAGCTATTGGTAATTTTTATTGTGTATAAAAGCATGCTCATTGTACGTATACTGTTAAGTAAAATTGTGTTTTCTCAGTAAGTGAATTATTTTATGTAATTCTTTTTGAGAAATAAAGTTATTCTAAACCTAATTTGGATGACTTTCAGTTAGTGTGTTTTGAAACTACTTACTTATACACTAGTGAAGAGGCGCAGATGGTAACGCGTTGATACCGTACCTACTAGAAATAAGTTAATACTTAGGTACTATATGCCAGACAATTTGGTTAAATTATTAAAATGTATTAAAATCGGACCAGAGAAAACTTTAAATAGGTAGATACGCGTGGAAGATAATCGGGGAGAGAGACCTTTGCCCAGCTATGGGACAAAGGAAAAAAAATTCTAAGTAGGTAGTGTAGAAACATAACGAAAGTTCAAATTTTCCCTTGACATTAATGATCAGATTGTGAGGAGTTTTATTGTGCATGTATTCCATTAAATGTTTTTGCGTAAATTTTAAATTAACAGAGCTATCTTTAGATCACTAATTCCTAAACAACAGCAGCTCGTAAGCATAGAAAAACTAACCACGATCTAATAAATTGGCAAAAACCTAAAATAAAATCACTATCGATATGTAAGCAGCCAACCTCAGCCCTGCGTCGGTCGGCGGCCCGCGATCCCGCAGGTCAGCACAAAGAGGTCAACCCTTCGACGCAAGACGGCACCTCCTTTTCCGTGTCGCGCGCGGGTTAAGTGCGCAAAAAATTTATGTGCCGCAAAGGTGACAGCCCTGAGGGTTGTTTTGTTTTTGCTGAAGACAGCGAGCGAGTGCGTGAAATAAAATTAACATCATAACTAGGCCGGGGTTGATAAAGCAATGTATGGAATAACAAAAATTGACTGTCATGGTGCGGCTGTAGTGAGATTATTTAGCGGGCTGGTGTTTGTCTGCCGTGCGTCGTCTATGATAAAACCAGTTAGCGAAAATTTAAGTGCACTACACGGTGTTTACTTTAGATTGATTCTAGTGGACTGTATAATGTTAGTGCGCAAAAAATATTTGTGTCGCAAAGGTAACAGGCCTGAGAGCCGCTTGTTTTATTATTGGTAAAGATGGCAGTGACGGCGAGTACCTATGTGAAATATAATTAACATCATAACTAGGCCGGGGTGGCGGGGGGAGTTGGTGAAAATTTCAGCGGACTATACGGTGTTAGTTTTAGATTGTTTTGCTGATTGATTCTAGTGGACTTATAATGTTATTCACCTAATTACCTACTTATCTGCATGCCAAATTTGAACTTACTAAGTCATCTGGAACTGGGTAAGAGTTTAAGATCTGAGTCAGTCAGTGACAAAAATGACGATTTTTAGACGTTAATATCTAAACAACCGTTTGAGATGTGTTTATGAAATTTGGAGAACATAAGTACCTACTTATCTCCTATGTCTTAATAGGTATAATATGAGCTAAATTTGACACGTTTATGTAAAATAGTTTTTAAGTTATGAGGTGGTCAAAAGTGGCTCCAAATGGTTCCTGTAATATATAACACACGGTGCTGCTCGCCAGTTCTGTTACTTGAATTTGGCTTGCCACACTACCCCGTGTCTAGATTGCATCGTTGAGTTAATAGGTATCCCATAACACAAGTCTTAAACAAACTTTGGTGCTAACTCAATCTATGTGACATGTCCGTATATAAATATTTATTAAATCAATTCGTGTTGGTGGCTAGGCGTGTGCGTTGCGTAGAGGGCGGGCCAGGTAAGGCAGGTGTACAGGTGGGCCGCACCTGCGCGGCGGCGCGGCCACGCCCACACCTGCCCGCACACCTGACGGAATACGAATGCTTTTACGAAGTATATTCGTACAGATGCAATTTTATTCACTGAACACAGCACATACTGCTAAGTATACTTATGTATACTTACCTGTGTTCAGTTATTCAAATGTCCACAGATATTCGAAATGGGGAACTGATGAAAAATGTTTTTTTATGAGAGGCAAAGTTGACACTCGTAATGTAGCAATAGGTAAGTGTAATAGAAAGTTTTACTTACACATTTCGACTTAACGATTCAACTATGCGCTACACTTTGGCACTACAATAAATATCAATTAAAAAACCGGCCAAGTGCATGTCGGGCCACGCGCAGTATAGGGTTCCGTAGTTGCGAATGACAACTTTGAGTTCAACTGTTTACACTCGCGCCTCACAGTTTAACGACCAAAAACATCTAACAATAAAGATTGTATGAAATTTTACATTTTCCAGTACATTTTATAAGTTGGTTGCCTATAACTTTTTAGTTTGCACTTAGTATCCAGCTCTAATAGTTTTCCTTTCAACTTCAGTATATATACTACTGCTGTAATTTTTTTCACGTATCCATATATAACCGTTTAGCAGATAGAGGGGGGGGACACGTACCTCTAACAAAAATTTGCAATTTATTTCGGAAACGGATCCCTAAATCGAAAAATGGTGCTCTCAACCTCACAATATTTTTCAAAGACCTTTTTAACGATACCCCACACGATGGGTAAGTAGAGAAAAAAAATTACTCCCCCATTTTACTTGTATGGGAGCTACCCAAAAAAAAATTTTTTTCAAGATTTTTTTCTACGTCTATTTTGCCATGATTAATATACTTACATACTCATACCAAATTACAGCTTTCTAGTACTTATAGTCTCTGAGTAAAACCGCGGACGGACAGACAGACAGACAGACAGACAGACATGGCGAAACTATAAGGGTTCCTAGTTCACTACGGAACCCTAAAAACGGTAAGCTTGGTCCTGTTTAAAAATTACTTACTTATAAAAATAACTATGAACGAATATACTTACTTATGCGAGTAAGTACATATTTTTCTTTATTGTACTTACTGCATACCTACCGACATGTTTTTTTTCTTTGGAAGGCATATGTTCCATTATCATCATCATTATCATCAGTTCTTTTTTAGTCTCCACTGCACGAGCACAACCCTCTCTGTATGCCATATATTAGCCAGAGCTTCAGAGGAGAGAGTCAGAGGATTTGGCCTACACTCTCCCCGCTGGCCAGACAGGTTAGAGAGGTCTCTTTGGTATTTATAAACTTTGTTTAACTTGTTTTTATCCTAAGTAGCCTTCTACACGGGAAGACTTGGAGTGGTCTTATTCTACTCTGCGGGGAACCACACGGCTAACTACTACATGCGGTATTTGTTCTCTAATGTGCCTATTTTTGGGAGATCTTTCCATAGCTTGAAGAAAACAAAGATATCTATGCATGTTCTCCATAGTAGCAGTACACATCTTCCAGCACCGCGAGACGTCAAAAGCCTCGCACCTCGACTCACCTGTGTGGCCGCACCTGGGCACGCCCACCGCGACCCGCCTTCCGCGACACGGTGACTACCTATATCTACAGCTACCTTACAGGTACACCACGTTGTTTTTACTATGTCGTTATCGGCTAGCTGCTTTTACATAATGGATTTACAGGTGAATTTAGGGTTTACTGACACGGTTTTCTATATCAGTAGATGAACAAACTCAGTTAACAGATTAAAATGATTCTAAATACCTATGCCGTTGGATTATACTTATAATTATAGTTCGTACTTAGTGCTACATTTCGCCACCAAAAGATATAAGTAGATAAGTGTACTAAATAATGTAAGTACTGTTATAAATCGAAGTATCAAAGAGAGAAATGAAAATATACATACCTTGATAAACACAACGAAAAACTATAACACAGTCAGGAATGACATTTATATCAATTGACTTGTTTTTAGATTCTATTGGCCTCTTTTTATTATGAGGTAACTACCGATTTTGAATATTTAGAACAAACAGCTTTTTCATGTTGAATTACAATAGATACCTTTTTAAGTTGCTAATACTGCTGCCAAATCAATGCTATCATTGTTTGTGCACATTAAGTTTCTTACTTGTATCCTTTTTATTTGTTTTTTTATGGCGGATCGACAAGAAGCTTAGGCTCTCTTTCTCCACCCTCTGCGTCCATGCTCCGTAGTGTTATCTTAAAACAGGGTAAGCTGCGACTGTTCTCAGTTACGCGCCGTCTTTTATATATACGTGTAAGAACGTACTGTACGTTAGTAGGTCTTGAATTCACCCTGATAGTTTTAACTCTCACGTGAGCACAGATGTAAAGTTTTGTTTGCAGTCTGTAGTTTTAAGAGATAAATAACTATTCGCACTTGTATTTAGCTGCCGCTAAGATACAGATGCTTCATAGTATCGGAGTGCTTATAAGCAAAGGGGTTTGGGTAATTTTGTATGAGCCTTGGCATGATTTTTTTTTTCAGCGACCACTAATATAACTAGTATTTTTAATTAGCCTTATAGTTTAGAATAACAATATACAAAACATTATTGATGTAAACTATATCGGAGCCGAAATATCAAATATCAAAATAAGACAAATAATAAGTAAGTCGTCTATATAGATGTAATATTTTTTAACAAAAATGATTTGATTAAAGCGTATAGTATGTCGTTATGGATAGGAATCTAGACTAATATTATAAAGAGGAAAGATTTGTTTGTTTGTTTGTAATGGGTAATCTCAGAAACGACTGAACTGATTTAAAAAATTCTTTCACCATTCGAAAGCTACATTATCCCGGAGTGAAATAGGCTATGTAGGTACCACGAGCGAAGCCGGGGCGGACTGCTAGTGATAAATAAAATGCAACAGATACACACAAACAAATCATTTATTATAGTCAGTACAAATCATTTGGATTTCCAAATAATACATTTGGGATAGTCAGACAACGTGATATGACTTCTTCTCTTGTAATATGATCATAGCCTAAATTCTGTGGCACAAACTCTGTCATTAATTCTTGTCTCACTTCTCGCATTATTTTTTCAAAAGTTTTTCTTGTCATTTTGAATACGCTAGAAAGTCGTTGATTTGATTCACCGGTGTGAAGTTTTGCAAGAACTGTTGCAAGGGCTGTTTTAGCCTTTTTGTGATGTTGTGTGATACTTGGGGTTGCTTCAAGAATTCGCATAAAGTTTTCCTTAGAGAAACCAATGTAATAATGAAAGACTCCATTATTAATGGAAGAAAGTCTCTCAAAATCTAAAAAATTACTACGATTTCTTAAAATATCCATCATGTCTTTCACTTGCTTCGACGAGAAACTTGCAATTACACGACGTGTTCTTGTTTCAATATCTTGAAACCCTGAATCTGAATGCTCTCTACATACACGTGTACCCCGTGGAAGGTAAAATCCTTTATTTTGAAGAATTGTGGTTCTTATGTCAACATGAATTCGTTGAAGATTGGTGTTGGTGCAATCAGCAAAAATACATAACTGTGTATTAAGTGGTGCTCTGGAATATCCAGGAACTTCAATCGTTTGCGGTCTACTAACTTGCACTTGTTGGTCTCGCATATTTTCATTAATAATAAGATCTGATTCAGATTCCTCTGTATTGCCTCCTTGCGATGAATCATGCTCTAATACTTGATCATCTGCATGTTGTTCAAGTAGGTCTGGTGCAACTTCTGCTTGTTGATCTCTTGAGACATAGCGCTGAGCTCGAAAAAAGCATGGTCGACATATCCGTTCATCGCCACCAAACTGTAAAATACAAAATATAGGCTTAATCAATATATTTGTATACGTATTAGCTCCATATATAGGTAAAAAATAATTAAAACACATCGTAGTACCTAGATAAATCTAACTGGGTAAATTGATTTAATTATTTATTTTTTAGTAAATATGAAATCATTTCCTCTTTTACTTGACTTACGAACATATAGCAAGTCTCAAACATATAGTAATCACTAAAAAAAGTGGCACGTACTGCATCTTATTGCATTTATGCCGGTTTGGGAGCAAGCGGAAGAAACACAAGTACTAATCTTCTTTGACACTCAAAAGATAATCAAGGTAAAGGGGAAAATATAACCAGTGGCCAGTTTTCAATAAGTTAGGAATGGCTTTGTGACGAGTGAGATCGCTTTAAGATATGTACTTCAAACAAAATATAATTGACACTGGGATATTGTACCTACATGAAATAATGTTTGACACAACAGTCCCTGAGTTTATCACGTTTTAACAAACCAACTGTTTTTTAATATTAGTGTAAATAAGAAAGTTAAACAATTAATAATTATATAAGAAATGTCATCACTTACCTCAAGAATGTTAATAACTTCAATGCAGTATGCCATTAAACATGGGTTTTGCTCCATCAGTTGAGCCGTTAACACCATAGATCTCCTGCGAGTGCCGCCAATGCGGTTCAAACTTCGATGGCAGCCAACACACGATGCTCTATCTGCATCCATATTGTTTTAAAGTCCAAATCACTACAGCAAACTCTTAGTCCAGTTAGTAATGCCAGGTCACAAAATAAGATAATAAAGAGAGAGTCCAAAAACAAAGCAAAGGTCGTGGTAATCAAAAGTATATAACGCACTTGCACACACTCAACACAAAGGTTAAACGGGAAGTGAATCCTGCCTGCGCCTGCACCTCTTTCCTTCACCCCTCCACTCCACCCTGCTCGATTTTCAAAGCCTAACCGAGTCAGGTAAATGAACCCTGCGCTGTGATTGGATGAACGCGACCGGTAGCGGGCCTTTCAACTTTCTAGGAACTTCCCATTGTTTGTTTACTTAACGCACTAAAAGTTATGAATCACATTCACCCTCGGTCTTTTGTTATAGAAAATTCTCTAATCCACATCTGACATATCAGTTACCTTCGAATGGCTTAAAAAATCTGTGTGTGAGACTTATCATGTCTTCCGTGTCATTTTATGCCATATGAAACAATTTTTTCGTAAAAATATATAAGTACACATGCATGAGTGCCTGAAGTAGGATATCATCAAATTCTGCGTAATAAAAATAATATATTAATGTTTGTTGTATTAATTATGAATGTCGCATACCCCACTGTAACTGTTTTTATTTTATATATAAATAATATAAATCATAGAATCAAGTAATATTTACACGAAAAAATAATAAAATAAAGATCCTGTTTTGTCTATCTAGACGACATTATTGTAATTTATTTTTTAATTATGAATGCCGATATCTCGGCCCCGATACACTGTAGACAGAAACGGCCATAGATGAAAATAAACATCTTAATATGATCTTTCGAATGAGTAAACTTTGAACGGTGGTCGCAAATTTTGAAAATCAGTCCACTTTTACCCAATGCCCTTTATGTCTAAAACCTGTACCTAAGCGGCAGCCGGCAGCTCCTTTTGTCCTACTAACAAATTTTATCGACGTGAACTAGTTCAAGCCTCTAAAAACTAGTTACTGACTTAGATCTTATCAAAACACGCGGGATACAAGGAGCCTCTCCTCTACTTTAACGTCCTCTGCGCTGCGTTCAAGCTAGTGTTATCTCGTCCGCGGCTCCTTTTGTCCCACTAACTAATTCTTTCCGTCGCGAACTGGTTAAAGCCGCTTAAAACCGGTTATTGTCTCAGGTTTTATCGGAACACCCGGTTAATCTCCCCGCCATCGTCGCTTCATTTAACTTGTGTTTCTTTTTAATTCAATTAGACTGCAACCCCTTCCCTTTATGCCGTTATCGAATTTTGAGTTTGAAAAATTTTAGCAATTTGTTTCGCCTCTTTGTCTTATTTATTAATCTTATTAGAAAATCTCCGACTTTATTTGCTTTCTTTATTTAATACACTTTATTAAACTGGTTTTTGTTGTCGAAAAAAAAATTCTTTTTGTTTACAGCTTACAGTTATGTTATGATGATACACTGCCAAAAGGATATGCTTGATATTTTGGAACTAACTACTTATCTTCAGAATAATAATTTTCAAATTTAATAAAATATCACTCATCGTTTTACCGATAGCCTTGAAGCAATTTGTGAAAAAGATCAAACATTTTTTTACTATTTTTTTCTATTAGAATTACGTCTTTATTTTTATCAATTAACTAATTAATATTGACCATTACGCATAATGTTTTCGTAGCCAAGCGCCCTGCGCCCTTACCGAAATAAGGCGGAGGGCGCCCGGACTTCGCGTTTTGTGAATTTATCACCAATTTCATAGATTATTTAATTAAAATCGAAACTAATCTCTTTGCCAGTTCTAAACTGGGATCTTTGTATTGTGTGAAAATTGAAAAACTTTTCTCGTTTTCAACTGATTATATCGGCCGACGACCAAATCTTTGGCAAATATTTATTGAGAGCCGCGACATAAAATAACGAGGACGCACAACTACAACGCACCTTGACTCAGTCACTGAATGTTTTAAAGATATGATATTTATGTAAATCTATTCTAACATTATAAATAAAAAAGATTTGATCGTTTGTTTATAAGTATGCATTGAATATTTTCTGAAACTACGAGATCTATTTTCCAAATTTCTTTACCCATAAAAAAGCTAATTTATCTACGGATTCTGCGAGGACATAGCATAGCCCATAATCACGCAGATCAATGCACGGGAAAATTGCTAGTCTTAAAAAAATAATGACATATTCCTCTTATAAATAATGACATATAATCTTTGAGCAGTGGAGTTCTTGCGGCTCAGATCAGATAATTAAAACCTATTAGTAGTCTGTAGCGTTGAACAATCATTAGTAAATGCATAATGTTTAATTAGATAATTTTAATTATGATTTGACGTGAAAAAGTGCCTGCAAGGGCCTATTTTCTGAAACAATTATAATTGCTTATAATCAATAATGTTAACCCGAACTATGCAAAAGGATACTAAAAGATAAAAATGATTACACATAATAAATAGGAAGAGGCCTTTATATTTGCTTTTAGAGAAAACTCTTCCAGACAACCCTTGAACAGAAAGAACCACGCAAGATGGAACAGAGAGAAGTTGCGCACAAAAATATTATAATAGTACCACATATACTGCAAAATCTTGAGAGACCATTTGAGATTTTTATGACTACGTGTATTTTGGGAGCGTTACTTCTGCTCACTCTTTTTCTATAGTCGCGATCGTCGCGCGCTCTTTTCGATACGAAGCTAATTTAAAATCCTTGCGATCCGCCATCTCTCTCACACGTAAAACAATTATAATTGCCGAACGCGACGGCGCACTTGACAGGAGAAGGAAAGTCGGCACTCGGTTGTTTTTAATTAATTAATTTTATTATTTTTCGAGCGGAGCGCCGCGTTGGCTTTATCGGCGAATGCCGAGTAATTAGTCTTTTATTGTGATATAATTTTTGGAAGGGTTGCTGAGGTGGGCCGCCGGCCGCCAGATGCTGGCTGCAATCAAAAGTGGATTCGCCACGAGGTGCTCGCCGCCCGACGCCGACACTCCTTTTTATAAATACCGTCTTGCTTTTTAATTAATCCATTATCTTCATTTTCCGTTTCTATCTTTTGCGGAATTCTTTCACCGCTATTAGAAAGGTAACTTCCATTCTTCGTAATTTAATTTGAACTAATCTCTAGGTTTGTCTCTCTAAGCTTTTTCTACATAATTACGTCACTTACAATAAATTTATAGAATTCTAACTAGCAGCGACAGAGGCCAAAATTTATTTATCTGTATACCTATTCTGTGTTAGTTTGTCTGTGAGAGACAAATCTTAATCTGAAATTACCTACTTATGACAACCGGAAGACTTTGCAATATGAAAGCACCGACCGCACCAGTGTGGACGAGTATAGGCTGATGATGATGATGATGACCGCACCATAATATATCTCTGACGATAGAGTCAAAAGATGGCCATACGCACTTTTAAACTAAATAAAATGAACCCATCGTATTTGGGCTCATTTGATTTTGTCTTGCAAAGCAGTTTACTGATAAAATCGCTTCTCTGCAGTGGTCAGTTCCGAAACGCTATAACTTTTGAAACTAATCCTAATCCTAACTAATATTATAAATGCGAAAGTGAGTTTGTTTGTTACGCTTTCACGCCGTATCTACTAAACCGATCATCATGAAATTTTGCATACACATAGGTAAGGGTACCGAGAAGGACATAGACTATATACTACGCGGGCGAAGCCACGGGTAACAGCTAGTTAATAATATAAACATCAGTAAAGTAAAATGATTTAATAAAGGAATTGACGTGAAACAGTGACTGAAAAGGACTATTTTCTGAATAAATCTTTGTATCTTGAATCTTTGTTTCATTTGTTTTCAGCCCTGCATTTCTGTATCCCCCTGTGTCTCCAGCCGAAGGCAGCTAGGTGTGGCCATTAGGTAATTAGACTGTTACGTGATTAGCGAGGCTTCCCTACTTGTTTGTAAGCTTTGTAAGCTGTCAGTGTGTTTGTTCGGAATATCGCTGACTGACCAACAGCTGCCACTGGGATCCCCCACTGACCTCACTCCACGTGGAATAAAAACTAAAATATAACTCAGAAATAATTATTTTAGGTCGTATAGACTAAGGCTCTGTTTAACCCGTTAAAATAAAGACATGGTGATTATTCCTCTTTTTTTGTCCCTGCGGACACAATAAATAATGCTGAAATGGAATTACAATTATGAAATTCTATCTAATAAGGTTACTATTTTTAACAACTTTTAAAAATAGTGACCATATTAGATAGATAGAATAATAGAAACTCCTCCCTTTCATATAAAAAGGATTTTCCATTTCTGGAATATATATGAGTATTGATTTCAGTATGATTTTTGCAAAACTTAAAAATCTTTGTTCTCGCAATATTTTTTTTTATCGTTACGGATATCGTGATTTATTACTACAACATCACATTTTTCAATTCGTTAAAATAACTCATATATGTATTTAATTGTTCATTATTAAATCAAAAATTTGCTTATATGGAATAAATTTTGAACTAGAAATCGTAATAGAAATGAACAACGCCTGAAAGTTTCTTGGAAGCGCTGATCTTGTCTCAATTATCAACAAAAACCGTTTACCGCCCCTCGGAAGACATACAAAAAGTTTTAGATCGATAGAATGAGCAACCTGTACCGGCAATTAGCGAGTGATCAAACGGCGCCGCGGGCAGAGGGGGGCGGGGGACGGCGGGGGAGGGGGAAGAACTTGTAGTTGGCGCCGGACGAGAAAGAGGAATCAATCTTTGAACCTGGACGATGCGGTTACACTGTCCGACTCGACCGGCGTCCGATCAGGAATTTTGTCGAAGTTTAGGAACAACGTACCTTGATTGTGAACTTGAGTTTGTATAATATTATAAGTCATAGTTTTGTTTAAATATATAATTTTGTGACAAATTGGATCAAAACGAGGAAAGTCATAGAAGAACAAAGGTCAGCGGTCCCAGAAACGTACTCGAATGGCGACCACGTTCGTACAGGCAAGCGCAGCGTCGGACACATACTAAGTAGGTGGTTTGACGCACAGAACACAGATGTCTTTCTGTGTTCTGTGGTTTGACGACATGAGCAAGATCGCAGGAAGGCGCTGGATGCAGGCTGTTTAAAGTCCTATTGCCAGTCCTTGGGGAAGACCTATGTGCAGATACAGACTTTTTAACGCTGAGATGAAGATGATTCTACAGTTACCTAATAGAAAATAGCAATTTTATCGTAGGCAATAAAAGTTGCAAAAGCGATTGCCTTCGGCGGGACTAATTTAAATATCAAAACTAATTTGTCGGAGTGGCGCAGTTTGATTGTGGGCCGAATTAGGTGAGGCATTCTTCGCGGCCGCTGGGGCGGGGGGGACAGGAATTAGAATAGATGCCGCGGAAGGGTCGTCATGATTGATCGGGCTGTAACACCTTCTGTATGGAGTATCGCTGAATAATAAAACAAAAAAATGTTCGATAAATTTTTTTGTTTAATATTTGATGTTTTTTAAAGTACTAAGTTGAGCCGTTTAGACCTCCTCTTAATTCCAAAAGGATGCAGCATGAATAAAGAAACCGGTCAAGTGCGTGTCAGGCCTCGGACAGTGTAGGATTCTCGTCATTTTATTAGGCCAAGGCCATAGGCAAACCCTCAGTTATCAAAAAATTTAAAATTGTATGTAGCTTATTATCCACGACTCATCAGCTGATAATTAGGTAAGTATATAAGAAGGTAGACTATATCCTTTTTCCACACACACCATATTGGATGCTCTTACTTAAACTCACGGGGATGAATGCTGATGAAGTGACGGGCACAAATTTGACAGACTAATTTATGTGATAAATACGAGTGTTTATATGTTCGTACTTATTTACACCCCAATAGCAAGACGGATTTGCACGCGCACGGAATCGCAAAAAAAGGTAGTTAGTATAAATAATAAACTAGCAATAAGTTTTGATTAAAACTATGTTGGTTGTACGACTCCACGTCAAAGGTGGAGCGATAGGCGACGCATCACCTCAGTCAGAGTAGATGATAAGTACTCGTAGTACCGATAGTTAGGGTTGCCATCCATTACTAGTAAGTATCATAGAACGGTAAACGAGCAAACGGGTCACCTGATGGTAAGTGATACCGTTGCCCATGGACAACTGCAACACCAGGGGTGTGACAAGAGCGATACCGGCCTTTTCTTCCCTCCCAGATGGTAGAGGAGGCGGGCCTCCGGCTCTTTCACTCACTGAAAGAAGGTGGTTTGGTTGAATGGTTTCTGTGAGAGTGTGATTCTTCCCTGGACGAGCCAGCCCATTCATACTACTAGCAAAAGTGAATTTCACCGGTAGCATGGCTCTACCACAGCAAAATTTTTGATAGTTTTTCGTGTGCGTGTTAGTGGCTAAAATACTTTTTACGCAATAAAATACTTTTTTAACAATAATTAAGGTCCTGCTTTATTTTAATATTAAATTTAACTGAAGGAGGCTTATGCCTGAATATAAATTATAGTGCAATTGTGCAACAAGTATAAAAATATGTTTTATACTCTATAAAGAAATCAAACACTGTTTAATTTCCTTATATACCGTTAATTTTTATTCTCTAGCCTCACGAAGTAGAAGTTGGCAGCCCTATCGACAGTGACCCTTCCCCGCACCCCGCTCCCCTGCCGGCCCTGCGCCCGCGCAGATAACCCCGGCCGGAGCAATCTTACACGTGTATTTGTCCGTCGGTTAGTATCTTTTGCTGGAAGCTTCTGGAGTTAATATTATACCTATTTTAAGGATTATTACGAGGCTCCATACGTCCAAATCATCTATATAAGAAACACGGTACCGATCCCACGTTAAAATTATTGGAACCAGGTAAAGAATAATATTTTCGTCTTAAGCTATTTGATGATAACTAGGGTATAATATTTTAAAAGGAAGATAAAGTTTTTACATGACTGGCCTGCATAGAGGAGGGACAAATGTTTTGTACCCTCTTACGTGTATTTTTCTTCTCCTTGTTTTATAGGTGTTTTTATGCATTAACAATGTGATCCCTGTGAAAAAATTCCACGCAGGCAGGATTTGAACCAGCTGTCTGAATCCTGGTGACCCGTAATACAGGTTTCTTGGAAACCTTCCATGGGCACCAGTTCTCCACAAAAAATGATCTTTTTGTAATGTTAAGTTGTTATTTACTTTCTATACACTAAACTAAGCTAATGAAGTGTCCTGGTGACCCGTAAAACAGGTTCTCTGGAAACCTAGCACAGGCACCAGTTCTTACTCCACCTTATATAGGTTTTCAAAGCTTTGAAATAATGAAAAATTTTATATAATTTTGAATTTATGTAAGATTATATTTTGTCATTTATTTAAACTAATGTTTGTGAAGAAAATAAATAAATATTTGATTTGTCTTAAGTCCATGTACGACTAACTCCTTACCAATTAAGTAGGGCACCGCGCTTCATATCCTACACATCGAGTTTCTCTAGCATACCTATCCCATTCCCTTGTACAAATTATTGCTTGCGTCGCCTAAATTATTACAAACGTGGTTTATTTTAATATTGTATAATACCAGCACTTTAATTATTAATTAAGAAAAGTATAACCTCTAAATCACGGAGTCGCCCCAGCCCACCCTTTAATTATCAAAAATCGCGCGACATTTCATCGAGCTGTCAAACTCGGCCCATTTCTGGAATGGCGGCGGCGTCTCACTCAATTTGCGCCAATGACCGCGTGTACTTCTAAGAAATATAGACAAGCTCGAAATGCGTGCATGTAGGTAAGTTCAAAATGTTATTCTAATAAGGTGTGTGTATGTCATAAAATATTCCATACTACATGAGTATACCTATACAATTTTCAATTCGGAATGCATTATCTATAAGTGGTCTCCAAAACACCTCACAACGAGATGTTATGTTACGCGTAGAGTTAAAAAAAAATATGCAAAATAGGATACTCATCACTGCCTAAATCTGCATTTATGGGTAGGGCATAAAACACCAGTCAATTAAGTTTAAACTTATTTGTATTACTTTTGATCATCTTTAACCTTCCTCCAATATTTGTCTACGGTATCTAAACATAAGGCAGTCGATCGTCTGATACTAGTCATAGCATTTATCTTCTTTGTACTTTGTGATACTCATTATTAAAGAAAAGCCCGTATTACCTAAACTACTTATGACTTTTAATTTAACGTTAATTTGCATATAGCTAAAATAGTTTTATGCTGGATTTCTCACGTTTTACCAATTTGTCGCTACAATTTTTACAATTATATTTTTGTATTTGGTCCATAAGTTGAAAGTCAGTGGATCGCGCCAAATGAGAATGAAGGTGTTTATGGAACGGCCGATAATGCCCAAGTTGATTCCGTCGCCATTACCGAAAACTCGCTTAATTGTCGAGCATTGGATTTATGCGTCGCTTTGCAGTCCCGGCCTGTTTTAAACTACTCTCGATTCATTAATAACGTATTAGGCGCCTGATTCCAGGAGCTGTTCGTTTTGATGCTATTTTCATTGTCTGATTTAGGATTATTGACTTCACTTCAACTAAAATTGATGTCAGAACTTGATGTGTTTCGTACTACAATTTTGATTTTTTACAACAATTTTGACACCATTTTACAGCCAAATATTGAACTAGTGATATAGAGACAGAGCAACTTCTAGAAAAAAAAAGCCACCAGTCAAGATTTCAACTGAAATTAACGCCAGAAAACGTAATAATTAAGTTAGTAGTTAACGAAGACGAAAGTAATGTAGGTTATTAACAATACCTAAACTAACTGTACCTATGTGACAACATAAAAATGTACCTACCTTTTAATGTTAGCCTTAAAAAGATTGTCGTCAAGTCCATTGCTAGACATGGGATTTCCATCATAGAGGAGGTTTGCCACACTCACCACACTTGGCAGACATGATGGTGAGCGTTGTTTGTTCATGTTAATTTTTAAACGAGGGAAGGATAGGAGTTTTGTGGACTGAGGGAACAGGACAAAGGTATTTGGGATGCTACTTGCTCAGATGGATTGTGAATGAGAAAGTAGCAGCTCGAGTGGCCGGGCGCGCCTGCCCGATGTCAAAACTGCAACCATCGGACAAGCCGTTGAGGCTAACACCGTAGTAACAAAAATTATTATGTGAATAAATAAAACAGGTGGTGGCCAAATTGTTAAAGAAGACTCAACAAGTTTACCTAGCGTTCCTTTGACGCAAGGTAAACGTCTTCCGCCAAACAATTAGCCAAAGCGGAAACCAGCGCTTAAAAATTTGGACAAACAGAATAATTCATCCGTTGATTCAATAAGCCTCCAAGCCTTCACCCTTCAAAGTGAATCTCAAGTCGCCCGGTACTTACAGATTTTTCCTGGACTTCGGTGCGTGGCGTAAATTGTAAGAGAATCGCGCTTAATTCATAACAATTGCAAACCTCACATACTTTTTAACGTGTCTAACGTAACTTCACCAACCTTGACCTTCGGCAGAGCTGATAAATAAAACCTTTATTTGAATCTTAAGCATTTTGATGGGATCTCTACCTAATATATTGCTGCCATCTCCGTCAATCAGTGAAGGATTTTCACACATTCGACTCACTGTAACATTATTAGTTAGTAACAAAGCGGCAGCAAATAATTTTCTCCCATCACAGGGTAGTGAACAGTAATTAGAATGTGAAGAAATTATCGCCAGTATAAACATTTTATATTTATATAGTACCAATTATAGTAGAATTAAGACAATTAAAGTTCTAAAAATGGGTTGACCTTGAGAAGTCAATACCAATGCACTGCACAACCTCAAACGCTCCGCGTTATGTATGAATGAGGTGTGCAATAAATGAATTTTGCGACTACCCCATGTAAGTTTCCAACATTAAAGGCAACTTTGTACTATAAAGAGTCTGTATAATCTAAAGTCGTCATATCAGCACATAAGTACTATGAAGTGACAACTCGCACCTCCAGTCGCTCCCAACTTGCACCCCTGATTTATATTTGAAACTGTGGAGCGGCAATTACCCGCCGAAGTGGAATCATTGCTGCCCTCCACTAATTAATTCCGCCCCTCTTTTAATGTTCAAAAATCGCGGCGTCTAATTAGGTTTTAATTCGTTTTATTGGGCCAAGTAATGAAATAATGGCCAGCACAGTTACCAACTCCACCGGCAGCCTGCGTTTATGACTTCCGAACCTTTCCAATATTTTAGCGTTATGGCCAAAGGGTTCGGCCTAGCTGCTAGGGCATAAAACTTCCAGAGTAATGGCCGAAAGGAAACACTCTTATTGCCAGATTCTGTTAATGAGATCTTAATTATTAAGAGTGATGAACTGTTTGGCGTCCAACTTAGTTTTAGAAAGGAAGAAAAACAGGGATCTTGAATTACAAAACTGAAATTCAGACTTTTTGATTTTGATTTGAATTTGAATTTGAATACCTTTTTGCTCTCAATATTTTCCACTTAGATGACACTCCGTGTTCATTCATTTGACGAGCTCCGTGCACTGAAAAAAATATCTCGTACAGATAACCAGAATCTCGTAATGCTTACAATACATTCTTGTTCTATATGTGACGACAGTACGCTTTGTGAACACTACCAAACAGTTCTAGTTAAATCAAATTTGTAACTGTAAAATTGCGTATTGTAACGGGTACGATACAGAAATGTTTTCATTACGATACGAATGCTTATGCTAATCGAATTGTATGTTAATCATGACTAAAGATTCTAGTTATAAGTACAGCTTACGTCTTAGTGGTAACGAGATATTTAGTGAGCTTAACTGTTTAATTCTGTTTCTGTAACTGACTAGTATTGTGCACAGAACAATAATTATTTGTAACAACTGCAGTACTTTTTGTACCGGGAATTAGTTGTACTGTAGGTAGATAGGTAGGTACTTTTAGTTATACAACTTGTAAAAAAGAGAGAGAGAAATTGACTATAAGATCAACATCGAAATCTTAAAAAAAAGATGTCTCGTTTTACGCGATCAGTTGATCCATTTCGTATCAAGAGTTCAAAAGATTTTGAACGATTTTGAAGTTGTTCTCATAGTAAGTTGTTCATATTGATGAATAGAATCACGCCATAAAATATTATCACTTATTTTTTAACACGTTGTAAATATAAACTATAAATAATAAAAAGAATTGGACTATTCTGTATACGTTTATTATTATTTTAGTGTTCTTAAAAACTATGTTAATTGCACAGTAGTTAACTACAGTCTAATTAAACTTATAAAGGAGATCTTACAGTGACATAAATTATAATATTACCATCACGGTTGTAAGAAAGATTATTTGGCACAAAGCTAAAAAGTTTATCGTACCAACATGTAGAGTTTTAAGACATTTTCTCTTTCGGTAACAATATAACAAAATATTCTTTACAAAAAATACTTAATTCCAAAATTATGTCACATTTCTTACTTAAAAAAAATGTTTTATATCATACCAAATACTGGAATCGCATTATTAAGTATATCTGCAGTTATTAATAAGTAATGATTACATTGCGTTCCATTAATTTCTTCTGTAATTCATCGCCAACATCATCTATCAGCCCCGAGGTCAGTAACAATATAGCCAAATTTAAAGGATTTAAAAGAATTAGCTGCAAATGTGTGAAGGAGACTATGGTTCTAGTCTACCCTTGGGTTGCGGAGGTCAGACAGCAGGCTCTGAGTGTAAAAACCTGTTACCTCGTCAAATCACCTAGGATAGGTAAGCGGACCCCGGGCTCTGAAGCGTTACCGCTGAGGATGCAACCGGGAATACACTCAGATGATGATGATGATGATGATTTTAAGAGGACAATGTACTCATGAAAACAAACAACTTTACCCAATATGTCACGCTTGATGAGCGCTTGATGTAGGTACATAAATTTACTTTATAAAATCCTAAATTACTCACCTGCTAATTTTTATTAGTGATGGACTTGCAATTTTCGAGATTCTTCGTAAAAATCGCTGTCTCCTATAAGTGGAATCATTGCCTTGGTCATGTGTTGATCTAGTACACCCAAGCCTTGTGAAGATATTTTGTTTTCTGAAAAGTCCAAAGGCAAACAATTAAAAACACGTCGAGCTAGTCAGTCAAGGCACGACTAATTTATACAGTAGTTTCAAAATATCTATGTGAGTACTGAGTACCTCACTGCTACTACGACTTGTTATGTGGGATTTAATCTATCTGCTGGATAAGGGCCTCTCCCAGATACTATAAAGCATTGAGAAGGCATGGTTGGATATACTTATTGTAAAAATTAGATAGATATAAAAAATATAGTAGCGTAAAGGTTATGTTTTATAACTCTCAAGTAACTTACTTTCAAATACATCAATGTACTCTTGCAGATTCCACGCTGATAACAATTGACGTATGTCTTCATCCATATAGGTCAGTCACAGCCTGACGATGACTCTCTGATCCAATATTTATCAAATTAAATCACAAACAACACTTTCAAATACACATATTAACCGGCCGGCCGACACGCGGGAATGAAAAATTAAGCAAACGGGAAGTACAAGTCGCCCCCTCCCCCTCTCCTCATTCCCTTTCGTCGCCCGCTATAACTAAACCGTTGTATATGTAGCACAACGAATTGTAAACATTACTATCACATCGTAATAAGCACAATCACATAGTAAATAAAACAATAAGATTGTAATCTGTAGAAAATCTTCTATAACTAAAATCAGAAAGTTACTGTTACTGATCGATTTGTAAATGATACAATATTTTTGTTTCTCAGTACTATTTTTTGGTAGACAGAACAAGAAATTTCACAACTATACGTTCTGGTTGTATTGTAGAAATGTATTTCTTTCAGTGTGGCGCAGCGGTTACCACGCCAGCCTGCGACACGGGGGTCCCGGGTTCGATCCCCGGTCAGGTCATGATGGAAAACGATCTTTTTCAGATTGACCTGGGTCTTGGATGTTTATCTATATATGTATTTGTTATAAAATATAGTATCGTTGAGTTAGTATCCCATAACACAAGTCTTTCTTAAGAACTTACTTTGGGGCTAGCTCAATCTGTGTGATTTGACCGTATATATTTATATTCTTAGAATTATTAATTTTTCTCTCAAGAAGGCACAATTTCAACTACTTTTTCTTGAAATCTCCACCGATTTTTCCAATCACCTGCCAATGCCTGGGCAGTGATTCGCGCGGGCATTTGTGTCGGCTAACGACATTTTTCGCGCCATTACCCGCCGATAAAAAACAAAGCGCGCTTCCTAATGACTTCGCCGATTACCAATCACCGGAAAAAATGTCCAACTCGGCCCGCCCACTCTCGCCGAGCAGCCACGTGAACGATGCTTCGATGGCTGATGGCTTGACAAATCAAGGTTGCTGGAAAGATTTATTTTACAAATATTCGGCGTGAGTGGCGGGGAAAATAAGAAGCATTACCTCCGTAATAATGATCTGATTATGTTCAAGTTTTGATGTAGGTATTTACTGTAGTTTTCGGTTAAGAGAGATACCTTTACTATAGGCTAATAGACAATTTAAAGTCGTTAACATTTTCTAAGAGGGTAAGTTTGATGTTACGTGTACACTAGAACTTTAAAAAAATAGGATGACAATAAAAAACAAAAATAGAATATTAAAAATTTGCCGAGTTTGTTGAACAAAGCATCATTAAAGTGGCAGTCTGTGTAGCACATAGGGCATAGAACCACCCAAGCAATGCCCGCAACATGGTTATATTATGTAGATTTTTCAAAACAACATGAGCAGCCTCCCGCAACATAATATCCAGCACGCCGCTAAATCAACGCGGCCAGCATAATTGGCTAAATCTGAAGTCGGTGTCCATCGCGCCCGCTAACTACGGACTTCAACTCCGCAAATTCAATATTATTTTTCTGTTTGCGATGTTTCGGGCGCGCTTTCGTGGACTTTTAAAAATAGAGTAGTCAATATTATAAAAACTTTTGAGTATTTCATTTAGGCACATGATTTTCAGCATCATCGCCATCGATGAATCGTATATCACACTTGTAATGAATGGGCTGGGTGAGTTTTGTCAGATTTGTTGCCTAGAGGCATATTACATAAGTAGCTTATGGCGGGATTTGGCAGGATTAAAATGCGGTAGCAACTGAAGCCCAGGTCGTTTCAGAGTTCTTTATTGAATACGAATATGTTAGACCAATCAAAACCGATACGTTAGAAAAGTAAAATATCGACAAAATAAAATAGGAAATCAGAGAATACCAAAAATATATTACCTACTAATTATGTTTACATCAGTACTGAACTTTCAGAAAATATAGACATGCAAATTTTTGACATATTAAGTCATAATTATTCCTCAATAATGAGTGCACTGAAGTAAGTTTGATTTCCATCCGAAGAATTATTAAAAGTCTGCGCTTGTCCGCGCGGCGGCGGCGGCGGGCGAGGTTAACTAGCTATACAGCAGCCACTTTAATATTCCAAACTGGACGTCTACAATTAACGCTTGAACAACTCCTAACTCCGCCTTTGAGCTGAGCTCCGCAAAAATATTAAAAAATATATCAGTCCCGAGGAAATAAAGTTAAACAAACAACGGTACAAAGAGACGGTAATTAGATTAGTGAGCCGATCCGCGAACTTCTTTATAATCTGATGGAGCCTTTGACGAGAACTAGCGGCGGGGGAGAGGGCTACACAAAGACCAATTACGTCGAACAAGAAGAGGATTGAAGACGCTAGCTCCCTGCTTTTCATACAACCTGAAATAAGGTTGTTTGTTTAATAAGGGAGGTCTTACCGTTTTGCTCTTAGCATCTTCAGAATCCTCAAACAACTGTGGTGTTTCGTATGAATGAGTTTATAAGTAGTTTTGGTTACTTAGGTCGAGGCAGAAATTGATGCGGAATATTATAGAGGTAGAGGAGGAGGTACAAAGCAGAATGTTGACATTTCACCGAATGTCGGTGTTGACATTCCTAATGTTAGATGTAATTTAAACTAAACAGTGAGACAACGGCTAGTGCCAAACGTTTTAGCATTTTTCATCAAAATATGCAAGGCCTGGCCAGCAAACTATTAGAATTAGAACTTTTTTTAGATAATGAGAGCATTGATGTATTATGCTTAACAGAACACTGGTTTGAACAAAAACATAACGTTTACTTAAATTTTCCCAATTACACTATGCACAGTGTGTATGCCCGTATGGCAGCCATCCATGGAGGCAGTGTCATCTTAGTTCGTAATGGTATGAAATGTAAAGAACGAAAAGATATTGTTGATCTGACTGTAGAACGGGAGGTTGAGTTGTCCTGTATTGAACTCGAGAGGTACATTATAGTTTGTGTATACAGTCCTCCTACATCAGACTACAATTTACTTGAGTCTATTTTGGAGGATGTTTTGCATAAAGTAAGCCTTAGTAATAAAACAATTTTAGTATGTGGTGACTTTAATGTAGATTTATTGAAAAACAACAAAGAGAGCGTTGGTTTTATAAACTTATTTAAATCATTTGATTGCAATTACTTATTTCTTGAACCAACCAGAGTTACCGAATCGACAGCCACATGTCTTGATAATGTTTTCTGTAACTGCGACGCTCTTGAAAAAAGCGTAGTTAAAAAAATATCGTCTGACCATTTTGGGTTATCAGCCGTTTTTTTAGATTATGATATAAATACTGAATTGCCAAAAGTAACCTATAGACCTTCCTCAAAATCAAAAATAGAAGCATTTAAAGCAAATATCTCTAAAAAAATGCCAATTATTTGTGATGAGGGAGAAACTCCTAATGTACTTTATAATAAACTGTTTAAGGCTATAGACACGGAATTTAATAAAACGTTCAAACTTAAGAAACGTAGCATTTGTAATAAGAAAAAGTTTAGTGAATGGGCCACTGTAGGAATTTATAAAAGTAGAAATTAATTATACGAATTACTGGCAATGAGACAATACAACAGAAGCCCAGAGTTTATGACCTACGTAAAAAATTATTCGAAAATATTTAAAAAAGTATGTGCTTGTGCGAAGTCTAAATATTTATGTAAACAAATTGCTGAATCCGGAGATAAAGTAAAAACAACCTGGAAAATTATTAATCAAGAAACGGGTAAAACTAAACGATGTAATAATGAAACATTAAAATTACAAGTTAACAATCAAAAGTTTGAGACGGATGCAGAGGTCGCTCAATGTTTTGAAGATTTTTTTACTGAAATTCCAGTTAAGACAACTGCTTCCCTTAAATCATCGCCTAAAAAAGCTGAAAATATATTACGCGATCATGTACCAGAATGTAGCGATACTTTATTTTTTGATTATGTTACACCTAAAACAATTATCGATACTTTTAAAGAATTAAACTTAAAAAAAACTGGGGATTTATGGGATATGTCCGTGTCCTTAGTTTCGCATATTATAGAGGATATAGCTCCTAACCTAGCGCTAATATTTAATGAATGTGTAGATACAGGAACGTTTCCTGATTTAATGAAATATAGTAAGGTTATACCTTTGTATAAATCGCAAAGTAAAGACGATCCTAATAATTTTCGTCCTATTTCAATCCTCCCGGTTCTTAGCAAAATTTTTGAAAAGTTAATTTTTAAACAATTAGTCGCTTATTTTAATAAAAATAAACTTTTTCATAGTGAACAGTACGGTTTCACCAAAGGTCGTTCTACCACGGACGCAGGAGTAGCTTTGCTGACCTATATTTTAGAAGCTTGGGAGAAGTCACAAAATGCAATAGGAGTTTTTTGCGACCTTTCTAAGGCGTTTGACTGTGTTGACCATGAGACTCTATTAATTAAATTAAGTTATTACGGAGTAAAAAACCAATCATTGGAACTGCTTAGGTCATATTTGGCTAATAGGCTTCAAAAAGTTACTTTAAATGGCGTGAAATCTAATGGATCGTATGTAAAAATGGGAGTACCTCAAGGATCAATCCTTGGACCCTTGTTATTCCTTATCTATATTAATGATTTGCCATTCTACGCCAGTGTCTGTAAAGCAGTGTTATTTGCTGATGATACATCACTTGTTTTTCAAGTTGATAGACAGAAGACAAATTTTGACGATGTAAATAACACTCTTACTCAGGTATTAGATTGGTTTACTGCTAATAATCTGTTGCTTAATTCTAAAAAAACTAAATGTATTCAATTTTGCACCCCCAACGTTAAGCATGTGCCAGCTAACATAGTTGTTAATAATGAAACAGTAGAATTAGTTGACTCAACCAAATTTCTAGGAATAACTATCGACTCGAAGCTACAATGGGGCCCCCATATAACAACTCTTGCTGGTAAGCTTAGCTCCGCAGCGTACGCTGTTTGGAGAATAAGACAACTAACAGATGTCGAGACAGCACGCCTTGTTTATTTCAGCTACTTCCACAGCATAATGTCTTACGGGTTATCACTTTGGGGAAAGGGAGCAGACATCAACACCATATTCGTTCTGCAAAAGCGTGCTATTCGATCTATCTATAAACTTGGGGCTAGGGACTCGCTGAGAGAGTTATTCAAAGAGATTGGAATTTTAACTGTTGCGTCTCAATATATTTTCGCTAACATACTGCATGTACATAAAAACTTTCAAAATTATAGTAAAAATAGTGACATTCATAATTACAACACAAGAAATAAGAATAAACTCGTGACAAGAGCTTGTAGACTACAGAAAACTAATAATTCATTCTTAGGGCTTGGTATTCAATTTTATAATAAACTACCAGAAGATTTTACATCTTTGCCCTATCCAAAATTTAAAGAAGTGACTAAAAGTATATTATTAAAAAGAGCCTATTATAACGTTAATCATTATTTAGCAGATAAAAATGCATGGAGCCTTGACCTCGTGTGAGATACAGGACCTCAAAAACGTTATTTACCTATTTTTTTGCTATATTGTAATTGGTTTTTAACACACCCAATGTTAAATTATATAGAATCAACTATTAATTGATTGTAAAACATGTAAATGTTAGCGAGCGAGCAACAAGTGTAGACCATAACATAATATTTTGTTTGACAATGTCTCAAGAGTTAGAGTTAGTCATGCTCACTAAAAATGTTCAACCTGGTGGCGGCGTTGTGTGTCGGGTCGTTGAGTTCCCTCTAATATGGTTGAGCTCAGCGATGGCTGATCCACACGTCAACTCGTGAACGGGTGCTGTCAGGGGGAACTGGTCTGCTCGGCCTCTTTGAGACTACTTTAAGTATCATATGTTGTTTATTATCTTTGCACACTCGATCGTTAACATAAACATGTTCCAAAAATAATAAATCTCTGTATATTGAAATTGTAACATGAAAACAGAAAAAAGAAAGAAAAAAGAAAGAAAAAGACAATAAGGAATAAATATTCGTAATCATATAAAGCCCTTCAGGCGAGTAGGCGACCAAAACTGTTGATAAGAGTTTCTTTCGGCGTTTCTTCTCTGCAGTGGTCGGTTCCGAAACGCTAGTAGTCTGTAGCTTTTGAATAATTAATAAATACATATATCTAATGAGATAATTTTAAATATGATATGACGTGAAAAAGTGCCTGCAAAGGCCTATTTTCTGAATAAACGTTTTGATTTTGATTTTGGTAACATTAAAATTTCGTTTTCTTATCCACTAACTCTCAGCTCAGCTCGTTTCATTTATAGACCGTCGGAATAAAGTATCGAAAATATTTCTCCTTTATTAACAAGTTTCCATAAAGGTAAATATAAGCCAAAGAATTTTGTAGGTATAGAACGAGGAATATACTGGCTACCATTAGATTCTGAAGCCGTAAATAATATCACAATCGATAGACATACTCATAGCAGAATAGAGAGGTAATCTAATAACATTTCGTAAAGTCCATTGAGTTTGAGATAAAAAGGAGCTTCGAGAAAAAGTTGAAGTTTTTGCCGCGGCACCACACGACCATCAGATAGCGGTCGTCAACCCCGAGCGACGCCTATCGCGCATTGGTGGCAATATCCAGCCTGCAGGCGACACGCTATCGCCTTGGGATACCGCCGACACAACTGCAGAACTTACGCTGCCGAAAATTCGGCGTATCCCATATGTCCTTACTCCCACATAAAAACCAATATCCGATGGAAAAAGTATACCTAAGTAGACAGCGAGCGTGCACATTTTGTCTGTATGAAATCCCTTAATAACTTTTCGGGTTCTTAAAAGTCAAAAGCCAAAGATTTTCTTTTCGAAAGTCATGTTTTTCTTTATGTCCGATCCTTAAAGGGGCGACTCAGCCCGTCAATATGAACAATTATTCATATTGGACTATAGTGCTAGAAATTGGAAAAAAAAATTGTCATTAGTGTTCAGCTGCGGCCTGATTATCATTTTTTTGTTTATTTATAGTATAAGTCCCATAGGAAAAGTTGATTATATTGTCGGGCTGTGTCACCCATTTAAGGATCAGGCAGGGTTATATTAATAAATTGTTTACTTATACCAACGCAAAATCGAAAACTACTAGCATTTCGGAACAATCGCTAGTGAGAAGAATACGCCGAAAGGAACTCAATCCATAGTGCTCTTAGGCATTTTCTTTCAATACGTAGGTTAATCTTATTGGAAATATTGCCGAATTATAAACCTCCAAATTGAAATACACAATCTATATTAATCTGCTAAATAGTATAATAAATTATATTATCACATACCGAACTTCATACATTTTCGCGTAATTTCAGTATGCTTGTACAAATACACACATTCCGTAGAAGATCTTCGCCGTGCACCAGAGCTGATGGCTGCCAATTACCTTGGAAGTCATTTGTAAATTTTATCGAACGGGACATTTCAAGAGATATAGGTAGTAATGTGTCCGTCATGGCCGCAGCCGGAACCTCCTCCGCAGATAACATTGGGTTTGCCTCACCTCCGCCCCGGGCGCTCATCGCTACATCGACACTCACATTTTATGTGCGCCCCGGGTGAGAGCGGGATTTGAAAATTTCGCTGTCACCGGTTTTTGTAGATTGCCTTCGCGATATAATCTTCAAATGTAACTGGCCGTAAAGCTGAAATAAGTTTGGGAGATCAACTCTATTTTTAGGAGTATAACTACATTAAAGGCGCGTCGAACTGCAAATACGGAGACTCGCAGAAGGATAACATCTGTTCGAGTAGGTACCTACCTAAGTTGAGTAGAAATTGAGAAATTTCACAATATTATTAAATTCCACCTTCGCCTTTTGATTTAGGTAGGTACTTTGATTTGAGTTTGTAAAACAAAGGAGAAAGATAAAAACTGCATAACAGAAATCACTTTACTGATCATCATAAATCAATAATTTACTTTAACTTATTCCTATGATTGATTACTTCTGTAGTTCTTATAATGTATTTTGTGTCACTGAAAACAGTTTTTTACGCAATTCATTATATATATACTTTTATGTATTTATTTGCGCATGTACATTTATATGTGTACATGCGTAAATATGCGTAGATATGTATTGCATATACTTTATTTCTATTATTTTGTTACGAGTAGTAAGCTTGTGATGTAGTTAGTTGCCCAGAAAACTACTTGTTATTTTGTGAATAACGTTGTGGGCTACGTTATTATTAATTCTTTTTTTTTGTATAAATTGTGTATTGTACTTATAATGTAGCTGTTTGTTGTTCCCATTAAATAAAATAAAAAATTAAATGTTGAGTTTCAGATCTTTCAATTTCCCGTTATCTCTCAATACTCTCAATTCTCATTACCAACTTATAATAAAGAAATAAAGAAATAAACATTGCTCAGTTAACGAATTTATGACTAACTTCGTGGCGTTTTGCCTACATTGAACGTTGGGTTCTGTCTGCATGTTGTGTAGATAAAACAGTTACTATCAGTATTGAAACTTTAACGATACATATGAATCTAGTCAGAAGCGTAGCTAGGCGTGGGCGAGGTGTGTTCTCACTTATGGTCTCGCGCCCAAAGAAGCCTGGTGCATGATATACCTACTACCTAAACGAGTTCTTTTTGGGAAGTCTTAGTACGATTTACAGAAAAGAGCAACAGGGCCTCGCAACACCCGTCTTGCTCACTCCGAAAGTAGTATTTGCGCCGATACTGAAAAGAGTGCGCTGATGCGTCTTTGCCATTAAAATACGTAACAATGGGTTGCTGACGTAAGTAGTCAGCTACTGGCCGCCGTGTTTTGACCTCATCCGGAGGTCTGCGAATGTGTATCGAGACGCGCACACGATGTCATCCCAACCCGCGTCTTGCCCTCGCTATATGAGTGCACTCATATAGCGAGGGCAAAGACGCTAGAGGACTAATCTTATACAAGTTTCAACACGTTTTAGTAAACTATCGGTTTTGTTCCTCTCTAATTTGCGTCGACACCGCGTATTTAAACCGCCTCGGGTGATTATTATCTCCGGATATATGCCCTAAGTTTCCGATAGGCATTAGCGTTATCGGCGCGTACACGCGTGGCTTATCTCAAGATGCTTGACCGCGGCGGTATCTCAGACAAAGCGGCCTCGTCCGCTGTTATTGTAAATGGTTTCATTGGCGATTCGTATCAGCTGCAAATACGCATGATTGTTTCTTGTACTATGACTCGTTATCAGATGGCAGTCGTATTAGACTTATTTTGGTATCGGCTACTAGTACCTTTATATAAATAAATAAATGTGTCTCAACCTCATTTTCATATCGAGTCAATTTGCTACATAATAAATAACCCAAATATTCTGAGCTTTGGTTATGTCATATGAGATTTTGAACTAAGTATAACAAGTTCAATCATATTATTATCACTCACTTTAGAATTGCTCAAGCTGTTTAGGAAACACGATTAAAAGGTGCGAGTTCCGACTTATAGTTCGAGGGTATGGAGCCGATGCGTGGCGCGTCTCCGACTTTCAAATTTACTTACCTCTCTAAGGATGTAAATCGAACTTACAACCCGGATTTTGAGTTAAATACAACCTCCTTTCAGAGCTTGGTTGATGACAATCTATATCTACTTTTCCATAAGTTGTAAAGTCTGTCGTCCTATATTATGGAACATTTTTTTTTTAATACATTTTCAAAAGGAGTACTTATTCAGAAATGTTTGTTAACATGAATGTTTTTTGAGTAGTTGGCTGGTGATATACATGCAAACTAGCGGAGGTTGTTTGTTATTAAAATCGCTCACACTATCTGAGCCAGATGCGCCTTGACACATGGATTCAACAACAAATTCAAAAGTACCGCCGTCCAGTAGCGTTATCAGTTAATTGGTTGGTCCGTCGGTACGTACATGCGTTTGACGTACGCAGTGATACGTCGCAGGCGCCCCGCAAACATGTTTGCGTGACCCCTCACCCTCACCTCTGTGCCTACTTCCATGAAGCGATTACGAAACCTGTTTGTCTTGATTCGCACCGTTGACAGCCAATGCCGGAAAATATGTTTTTTTTTAATCTACAATCAAAAATATCTACGTATTGATTTCTTATCTGCACAGAAAGCAACATCAACGACGCCTCAATAAAGAAAACAGACAGATACTAAACTTTATTTCTGTTCGATAAACAATGATTAATTTTACTGAATAACACTACGTTAGTGAAGCCTTTTGCTGTTAGGTATAGTAGATAATTGTCTAGCATAACTTTTAATAGTTCTTATAATATTATTTTCCAATTTTGATATAAAATTTAAAGGCTTATAGACGCAAGATAGCTTGAATGTCCAGTCATAAGATCCACGATATCCTGCGAGCTCACCTCTCGGGAAAATAAAACTTATCACACCTTAACACAAACTTATTCCTACCGCCCGTTTCCCTCTATTCTCTAGATTTAAGGGTGAAAATCCTATAAACTGTTATAGGGATAAGTATGTTTAAAGCCGGCCACACACGAGATGATCTAAATGGCAGGATTCGGTTTTATGACACGTCGCCCGATCGCGCGAATTCCCAAGGCGATGACGTAGATGCGATGCTACCTAGGGAAGAAACTTCTTTTATACCTTGGTCATCAAATTACGATAGAAATAATAAAAAACCGGCCAAGTGCGTGTCGGGCCACGCGCAGTATAGGGTTCCGTAGTTGCGAATGACAACTTTGAGTTCACATTGTTTACTCGCACCTCACAGTTTAACGACCAAAAACATCTAACAATAATGATTGTATGAAATTTTACATTTTCCAGTACATTTTATAAGTTGGTTACCTATAACTTTTTAGTTTGCACTTAGTACCCAGCTCTGATAGTTTTCCTTTCAACTTCAGTATATGTACTACTGCTGTAATTTTTTTCACGTATCCATATATAACCGTTTAGCAGATACAGGGGGGGGGACACGTACCTCTAACAAAAATTTGCACTTTAAAACCAAATATTTCGGAAACGGATCCCTAAATCGAAAAATGGTGTTTTCAACTTCACAATATTTTTCAAAGACCTTTTTAACGATACCCCACACGATGGGTAAGTAGAGAAAAAAAAATTACTCCCCCACTTTACTTGTATGGGAGCTACCCAAAAAAAAATTTTTTTATAATATTTTTTCTACGACTTTTTTGCCATGATTAATATACATACTCATACCAAATTACAGCTTTCTAGTACTTATAGTCTCTGAGTAAAACCGCGGACGGACAGACAGACAGACAGACGTCTGTCTGTCAGACAGACAGACATGGCGAAACTATAAGGGTTCCTAGTTTACTACGGAACCCTAAAAATCGGCCAAGTACGAGTTTATATTATATTATTTATATTATATTTACTTTATATTATATTTATATATTATACCTTTTGAGGTAACGAACCCAAAAATACTTATACAGGTGACACTGATTTTGAACCTATGAACTTATTGTAATCTCGGGATCAGATCCATAAAAGAATACAGAATTCTAAGAAAAATAATTAATAAAACGCCAAAAATTTTAAGTCCTCCCATACAAAGTCGCCGATCAAGCTGGGCGAATTTCTATGGGAAGCCTGATTTTATTTTTCGATTTTCACCTTTTTTTCTTTCTATTATGTATTCTATTAGAGATTCTGATTCCGAAATCTTAATATAGTTCATTGGTTTAATATCAGTCTGTATACTTACACTATAATAAAGATACTTGGGAGAATATGACATGTCACTAGTCAAATACTAGTACCTAACTAAATTAATCTCAACTACTTAAATTTAATTTTATAATTTTGCGCTCCTCAGATTAACCATTTTTCTTTTTGTCTGTCATCGTTTTTTGCTTGTTGACGCTCGTTCATGTTGTCATACCGGTGTTCAGTCTAGTGGAAAAGGGAAAACAAAATTACAGACTGCCAACTAAAGGCAAATCAGTACAACTTATTTTGCAGAAAAACTTTCTTTTACAAATACAATTCGTATTAAAAAGACAAAAATATCAAATAGGTAAGTTTGCTTGAAAACATGCCTCAACTTCGCTTCACATACTATTATATGCCCATGTATTGGGTACTATAGCAGGGAGGGCGAACTAGGATATTTGAAACGTTTTTGATGCGTTCCAAAAGAAACGATTGTCTGTGATTCTTTATGAAGAATAGATTGGTTGACACAGAAGTTGTCTCTTGTAGCTTGCACGCACTTGCACGAAGACATACATGTTAATATTATCCAATGGAAAAGAAATTAAATTAATATAATATTTAGAAGCCGTATATTTATGTAGTGTGTAGTGTCTTGGTAGACACTACACACCCGTAACAGTACTTAAGTTATACTTTTTCCTCGTAAGACCATTTTACTTTTACCTCAAGCCATTTACCTTATCGGTTTATCGACTCCGAAAGTAACTTCACACAGTTAGCCACGTAACCGGCTAAATTGCGTTCGCACTCGGTCCATTTCCCACGACATAGCGCCATTATTAATTTATGAGCCGCTGGAGCACGCACTGACCGCGAGGTCTGAGATAAATGCGTGCAGAACGCAGGTGCGACGCCGCGACCGTACTATATCTCATGCCCGGAACTTTCCAGCCCTCATATGTTGAAGTTACCGGGTTAAGAGATTGGGATTTATTCATTTATTTCGACGTTAGAGGATTTAAGATCATTTATTATTTGTAAAATAAACAGTGGCTAGCTTCACACACATCATTCTAGATTTGGAGATTGGTAAATACTTTGAAAAAAATTGTTGGAAAAAAAAACCGACCAAGTGCGTGTCGGGCCACGCGCAGTGTAGGGTTCCGTAGTTGCGAATGACAACTTTGAGTTCACACTGTTTACACTCGCACTTCACAGTTTAACGACCAAAAACATCTAAGAATGAAAATTGTATGAAATTTTACATTTTCCAGTACATTTTATAAGTTGGTTACCTATAACTTTTTAGTTTGCACTTCGTACTCAGCTCTGATAATTTTCCTTTTAACTTCAGTATATATATTACTGCTGTAAATTTTTCCACGTATCCATATATAACCGTTTAGCAGATAGAGGGGGGGGGGGGACACTTACCTCTAACAAAATTTTTCACTTTAAAACCAAATATTTCGGAAATGGATCCCTAAATCGAAAAATGGTGGTCTCAACCTCACAATATTTTTCAAAGACCTTTTTAACGATACCCCACACGATAGGTAAGTAGAGAAAAAAAAATTACTCCCCCACTTTGCTTGTAAGGGAGCTACCCTAAAAAAATTCCAAAATTTTTTCTACCACTTTTTTGATATGATTAATATACATACCCATACCAAATTACAGCTTTGTAGTACTTATAGTCTCTGAGTAAAACCGCGGACGGACAGACAGACAGACAGACAGACATGGCGAAACTATAAGTAAAAGTAAAATAAATAAATATTTGATTGATTGATTTGATAAGGGTTCCTAGTTTACTACGGAACCCTAAAAAAGTAAGTACCTACTAGTTAGTGTTTTTGCACTATACGGAAAATGGAGTTCTATTATGGTTCTATTGATAGAGATTTTTAATATTACTTGTAAGTACTGCCTACCACGTGCACAAAGAAGACTTAGGGTATCCGGACACGGGCCGTGGCCGTGGTAGCGTGTGGCCACCGGCGTCAAGAATGTGCAGCGAGTCCATATAAAAAGTATGGAAACAACAGTCGGTGGCAGCGTTTTGTGGTTGTGGTTGGTGGCCCGTGTGCGGCGACACTTGAATAGGCTAAAACCCAAACCCAATAAGTGGAAAAAAATCATATACATTTTATTACTTAGTAGATACTTAGTAGTAAATCCTTGAAACGATAAGAAGAAGAATACTGCATATGGCGATTAGTTTTATACCAGGTACGCTGGCAGTAAAATAAACACTTATCAGCTGTATGCATACACAAAGAAGTAATATCTTGAAAAATGTTTCTTGCAGCTTCACTTTCGCTTTATGCATATCATTATTGTCCCATAAAAATGTTTGCGCCGTGTTTTTCTGTCGCATGAATCTCCGCAGTCGACAGAAATAGTGAGTTGCTCCTTCACTTCAACTATTCATGTAAATCTGCGTGCATTATAGAGTCTTTAGCATAAAATATGAGTAGTATTTCACACAATATTTAATAACAAACGTCTACTAACGATATGTTTATTTAAATGTATTTATGCGCGTAATTAAAAGTAATGGAGATGTTCGCCCACATTACGCGAGCGTTTTCAAAATGAACGCCGCGTTTCAGACATCATTTACAACCGTTTCTAACCAGACGTGAAATATTCCCGAGATAAAAGCAATAATTTACGACACGTGTAGCGGTGTCCGGCGGCCGGCGCGGCGCGCGCGGCAACTTCGCGCTAATTGTTGTTCATAATTTGTTCGCGACCCCCCTCCCCCCGCGGAGGTGATATTTTAACGTGGCCGCGTTTCGATGTAAATGCGCAAACTTCGCACCCCACTTCCACCTACGCACATCATTATCATACAAGTTATAAATCCCGCTGTCCCGCGTCCATTCACGACAGAATTTTAAGTGCGGTACACTCGCATTAGAATTACAATTGCGGTCGGGCCGATAATTGAAAGCTAGGTGGCGCTCGAGAGTTATCTAGTTTTACGCATTCGGAACCGGAGGTAGGGCCCTTAATAGCCATTGAAAGTGAACTGGCCGGAGTGGACAAATTGGGTTGGCCGGCGGCGGGTCGTGCCCGAGGAAAGGGAAACGTCCATAAACAACAGGCGAGTCGGTCCCAATTAATAAAGCGAGCCACTGAAGTAGTGCAATTAATTCTGTGCCTTCGGAGATTTTAATAGTTGTCATAAATCACGCGGCCGGTGGGTTAATCGGCGTTTAATATGCCGGCCGGCCGCCGGGCTGCCGGATAGCGCCGCAGATAGAGCACGATACGTGATTCGAACGCCGCCGTTTCTTATCGGCGTTACGATTGCTTCTGCGGACGCTCGAGTAACCATTACCTGAACTATGTTCTGATACAGAAGTATCCAGCCCGAAAGCTGAAGTTTTACTGATAAATCAATGTACATCTCTTCAATTGGTACTTATCAAAAACCTGATTAACAAATTAATACTCCTCAAATCTGGACTACAAGTTCCAGATAATAAAACGATTTTTTTTTGGTCCTCTTCTTAACAAGTTCTAAAACAAACTTAACCACTCGTCGCAAGCTTCCACTTATTTATCTAGTTTATGTAAGTGTAGCGTGTTCGCGCGACAACTACCTGCAGTACTCAATTACCCTGCATATTAAGAGGGGGTGAGTCTCCAAATTGGATTCGCCGGACTTCACCCATCGTTAAGTGGTTAGATCCCGCCGGACACTAAGGCGCCCCCCTCCCCCCGTGGGGGACTGCACGACACCTCGGATATTGAATTTGCGCCTCTCAATTGTTATCTGCCGCTGCAAGGTCGCAGCGACAGGTACCCCAGCCCTTTCTTTAAACTAGGGTCACCATGTATTATATTAGATTAGATTATATTAGATATTACAATATAATAGACGAAGCTTCTGTTTCGTACGTATTCATCATCATCATCAGCCTGTTGAAGTCCACTGCTGGACATAAGCCTCCCCAAGGGCACTGATTACATAACGTTAATAGAGAGTTTCTAGCTTCAACCTTCCCATAACACAAGTCTCGAACTTACTTTGGGGCTAGCACAATCTGTGTGATTTGTCCGTATATATTTATTTATTATATTCAACAAAATAACTTGCCCGTAATAACTAAAAATAGTGAACAAAAATCACCATGGCCTCAAAAAGCAGTGTGTATCTACGATAAAATAATACAGTAACACAACATCATATCTAAGTACTGCAAAGCGTCTTTCTTTTCCTTTAGTTGACAACGTACAAGCTTCGTCTACACTTTCTTGTATCCACCTACTTACCACATGTTAATTTACCCTCGAAATAGCATCGAAGGTGTGACTCATATCGTCCACATGAACCACTTTTCTCATGGGACACCGTAATTTATCTATAACATAATACTAACCAATTGAATTTCCTTTGAACATGTCATAATCGAACTACCTGTATATAGTAATAAATTCTAATATGTTAGGAGAATAAGCGATAATATCAAAATTCTACCCCTGAACTTACAACCCTAACGCTGGCTCGCTACGGCGGTCATTGGTCAATTTAGTTGCAAGTTATCGCGATTGAATTGCGCTCGAGCCTAAGCGACTGTACACCGCCACCTTTTCCGTGAATCTCAGTGTCATAAAGTATTTTTAAACTGATATTTCACTGCTATAATGCCCACTATATTTTTTATCGACCGCTATGTGTGAAATGGGGTAGATGGCCAACGGCTTCATTATTCATGATAGTCATTGTGTACGTTTCTTTTAACACAATGACACTAACAAGAACCTGGCTCTTACATATCAGATAGATGATTCTTACAACGCTCTTCATTCTTCGTCAGGTCTCCACTGCAGGAGCACGACCCTCTCTGTACTATCAAAGCCATATATAAGTATTAGCCTGAGCAGTCAGAGGATTTGGCCTACACTCTCCACGCTGGCCAGACGGGTTGGAGAGGTCTCTTTGATGTTTATAAGCTTTGTATAGCTTGGGTTTCCTAAGTCGCCTTCTACGACATCCACGGGAAGACTTGGAGTGGTCCTATTCTACTCTGCCGGGAACCACACGGCTGCTTACAATGCTATTTAGCAATTACTTCCTTCTCTTGAATCAATAAGTTCTTGCAGGTGATATTCCTGCTCAGCGAATCTCTAGATTCACCTCTTACTTCACTATGCGAACCGCTTAGTAATAGAATTACCTTAAGAAAGTGACATTCCCATACTAAATGACCGGCTGACTATTTTTATATGTAAATTATTATTTTTTCCAGCATTGGTCCCATAAAAAATGAATATCTGTCGACGACTTCGACGGTCGACGACTCGACCTTTAAGGTCCAAAGCGATCAAAATTTCACAATTTATAGCGCAGATAACTGACACAAAACAAACTTTTGCTTGCAATCAACTAAGATTTGGGTAACACGTCAATTAAAATTAAGTATTTTATATTTTTACGAGACTCACGAACTGTAAAGTCATACCTACATAGATAGATTTTGACCTGTGGGATTCTCGTCCCTTGAAATGTTTTATAGAGTTTGAACGGTGGGAGCGCGCGGCTGCGGCAGTTTATTTAAGGTTGTTCAGCTGCGGTCGGTGAGTGACCGGCGGTGACCCGCGACCCTCCAGCAATCAAACATTCATTGGGCTAACAATCAGCGATTGCGGATTCTATTACTATCTCTTTAGGTCAGATTTATTGTGAAAATAGTATTTTCCATTTCACAGAATCCATAGGCTAATAAATAATACTGTGGCGAATAAATAAATATATAGGAGACAAATCACACAGATTAAGCTAGCTATATAATCTCTGCAGTAAGTAGGATAGTAACTCAACGATAATATATGTTATAATTAATACAGGCCAATCTGAAAAAGATCGTTCCCGTCATGACTTGGCCGAGAATCGAACCCGGGACCCCCGTGTCGCAAACAACCAACCACTGCGCCGCGGAGGCTGCCAAAAACATAATTACTAACATTCTTAATATTTATTTCATTTTATTTTGAATAGATTACGTTAATATTTACCATATATTTTACATACATAATACAATACAATATTTTTTTGCAAAATACAATTTTACATTCATTAGATTTAATGGACATAGTAGTTTCTATTAATGACAGCCTCCGTGGCGCGTGGTTAACACGCCAGCCCATGGCGACATGGCCCACGAGGGGCCCGGTTTCGAACCCTGGCCAGGTTATGATACTGAACAGTATTTTTCAGATTAGCCTGAATTTCGGATGTTGATCTTTATAAGTATCTATCAGAAAATAAAGTCATCATCATCATCAACAGGTCTTTGTTAGTCTCCACTGCAGGAGCACGACCCTCTCTGTACTACCAGAGCCATATATTAGTCAGGGCAGTCAGGGAATTTGGTCTACACTCTCCACGCTGGCCAGACGGGTTGGAGAGGTCTCTTTGATGTTTATAAGCTTTGTTCAGCTTGTGATTCCTAAGTCGCCTTGTACGACATCCACGGGAAGACTTGGAGTGGTCCTATTCTACTCTGCCGGAAACCACACAGCGGAAACAGAAAATAAAGTATCGTTGACCAAATATCCTACGACACGGGTTTACAATAAATTGTGGGACTAGCCCATTTGATTCCTAAAATAGAAAAGTTAAGCACTGGGGTGTTGGTTTTCCACCCCAGTGTTTAAGTTTTTTAACCTTAGTACATATTAAATACGTTTAATTTTTATATATTGATTTACACGACAAACAACAATGCAATTCAATTACGGCATTAAAAGTTGCCGTTCATCGCTGTCACGTAGGCGATTGTAGCCCGAGCGTAGCACCGTCGTAGCGGCGTAGGCACGTGCTACGAAGGCTGTTAATTCAATGCCGTTGAAAGGTGCTACAACTTTGCAATCCCCTACGCTACGGCAAGGTCTATGGTGACTTCACACAAACCTGAAAGCAGAAGATAGTTAAATTATACTCGTAGTTTGCAAGATTTCTTTCTTTCGATAACTTTCAAAATCAAAACGTTTACTCAGAAAATAGGCCTTTTCAGGCACTTTTTTAACTCAAACCGAATATAAAGTTTAGTGATCTTATTTAGTAATATGTAAACGTCTTTCATTTGTTATAGTTCAAATGCTACATACTGTTTGCCAAAAAAAATATTGATTGCCTACTACTGGTCTAAAGGGTTTTGTATGATATTTCTTTCTTATTTTTTTTTTTCATCTATACTCTTTTATTTACTTTACACCTTACTATTTTCTAAGCCTACGTTTATAACAATTTTACGTAGGTATTCTATCGTAGCCCGAGTGTAGCAGCGTAGGCACATGCTGTTAATTCAATACTATTGAAATGTGCTACAATTTTGAAATCTTCTACAATGATTTTACACTAAACCAGCTGGAAAATATGTACAAAATATGATATTTTTAGTGGGACAAACATTTTTATTTCAATATTTTTTATGTACTTACAGTCTGCAAATTTTAATGTGTAGTGTGTTTATCACATCTTAAAATGACATCGTCTACCTTAATATGAGTTATTCATTCCTTTAAAGTGTGATTTTTAAATATTTAATGTGCTCTTTGTAGCAATCTATGTAAACGTAGCCTAACAATATGAAACTTTTCACTTAGCGGGCGCTCGCGCTTGACCGCTAATATAATTAAGGAAAAACATTTTTTGTTTTTATTTGTCGGACGCGACTCATACACAAAGCTTCTTTACGCAGATAACGCCGCAATCCGGCCATTCCCATTCAGCACACAGCCTATTTTTATAGAGCTCGCTAAGTGCGCACAAATAATCCATAATTTATTGGCGTAACTAGCAACATTGGCGGCCATTTGCATACAATAGGAACGGAGGCCGGCATAAAGTGAAGCATCCAATCCGGCCCACGTCGATGGATGCCGGCGTTACGTCAAATTATTCCATTCCATTTTAGACGAAATGTATACAGAGCAAACATGAAAAGAGAACAAAATTAAGCATTACGCCGGGCGCGAGGCAAGCGCGGCAGCGGGACGGGTGACTCTTGAAAATCTCACGAGATGACCCGTCATAAATTCGAACGCTTTCTGCTTTTGTAATAAAGTTTTTTCAATTTGGCATGCAGTATTTAATAGCTTACGTACAGAAACGAGAGGTATGGCTCTTAAAAATCTCATGAGATTTGACCCAAGCCATTTATGAAAACAGTATGAAATTCGAACGCTTCTTGCTTTTGTAACAAAGTTTTTTCAATTTGGTGTGTAGTATTTAATAGCTTACGCACAAAAACGGGAGGTATGGCTCTTGAAAATCTCCCAAGTTCCGACCCAAATCATTTATGAAAAAGTAAGAAATTCGAACGCTCTTTCAATTTGGCATGTAGTATTTTATAACTTATGCTCAATAACGGGAGATAGGTACTGACCAACTGGTTTCTATTGTACTTAAATAAGTTGACTGTTTGAAATTTTTTCCTCACTTCGACTATTTAATATCATGAATCGAGTTTAGGTTGAAGTGAAGAACTTAAAAACACACGCAAACAAAACACGACTTAGAATCGGTGCCAGTTCTTTTGGTACCAGTTCACCTTATTTTTTAAAGAATTTGGTTTGTTAAAGAAATATTTATCTAAACATAAAGCAACGACACCAGTATGTTGATATTTCAAACTATTTAGAAATATTTAGCGTGTTGTTCAGGATAAATAATTCCTGAAACCACTGATCACACTCCGATCGGTTTCTATTCATCATCTCAGCCACAAGAAGTCCACTGCTGGACATAGGCCTCCCCTAAGGATTTCCAATATGACCGGTTAGAAGCGGCCTGCATCCAGCGCCTTCCTGCGACCTTTATCAGGTCGTCTGACCACCTGGTCGGTGGGTGTCCAACGCTGCGCTTGCCGGTACGTGGTCGCCATTCGAGAACCCTTCCGCCCCATCGGCCATCGGTTCTTCGCGCTATGTGCCCCGCCCACTGCCACTTCAAAGAGCCAATCCGCTGAGCTATGTCGGTGACCTTCGTTCTTCTACGGATCTCCTCGTTTCTGATTCGATCTCGCAGAGAAACACCGAGCATAGCCCTCTCAATAGCTCTTTGAGCGACCTTGAGCTTTCTTATGAGGCCCATAGTAAGGGACCACGTTTCGGACCCGTAAGTCATCACTGGTAACACACATTGGTCGAAGACTTTCGACTTAAGGCACTGAGGTATTTTGGACGAGAAGACGCTGCGGAGCTTCCCGAACGCTGCCAGCCGTCGGATTCGACGAAAGACCTCGTCCTTGAAACTGGAGCTTCCGACCTGGATCAATTGACCCAAGTAGATGTACTGCTCTACAGGTTTAAGGGTGAAGTTTCCAACAATAACTGGTGAAGGCGCAACATGGACATTCGACATAATTTTCGTCTTGTCCATGTTCATTTTAAGGCCCACTTGTTGGGAAACTTCGTTGAGGTCATTGAGCATGGTACTTAGATCCTCCAGCGACTCCGCCATGACGACAATGTCATCGGCAAATCGAAGGTGAGTGATATACTCGCCGTTGATGTTGATGCCAAGTCCATCCCATTCCAGGAGCTTGAAGGCGTCCTCCATTGCAGCGGTGAACAGTTTCGGAGATATGACGTCCCCCTGTCTCACACCTCTCTGCAATGGAATAGCTCTCGTACTCTGCTCCTGTACTCGGACTGACATTGTGGCGTTGCTGTATAAGCACCTCAACACTTCGATATACCGATGGTCAATACGGCATCGCTGGAGAGACCTAAGCACAGCCCATGTTTCGATCGAATCGAAGGCTTTCTCATAGTCCACAAACGCCAAGCATAGTGGCTGGTTATACTCTTTGGTCTTCTGTATAACCTGCCGCAGCGTATGGATGTGGTCTATGGTACTATAGCCTTTTCGGAAACTGGCTTGTTCGGGAGGTTGGAAGGCATCGAGCCTGTTGGTGAGACGATTCGTGATTACCCTCGAAAACAGCTTATAGACGTGGCTCAGGAGCGTGATGGGTCTATAGTTCTTTAGAAGGGTGTTATCACCCTTCTTGAAGAATAGCACCACCACGCCTCTATGCCACGCTTCTGGCGTCACGCCCTCGAGCAGAACGGAATTAAAGAGCCTCTGAAGGACTTTCAGTACCGGCGTTCCGCCCGCTTTCAGAAGCTCTGCTGTGATTCCGTCCTTGCCCGGCGCCTTGCTGTTTTTGAGCTGCTTGAGGGCAATCCTAATCTCGTACAGGCTGATGTCCGAGATGTCTTCGGTATAGTGTCGGGTTAGTTTGGCCCTAGGATCTTTGGCCAAACTTACACTGGGTTTGGCTACTGAGGTATACAGCTGTCCATAAAACCTCTCGATCTCTCCCATCACCTCGGCCTTCGTCGAAACCACGCCGCCGTCCTCCGTCTTCAGCTTCGTCAATCGGCTCTGCCCAATAGACTCCATCCTTGCGAACACTTTGGAGCCTTTATTTTGCTCAATCGTCTCCTTAATACGCTCGGTATTAAAGGAACGAATGTCGTGTCGCAAGGATTTCTGGATTTGTCTATTGAGCTGCCGATGTATGTCCGCATCTTCGGAGGTCTGCAGCGGCATGGATCGTCGCGTGGCCATCAAATTTAGGGTTCGGGGAGAGATTTTTTGAGGTTTGTTTTTGGGGCGGGTCCTAAAAAACTTTGACCCCACCACCTGGACAGTGTCTTCAAACCCATCGTTTAACTCGTCCACTGTAACACAATCCTTTAGGCAATCGAAGCGATTTGAGAGTTCCAGTTGGAAGCTGTCGACATTTTGGATATGAGCCGGTGATGGTCGAAGAGTAGACTTCATCAAGCGAGTCCTCTCTCGTCTGAGATTGATATTCACGATGCCTCTTACAATTCGGTGATCACTTCCGATTTTAATCTTATTGATCACAGAGACATCGTTGAATATTTCTCTCCTCGTCGACATGATGAAGTCTATCTCGTTCTTGACAGGAGGTTGGCCCCTTCTGCTGGGGCGCATCCAGGTCCATTTCCTATGAGGCGGCTTCTTGAAGAAAGAGTTCATCGCAAAGAGTCCCTCTTCCTCCAGAAATTTAGCCAGCCTATGACCCCTGTCATTCCGGACTCCATATCCAAATTGTCCCACTCTGGACTCTCCATCGCTCCGCTTACCAAGAATTGCGTTGAAGTCCCCCATAACAATCGTAAAATAGGTTTCGGAAGTGTGTATGGCCCTACTAATGTCCTCATACACTATTTCCACCTCTTCATCTGAGTGTTCCCCGGTCGGCATATATACCTGTATTACCTTCAGCGAGTATCTTTTAGATACTCTGAGTATCAGGTATATTACCCTGCTGGAAACACTTTCGATGGTTATGACATTGTTGATGAGGGACTTGTGGACGAGAAACCCGACACCATGCTGTGACTTTTTAAAGTCACCCTCCCGGTGATAGAGTAGGTTACCAGACTTTAGGGTTGTCGTGCCCTCTCCCTCTCTTCGGACTTCAGACAACCCCACTACGTCCCACCGTAACCTACTCATTTCCTCTTCCACTTCCTCGACCTTCTCGTCTAGCCTCATTGTGCGTATGTTGTGTGTTACCAGGGCCAGTCTTCGTTGGGGGTGGTAGCCGGATCTCTTCCGGAGATTTTTCGCACCCCCTGCCCCGCCGTTACCGTGACCGCTACCGGAGCCAGGAATAGCGGGGCCGCCGGGGACTGGGGGCCTTGGTATATCAACTATCATTTAGGGGGGTTTTACCATACTCACCACGCTTGGCAGACGGGTTGGTGAGCGCAGTTTGTTTGGCTTATTCGGGTTCCGATGCTGCTGCCCATTGAAACCATTTTAAGCGAGGAAAGGGTAGGAGTTTTTTGGACTGGGGGAGCGGGATAGGGTATATGGGATGCTACTTGCTCGGAAGGAATAGGATAAGAAAGTAGCAGCTCGGGGAGGCCGGGCGCGCGTACCCGATGCCATGCGTGCAACCACCGGACAGGCAGTTGAGTATGACACCCCTGACACCAACCATATTAGGATGAAGATAACACCAATGAGCGTGACTATGTTTCTTTGCTTAGAACATGAGCCCCATAGATAAGTATGCCTTTAAGATTCTTAGTGGGCGCGTCTTCTAAAAAGACGCCGAATAAGGCAGTTTCTTTTTGCCTACGAGGAGGAGAGTACGACCTTTAGGTATCTACTTTCCCTGATGACGTTTATTTTCCTCGAGGAGTTTTAAACGCTCTTTGATTATAGGCTTTTGCTTTCAAGATGATCAACCAGATTCTAACTCACGACTACGCACGCGCTATCTTCCTCGAGTATCATATTACAGGGACAAAAAGAAAAAAAAAACCGGCCAAGTGTGAGTCAAACTCACGCAATGAGGGTTCCGTACAACATGCTTCGTGAACACACACACAATGTGCAAAAAATGTTTTATTCAATTGACTAGTGCCATCTAGTGGTGTTTTAGTGAACTATTTCCCTAGATGAACTTATTATTGTGAGTTTACCACTTAATTTTCAATTGATAGAATTCTTATTATTTTTCCTGTAATCTTCAAGGAATGAACTACATTTTGTATTTTTTTCAAAATTTTCGGCCCAGTAGTTTCGGAGATCAGGGGGGGGGGGGGGGGATGGTCAATTTTTGCCTTCTTTCGTAAATAAAATCAAAAGTATTGATTTTACCCGAACAAAAAAAAATATTTTTGAGATCCTCATAATGAGCCCTTTCATTTGATATATGACACAGTAAGGTTTGCAAAACTTTCTTTTAAAATTTTGTAATTGGGCCCCTCAAAATGACCCTTATTTCAAAAAAATCTTTATTTACTTTGCACATCCGTGTTTGGGTCATAGGATTACACTATCTTACCAAATTTCATCTAATTTGGTTCAGTAGATTCGGAGAAAATCGGCTGTGACAGACGGACGGACGGACAGACAGACGCTCGAGTGATCCTATAAGGGTTCCGTTTTTCAACTTTTGTACGGAACCCTAAAAACATGTCGGCCCGTATCAGATTTCATACGTGAATTTCCGTAATAAACAAATTAATTAATGTTAGTAGTATCTGTCGGTAGGTTTAATAAAAAAAACAATAACAAACTTGGTTCTTAAATAGTGCAAATCCATCGAGTTGTTTATGTGTGAAGTAGGTACCTTAAAAGTTCAAAAATCTTAATACATCACAATTTTTTACAATTATGATACATGCGTACGACTAAATTTGTTCTCATAAGTAATTTGCTTTTACTAAACATAATGGAATTTATCGTATTTTAAGACAACTTAGATAAGTTGTCCCCATTAATAATCAAAGGTTGTCCCTTGTGCCACAGTCAAATTCGCGTTCGCGGGGCTGTCGCGGCGCTGGCGGGGCGCGGGGGGCGACATCAATAATCCTCCTTGTTATTCTTATGCAAATGGCCGCGGTACGATAATAAGTGGAACGCGAATCACCAGACGTTACACAGATTGGAAGAATTGTCTGCCGGAGCCACCCCAGCACGAACACGTAGCGATTCGAAATCTTGACAAATTGGAATTGGATCTGAAGGTCTGTAATTAGGTTTATCATGTGTACTTCCCCTTCTACTTTTTACTACTCTTACTCTTTGCTTACTCCAAGGGTTTGGAAAAAGGGGATGCCTTTCATACTTATCTCATACTTAGGTACATAATCTCAAGTCTTTAATCCCTTACAGGATAGACAGAACCTTAGGACATGACCAAAAGGCAATGTTTAGCACATTGGTAGAAAACGGAACCAAAATACTTATGGGTTGATAGCCGTATCACGTATTGATATGATTCCTGACAATTTCGCCCATTACCACCTTCTGTATACTTACCCTGTACAAAAGCAAATAAATAAATATTCTAAATAAATATTCTATTCTATTCTATTCTACCCCGGCCGGCTTCTACGGTCTGCGCGAGAAGAGAGCAGCTGGTACAATCCACATTTTTATTTTCTCCCGTAGAGCCGTTACAATCTTTCTCCACAATAAGCTTTCTCCACTATATAACTATAAAAGCTTTTGGTAGAGTACAAGAAATTAAATATAAATAAAATTAATATAAATTGAGCTTTTAGAAATAACAATAACGTTGAGTCAGTATCCTGAACACTCTGGCCGACAGGTACACGTCGCCGCTGTGGCGGTGCCTGGTGAGGAGAGTAATCTTGGAAACCCACTCACTTACGTGATTTTTAAATTATTATAGTTTTCTTTTAGTTTTTAAAATTCTCATGTATACCTACCTACTAACATAGTGTAAGGATTATTAACATAAATTGGATCCAAGTTATCTGAAAATAAACTATTTTATTTTTAGTATCCTACGACCCAAGTTCACAACTTACTTTTGGGGCTATATGAATTTGTGTGATTTGTCCATATAAAAATATTTATTTATTTATTAAACTAATAAAAAACGTCAATTGTTGTTGCCTTTTGAAGTAGAGGCTCTAAGTTTAGATCCTTCAAGGATCGTTTAATAAATATGGACAAAATGTCATGAGAACTAACATTTTTCGGTGATTCCCGGAAAAATATATAAACAAGCAGGGACATGCCGCGCACATATTATATATCTACAACATATTCGTCATACATCAGTCACACAATAAGAGCACACATCATCCAAACAGCTGCGCGGCCTACTCGTATTATCTGTGGCGATTCGCGGAATTCCCTCATACCTCAAAAGCACGAATCCTACTAATATTATAAATCAAAAATTTGTAAATTAGGATGTTTGTTACTCATTCCGCTCAAATGGCTCAAGGGATGTAGATGAAATTTTGCACCCAGATAGTTTTTTACCCAGATTATTATTAAAAGGCTCTTTTTTATTCCAGAAAATGTTACTGTTCCCGAGGGATCGACATTAACGCGAGCGGGGCCGCGGGCTAAAGCTAGTGTATTATAATAGAGCAGGGATATTAAGAAACTAGTGGTTTACCACTGCCTTGGAGATCTAGATTTAAACGTTTATTTAATATAGGTTTCTTTGAACACTTATTAATTGTCATATTTGTGTTTACATTTTTACAACAATTTTTTTTGTTGATGTCAATAATTATATAGGGCTAAGTTTAGGCCGCTTCCAAAGCGGAGTGCAGAAGAAGCGGCAACAAACTGCACAGCGCACAGACCTTATAAAATACTTATATACTTATATGCGGACTGAGTGTGCATTGTTTTAATTAAACGTCAAGATAAAAATTGAATTCGAAAAAAAATATGTCATCATTGAAATGTTCTCTCGAAAATATATTTAAGACTGGTAGAACAAAAAGGGTCATGCTCCTGCAATGGAGACTAAAAAAGACCTGATAATGATGATGATGATCATTCAATAAATAGCTAACTTCCTAGATCTTATCCTAATGTAACTTAACTTTTATTACTTTCAAATAGTAAACTCATTTGAAACTTAACGGTTTACGACATACTTATACGAATTAAATAATGAACTCAAGCATGAATGACCGTCCAATCAGCGTCACCGCGATAACGCGACACGGCGTATGAATGAGTGCAGAGCAGAGTGATAACACGCACACGGCACACCGCACACACACACCGCCGGACACGAATGTGTGCGCGCACCTCGTTGCGGCGATAAGCACACACCTAACGATCGACAAACAGCATTTAGTAATGGTTTAATGCGTAGGTATTTCGTAAGACAAACAATTCCGCTGGAATTTAAACTTAGTTATGAGGAAAACAAGTCTAATAGGCGATTATGTTAGAACGCTGCCTTCCTTGTTCGAATGAAAGAAAATAAATTAAGTATGTCTTGTTTATATGTCAAGATAACATCAAGGTAAAATTGAAATATAAAAACAAGTCATTAGTTAAACCAACCTACAGGAAAAATAAGGTGGGCAAAAATAATTAATGAAGAATCAACTTTTTTCAATACAAAAACAGGAAGTTATATCAATAACTGCCTTCAATAAACTTTTGCAATGGGTTTGCAGGTAGACGACCAGCGACCACGTTCAAAAAAATATGCCGAGATGAAGTGCATATAGATACAGATACATATATTACAGATGTTTTTTTTTATCAGGAATAATATGACACCCCCTACAAATACTTATGTACCTATTAGCTGGATGACAATTTCACTTTATTTCAACCGCGTTCAACGCCAACCGGGTGAGCCGGCCTTGACCCGCCTGCATGTTTTTCCAATAAAGATAAAGCCAGTAAATATTTTGGTATTAAACTCCGAACCGAGTATAAGTAATTATAAGTACAAGTACTTTCAAGTACAAAATGGTATTTATTGAATACACATGTGCCGTTTTTTTAATCTTTTGTATTTCAATTTGTTTATTCTTCTTCTTATCGAGTCGAAATGGTTGCAATACTATTATATTAAATATCTTTTGACCAGTATTTGGCAATGCTAATTGCCCTATCGTTCGCCTCATTAAGGTCCTGTACGGTGCAAATAGTGGGACAGTTTGGGCACGACAAAAGGTGAGACATGGTTTGATCGGCACCGCAGTCACACAAATTGTTTGTAGAGAAATTATTGTTTATTGCATTTCATATCGTATTTATTCAATAAATATATTGTACCTATACGGGCAGATGAAGCTCTAATAAAAGTTCCGTCTGTATGTGTTTAAACAAATTTTGTAAGTTACATTTGAAACACTTTCAACAGAAAGACGCATCTTTTTTCAAATCCATTGCTTCCAATTTATATTGAGGTAAAATACATGCACAATTAGGTAAATCGAAGCCAAAGCAATTTAATAATAATGGAGCTCTACTCGGGCACAGAATTTGCATTTTTGCTAACAATAACAACTCCCAATGATGATGTTAAAGAACAAATCTTCGGCAACAAGTGCATCGCATAACATGCTGTGTCATAAAAGCGTAAATTGACCATACGTTTTATACAAATTAAAGATAGTAAAACGAGTATAAAGTTACTTTTTAGGGTTCCGTACAAAAGTTGAAAAACGGAACCCTTATAGGATCACTCGAGCGTCTGTCTGTCCGTCCGTCCGTCTGTCACAGCCGATTTTCTCCGAATCTACTGAACCAAATTAGATGAAATTTGGTAAGATAGTGTAATCCTATGACCCAAACACGGATGTGCAAAGTAAATAAAGATTTTTTTTAAATAAGGGTCATTTTGACGAGCCCAATTACAAAATTTTAAAATAAAGTTTTGCAAACCTTACTGTGTCATATATCAAATGAAAGGGCTCATTATGAGGATCTCAAAAATATTTTTTTTTGTTCGGGTAAAATCAATACTTTTGATTTTATTCACGAAAGAAGGCAAAAATTGACCATTCCCCCCCCCCTGATCTCCGAAACTACTGGGCCGAAAATTTTGAAAAAATTACAAAATGTAGTTCATTCCTTGAAGATTACAGGAAAAATAATAAGAATTCTATCACTTGAAAATTAAGTGGTAAACTCACAATAATAAGTTCATCTAGGGAAATAGTTCACTAAAACACCACTAGATGGCGCTAGTCAATTGAATAAAACATTTTTTGCACATTGTGTGTGTGTTCACGAAGCATATTTGTACGGAACCCTCATTGCGGGAGTTTGACTCACACTTGACCGGTTTTTTAGAAATTTACAGAATCTAGCGCATACGATACAACAGTGAAATATTTAAGCGGCACTAGTAGATCATTGATGTTTAGGGGGACAGGTGTGGCTGGCGTCGTCGTGGCAAAAATACAGCGGCATTAAGGAAAGTGCTGCAGCGAGCCACGTCAGTAAATCTGTCGCGGCGAGTTTACGTTGACGCCGTCACGAGGTGAGCGGGACGCGACGCTAAATGCTCAGGCTTATTGCATACTACACTTTAATATACGAAACTACGTACAAACGCGATGAAAAGCCACAGGTCTACTCTTATCTATACTTATATTTATCTATACTTATATTATCTACCTATAAAAAAGAAGGATTTGATACTACTACTAACAAACTATTGAGTACACTCCTAAACTAGGTACTGGATAAATTTTTAGAATTGTTTCACCTAATATCGACGAGCTCCGTGGCGCAGCGGTCAACACGCCGATCTGTGACACGGATGGTCCCGGGTTCGATCCCCGGTCAGGTCAAGATGAAAAAAGGTTTTTTCAGATTGACCTGGGTCTTGGATGTTTATCTATATATGTATTTGTTATAAAATATAGTATCGTTGAGTTAGTATCCCATAACACAAGTCTTACATAAGAACTTACTTTGGGGCTAGCTCAATCTGTGTGATTTGTCCGTATATATTTATTATTATTATTTATTTTAATATCTGCGAGTGACACAGCCTATAATTTATGAGGACGAAGTCGCGGGAAAATTACTAGTGGTTCATAAAATAAATTTTCCTTAAAAGAAAATCCACTACTACTTACTAAAGTTAGGTACTGCGAAGTTAACGCGTAATAAGTAAATGGCTTCTTATCGAAGCCATATGCAGCGACCGCTATATGTATGTGATGGTGATGTATGATATTCATGGTTATGAAGATACTAGTTTGAGAATAGAGTTTGAGATTTAAGAAAGTTAAACAGGTGTGCCAAAAGGAAAAAAATACAACGGCATTATGGAAAATGCGCTGAAGTTATCGCGTCTGGTATATCTATCGCGCTGTTTACACTGAAGCTGGTTACGAGGTGACATAGCGCGAGACGCGTAGTATTACTAAAACATGTTTCATACCACACATTAAACAAGTGAAAAGGTGAAGTGAAGACTGCAGCAGAATTTAGAAAGCACGAGTCGTACCGATAAGAACAGAGTTCTTTATTATTATAGGAAGATCGGCAGAGACCGCGATTTCGAGACAAGCACAGCAAAGCTTAACATAAAACTGCATCCAATAGTGTTATGGTAACGTTTTTCATTGTTTCTCAGTTGTTTTAAAGAGTCCGCTTCATTCCCTTGATCCCACCTGTTTCTCTACTTGACATTAATTTCTTCAGACAAGTTCTTTTTAAAGTACCTCTCTGTGTCTATACCTATGCACAGATTTCGCCGAGTACTGTTACTACTAGAAAATATTATAGCATAGCGAGTTCTTGAAGTGGATTGTCAAACTGTCGTCAACGCACTAATCAAGAGTTGCACAATCACCCACAAATGTTACTACAATTAACTGTAAATGAGGATGGTACAATGTATGTCTGTTTACCAGCTTCCACGTGAATAGAAACTAAAAGCTCTTAGGGTTTGACACAAAAGAAGAAGTTTATTCCACAGTGGGCTTCATAATAATTTTGACTAATGACCGTCTTATCATAATCGTAGATATCAAAATACAGACGTAGCTTGTTCTGGGATTCATAGTACCTACGACGAACACAACTTTACAATAGCTGAATTTAGAAATAAACAACAGATTGTTTGTTATTTTTCGAAGATTTTTCAAGCTGCTTAAAGGCATCTGACATAGCATAACGACTGCCATTAATGATGATGATGGCAGCCGGGACTCGGGACTTAACGTGCCTTCCGAAGCCCGGAGGAGCTCGTGACCACAGCTCGTGACATTTATATGCCATTTGCGGTCATCCATCCAATTATTGTGACTGCGCCCTGTCAATACTCAAGCCCACTGAAGGAAGGGAAGGCTTCAATGCAGTTGCCATTAGTACCTACCATCCTTAACCATTGTTTCTATTGCATTGAAAGAAAAAAAAATAATTTATTGGTACTTCAAATATTACAATCAAATTAATTCAAATATGAAATATTGCAACTAAAGCAATCGTACACGATATAACCACTTAACAAAAAAGTAATCAAATCGCGGTCTGTCATTAAAAAATTACCTGGCAAGACAACGATAGCACGAGACTGATGAATGTCATTAGGTAGTTAGAATATTTCAAGTTTTCGGGGATGAGAAATATTTATCAATTGACCTGCAAAAAGAGAAGTAGAACTAATTATGAAAACGGCGTCACAAATAACAATGATAACTGTAATCTGCTCGATTGTTCCTTAGGGTTATTGGCTTTCAACTACTACTGCGTCGCAATTTAATTTGTGAACCTTGCTAAAATGGGGCAGCCGCGGGCCGAGGTTGCGCCGCGAGGTGGGCCACGCTAAATCATCTCCAGATTATTATAACTTCGACTCTATTGGGAGGAGATAAGGGTGTTGATGGGTGTTTGTGTAGTGGTTACCTACGCGTGGTGTAAGTGCGATGACGTCAATCGGTAGCCTATTTGCGCGTTATCGCAGCCGCGGGCCGGAGGTGAAGGATCGAAGACGCAACTTCACGTGTATCGCACCACTCGCAACCAACCAACACTGATTTATGGCTCTTTGTCTTCTTTGCGAGCTTCAATGAGCAATTCAGACTGCGTAATCGAAATCAAATGTTTTACCTAATAAGAATCAAGGACTACTAGTTTGCCTTTCTCCATATCCAATGAAATAAAAACAAGTTTTAAAAAACTTAATCTCCAAATATAGGCCTTAAATTATTCGTAGGGTAATAGTACGCTCATAATTATCTCGAAAACAAGTAGGTAGATCTACTGTGATAAGTATATTTAATAGTATCCGGTACTAATTGCGAAAGATATCAACGTTAAATAATGGACTAAAAATTAAAAAACTTATACCTTAAACTGAGACAGTTAGACATAGCCTGTGAAAAAGTGCATATGGAAACAAAATAGTTAATGCAAAACCTATATTTCCTGCAGCACTCACACGCGTGGAGTCGGTCCAATTGTCACCTTTGCCACAGTTGGCGCCGCGCCAGCGCCCCGCCGCATAGCATTTTACACCTAGTTTACTTTCCACTCGATACACGATCCCCACCGATATCCTATGCACTTTCTCACATATTCCGACCCTTAAACACATTTATCTATCCACTTCCTTCTTCAGCAACATTTTTCAACACCTTGAACTTTTAACACAATATAGATACTGTTAAGAAAGAACAAAACTTTGGAATTCAACATCGGAATGAAGCAAAACAATACGAGAAAAAAGTTGGCAAGTGCGCGCTCACCGTGCCAAATTTGGTACACATTAATTTTCGCGGCGAACGGAAGTGAAAAGCGAAAAATGGAAATAGCAGAGTTATACAAAGGCGGTAGTGGCTACCTAGAGTTAACGGTTCACGGTACATAAACTTTGGTCGCAAGTACACTAAACTTGGCCCCGTATGCCTGCTTTTCTTAAGAAAGGCCTCCCGCCACTCATCATCGACGGCAATTTAGAGCCATTTAGTATTTGGCTGCAGATTTTATTTTAAAATCTTTATTAAGCTATACTATAGCGACCTTTACAATGCTGAATAGGTGAGCTATGTACTGAGATAAACTCGCCCAAACCTGAAAAGTTTTTGCCAAATGCCAATAACTTTTCAGGTAGGTACCTATTGGTTAGAAATGGCTCTATATTTAGTTACTAAGTGGATAGAGATGGCAGATATCTTTGACCAGCAGCAGCATTATTTCGGTAATAGGAAGAAAAAAACCTAATAAGCTGGATCACCAACTTCTATTCTTCTACCTCAATGTGTTCCATGCTTCGTAATTTTACTGTACTTACCTAATTGGTCAGTAAAATTTTACCAACACCTTTTGACATCGATATCGTTCGGCATCAAGTTGCTTTATGCAAATACAGCTTGCACGGTTGACAAATTACCTCCAACAACATGCCACGCTACACTCAGAAATGTGATGAAACTTTCATGAAAACCCTCAAAAACAATTGCGAGAAGGCCACACACTTCACATCTGTGTTGCAACTAAGTACTACCAAGGTCTCTAATAAATTTTCTTCATTGATTGGTCAGCATTAATCATGAATTCTTATCAACTTCTTATAGGAAGCTAAACTAACATCGATGCCAGCGTTGTATCACGCACACTTTAAATATGAAATATCATTCTGCTCAATTATGCCTCGTAATAAATGAGAGGACCTAATGTTTTACGAGCCTTCTTGTCGCGGTGAGAAAGCCGCGCCTGCGACACTCTCGTAATTCGCACCCGGGACAACATAATCAGCGAGTCACGGCAGTGCGGCTTTGTTCTACTGCAGCTAAAAACGCGGCCACTATTGTGCAGTATTTGTTAATTAATTATGAAGCGGAGCCCTCGTCTATGACGCAGCCGAATGTTAGACCGGCCTTTGTATCAATTATACCTACATAGTGCAAAGTCTCGTAGTTCAGGCACACCGCAGCCTGTATGAATATTTTATTGAAATCCCAAATCTGAATTGGTTTTCGCGGATTTTTCCAAGTTAGTTAGTTTCGATAAAACATAGAAGAAGTATATCTTTTGTGTGTAAGTGAGTGACTAACACTAGTGTAAGATTCGAGGCATCGGACTGAGGTTGTTGTTAACATAAGTTATTACAAACGAGTAATGGCTACTGGATCCCATCGGCCGGACATGCCTTTCAATGCACACGTAGACACAGTAAAATAATGTGATAGAGTTTCTTATCGTTTAGCAACCTTTGAAAGAAAGGGTGGAAATGAAAACAAGCTTTTTAAATTAAATAAAACTGAACTCTGAAATGGGAATCTCTGAACCGCGACGAAGACGCGTGGTTTGTGTAAAATAAGGAAAGATGCAAATAAAACTGCAATGTGTAAAATTGTAATGGTAATTATGCGGGGCGACAACGCGCGGCGCGACCGGAAGCGACCGGATGCAGCCGCCATAAAGGTTCCGCGAGACACCAAACGACACCGAGCCGACGCCGTGCCGACGACTGCCAGTGCTGCCAGCTTAAGGTTTTGGGCCTAGTTTGGCCTATTTGCGATCACCTAGGTCTAAGTTTAATGAATATTTTTTTACAATCAGTTACAACTTACAGTTAGCTTTCAGAATAGAAGGGAACCGTGAGAATAATGAAATTGACTGTAGAAGTTTATTTTTATACTAGCAAAAAGCGGTGCTTTATGAGGACTCGCGATTTTATGATACACATCTAGACATGAGGTGATTTGCTATGTTAAAACCCAAACCTAATGACGTATCGTAGTACGTAGTTATCACTTTATCAGTCTAGTGTACCACAAAAATTCGTAGGTTGATCGGGGGATGGGGATACCCACCTACCTAGCGCTTGATGCTTACTTAGCTCGCATTGCTATGCTTTATATCTGCCGAAAGTATTTCACATTAATTTAAAAGAACCTGTAAGTAGATTTTTCTGAAAATTTTAGTCTGGCCGATCTGAAAGTATATCCTAATCAAATCCGTTCAAACACAATAGTCGGAACGTTACGGTAAGCCTAAAAAAATACATTAAAAAATACGTCTTTCTGATACAGCCAACCAAATCTGCATCTATGGTGAAAATCTCATTTTAGATCTGGCAACACCGCCCGCGACACCGATATCCCGGCGGAAGCGAGACAAGCAGCCATAAACTGCCTGGATCCAGAATAATTGCGAATAGCCTCTCGCGCAGCGCGTAATGTGCCAAATACTTTTTAGGGCCGTCTCGGTAGGTGCTCGTCTTCGCACATAAATGTCCTCGTATATCTGCGACGTCATTTGTTTTATTTATGAAGTTTCGGCGCGTTTTTAATAATTTAGCGCGATGTGTGATAAGCTGTACGTCAGTCGGAAGGGTGTATCGGGTAGAAAAGGATCAAAGTAGGCATCGATACACTGCTATGACGAAACGGTTTGGGCTAGACAATAACCTACTTATTTATAAATATTAAATAAAACTTTGGAGATATTGACACAATGGATCGCAATCTACGTTTCGCTGTTTCGTCGCGTTCAGTCGAATCGCATTACTAATTTACTATTTCTACATAACTTGTTGAAAAAAAAAAACCGGCCAAGTGCGTGTCGGGCCACGCGCAGTGTAGGGTTCCGTAGTTGCGAATGACAACTTTGAGTTCACACTGTTTACACTCGCACCTCACAGTTTAACGACCAAAAACATCTAACAATGAGGATTGTATGAAATTTTACATTTTATAAGTTGGTTGCCTATAACTTTTTAGTTTGCACTTAGTACCTAGCTCTGATAGTTTTCCTTTCAACTTCAGTATATATACTACTGCTGTAATTTTTTTCACGTATCCATATATAACTGTTTAGCAGATAGAGGGGGGGGACACGTACCTCTAACAAAATTTTGCACTTTAAAACCAAATATTTCGGAAACGGATCCCTAAATCGAAAAATGATGTTCTCAACTTCACAATATTTTTCAAAGACCTTTTTAACGATACCCCACACGATGGGTAAATAGAGAAAAAAAAATACTCCACCAATTTACTTGTATGGGAGCTAGCCAAAAAAAAAATTTTTTCTAGGTTTTATTCTACGACTTTTTTGCCATGATTAATATACACACTCATACCAAATTACAGCTTTCTAGTACTTATAGTCTCTGAGTAAAACCGCGGACGGACAGACAGACAGACAGACAGACATGGCGAAACTATAAGGGTTCCTAGTTTACTACGGAACCCTAAAAACAGTAGTTTTAAAATTTGTGTCTATCGTCATGAGTAGCCTATGTCCATTTTCGTTTTAATACCTCGGAGAAAAAGAATTTTCAACATAAGTGGAAGTAAGTAGACAAACAGGCGCAGTACCCACCTGGTGGAAAGCGGTTACGGTAATCAATTAAGCAACAAGAGTGTATCAGAATAGCATTGTTAATGCTTAAAAACCCCTGTAAAATACACAACATTATAATCAATTTTTTCCTCGTTTGGGTACCTACACTTTTTCCAATTTTAATTTCAATAAGTAGGTCAATGGTGATCTCATTTATTTATTTTTTCAAATAATAGAGGTATAATCATGCTTTATCGATAACTATAAGGAAAGAAATGGTTATGTAGGTTGTCTTTCAAACTCTTGACTTTCAAAAATAATGTTAAGGCACTGTTTCTTCAAAGTCTGTCTTTTAGGTCCTAAATATATATGTAGTATATTTATAGTTTATTTTATTATTATGTTAAAGTGTGTATTTTGTTTAGTATATTTTTATTGTAGTTCACTTTAGTCATTATTATGTGTTTTCTCAACACCACTTGCTAGGTTGACTGGTAGAAAAAGCCATTGGCTTTAAGTCCGCCTTTACACGTGTAACAGTGTATGAAGTTAAATAAAGAAATAAATACTTTAATACTTTTCGTATTGATATTTAATTAGAACAATGCATACTCATTCCACCATATCTAAATAGTTTCTAAAGTATACAATACCTACTTACATACATATTCTAGATGTACTCATTTCGAGAGTATATATAGTCAAAAGTGTCTAGGTATACAAATTGACTTTAATTAGTTAAGTACCTAAATATATTATTTACCCGTTTGAAAAAAACCGCTGGTTCAAACCCTGCCAGCGAGGATTTTTTACCCATATTTTATTTCTTAATTTAATAAGAACCTATTAGGTAAACTAGTTTGGTAAATAAATTGTAATCGTTTTAAGATCGCAAATTAAATCATATACGTCGCAGCAATGCCGTCTTATATTATTTATTTTTTATAAGATAGCCCACCATCATTTATCAAACATTCAAAACCATGTAACCTTGGTAAGTATAACCACGATTTGAGTAAAATATTATACGTTGAAACAGGAACTACATTTCTTTCCTTGGTTAGGTACGAGAAATATTTTAAAATTAGCAGGAAATAAGTGTGTATGTTAAATTAGTATATTTGTTAGATTAGTCCAGTATTTAAGAGCTTTCTTGTCAGTGCCATGTGTGGATCTTGAATAGCACACAATTGATGAATTTGAAAGAAAACTCATTAAAAGCTTTACATTACATTTTCAAGGGTGTGACTAAAGAGTACTTCAAACTACCTGTACCTATATCGATCTTCGTGGCGCAGCGGTCAACACGCCAGCCTGCGACACGGGGTTCCGGGTTCGATCCCCGGTCAGGTCATGATGGAAAACGATCTTTTTCAGATTGACTTGGTTCTTGGATGTTTATCTATATAGGTAAGTATATTTTATAAAATATAGTATCGTTGAGTTAGTATCCCGCGACACAAGTTCACAACTTACTGTGGGGCTAGCTCAATTTGTGTGATATGTCCCTTATATTTATTATTATTATATTTATATGACTTTATCTTTAAAAATTAAATGAATTGATACGTAACGGCAAACAGGAAATTAAATTTATTTCCGAATGTGAACAAACGATATTTATGTTAGATATCTAGTCCTACGAGGTCATTGGTGTCTTATTTATTTTTATTAACTTTTATTACATAATCGTATTGGTATTCTATAAACAAGTAAATCAGTATGAGCAGCTATCAGTTATATATAAGTAATCAGGTTTTATATGTAAGCTTTTTTTCGTTGTTAGGTGAATTACTCGGCTCATGTACAAAAATACTTAATGGATGCTGATTTTTGGAAAAAAACTATCAGAGAACATAACCTACCAGCTGCTTCTCTTCCCACGCAGATCATAAACATTACAATATCAGGTTTGAAGCAACTGATGTAATAACTACTTTAAACTTTCGCGTTGCATTTATAAATGAAAAAATCGGGAAGTAACGCGAATATATTTTCTAGTGACCACGGTCTGTGTAACCCGGCTAAAACGTCTGGAGAAAAACGGTATGTTCGTGTTAATTCCCGATTTTTCATTAATAACTGATTTTATATCAGAAACAAATATTAAAAACTTAGTCGAGGGAATGGGCGGAATCTACCCGTTACTACTTGTACTTTTATGTATTCTGTGCCGTTACATTGATCCGTTATTTTGATTCCATTTTCAACCTACACGCCCACCATATCCGCTAAACTAAACGTGGCCTTTGGGTCTTGTGGCCTAAGCCCCATCTAACGCAACCCATGGCATAAAACAAAATTCGTATGTATGTCAGAAATACCGAAATTTGTAACATAGAACAATTAATTCATGGATATTACAAATGGGCAAAGATCACCGGCGGAATGTTATCGCATCCGGCATGGAGTGCCACAATACGCTTAAATTTTAATTCCTTTGTCACTTGTTTTTTTTTTTATCTCTGACAAACAAAGTATTACTACGGCTTTCGTATTTAATTACGTCTGTTACTTTGACACTCATAACACAATGCATCCTGCAGACCATCTGGCACCGGCTTGTCCGCCGCAAACTTAACGATATTGTTAAATTAGTAGTTTTAGGCCCTATATCTTTGGCGGTAAGGTTGTAGAGGTTGGTGTGAGGGTGTTGGTGATGCTGAAGGATGTCGCAGGCAATAGTTGGGACAATTAGCGCGGTCGCAGGTTCGGACGTGCGCGGAGGTCGGTCGGTGCGGACTGCGGACGGCTGCGCGCCATATGCCAGAGACAATAGGTACGCATTGTCGCACACGTAGCGGATATCAACCATAACTCATGTTGTTGCAAACTGCGAAAATCTTAAAATGCAATTAATAATACCAAAAAGTACAATTTACATAATTATTCGCAGAAATAAGGACTGTTCTTTCCGCATTGTTAAATGGTGTACCACGAAACACAAGGTAAGTGGGTAATGCAGTAACAAAGTATAATATTGTACTCGAGTAGAAATATAACTTTTTATCAGTACTCAATACTAAATAAATAAATATATACGGACAAATCACACAGATTGAGCTAGCCCCAAAGTAAGTTCGAGATTCGTGTTATGGGGTACTAACTCAACGATACATATTTTATTACAAATACATATATAGATAAACATCCAAGACCCAGGTCAATTTGAAAAAGATTATTTCCCATCTTGACCTGACGTGGAATCGAACCCGGGACCATCCATGTCGCAAGCCGGCGTGTTGACCGCTGCGCCACGGAACTCGTCTAGACCAATTTTCAAAATTAAATAAAATTCTATAGGTGAGAGCTATAGAAAGTTTATTTATCTGCAGGTGACATTTATCCCAATCCCAATCCCAACTATCTTAATCCCAATCCCAACTAATATTATAAATGCGAAAGTGAGTTTGTTTGTTTATTTGTTTGTTTGTTACGCTTTTACGCCGTATCTACTGAACCGATCATCATGAAATTTTGCATACACATAGGTTAGGGTACTGAGAAGGACATAGGCTATATATTACGCGGGCGAAGCCGCGGGTAACAGCTAGTCTACTATAATTACGCGGACGTCACAAGAAAATTGCTAGTTGAAAATATTGTGATCTAAATTAATACTTTCAACGAAATGTTAATGTATTGTAATGGTTAATAACATCAACATCGAAGGTATTAATAACATCAAGATTAAATTTACATCATCATCATCATCATCATCAGGTCTTTCCAGTCTCCACTGTAGGAGCACGACCCTCTCTGTACTACCAGAGCCATATACCTACTAGCCTGAGTAGTCAGAGGATTTGGCCTACACTCTCCACGCTGGCCAGACGGGTTGGATTTGGATTTACATGAGTTAATATAATGTAAAAAAATAAAGGGTAAACTAAAACTTCTATTCAACAAAATTGGTTTGAACGACAAATAATTACTTAGCAGTTTTTGAGATGTAGCACATTTTCATAAACCGCAAATATAGCTTTGTCATTGAAAAATCTACCTAGTGGTATTTTGCTTTCTACTACGGAACCCTTAATGGCCGAGTCCAACTCGCACTTGGCCAAATTTTTGTTTTGTGGTGTTATCATGAAGTTCTGCCATGAATCATGAAACGATAAACATAGTTCCTGCGCAGATAAAGCACATTGACTTTTTCCTGCACATGACAAATAAAAAAGAGGCCAAGTGTGAGTCGGACTTGCCCATGAAGGGTTCCGTAGTATCAAGCATCATTATCATCAGATCTTTTTTGTCTCCCTGCAGGAGTACGACCCTCGCTGTACTACCAGAGCAGTCAGAGAATTTGGCCTACATTCTCCATGCTGGCCAAACGGGTTGGAGAGGAGGTTCTCTTTAATATTTATAAGCTTTATTAAGCTTGTGTTTTCTAAGTCGCATTCTACGACATCCAGGAGACGAATTGGAGTAGTCCTATTCTGCTCTGCCGGGAACTACAAGACGAGCAAGTAAGTACCAAGCATAGATCCAAATAGATACCTAACCTCTGCCTACTACCTACCTACCTACTGCCTCTGTGGGCGTTTGCTTTACTGACCGGGGGGTCGTGGGTTCGATTCCCACGGGAAGCATACTTTGTTAAGTTGTTTCCAGTTTGTTTAGGACATTGCAGGTATGAATCACCTGATTGTCTGATAAGAGAGATGATTTCGTGCTTCGGAAGGCACGTTAAGCCGTTGGTCCCGGCTGCCATCTAGTAGTCGTTAAAGGAACCACGTCAGAGGCCGAGAGGCGGTTCCAAAGAACTCTGACATCAGGGTGAGCATGGTTGACTGACCGTGTCACCTACTCGAAATGATGATGATGATGATGACCTAACCACTATAATTTTTCGGCAGCTAAAACTAATTATTTGTTTTTCATAGTGCTTGTATAAATGATATATATATGTTGATATGCTATATTTCCGGTTTATGAAAATGTGCCTTTAATTAATGTGCTATACTTAATCTGAAAATCCGCTGACTATATCACGTTTAAACTAATTTTCTTTGAAAGTGTTTATTAAGTTCTGAATGCATTAGGTACACTTATTTTTTGGGCAGTTATTTCGTGTCGTTTCGTGTAGGTATATTTCTGTACATTTTATTGTTTTTGATATAAAATACTGCAGTAACATGTGCAGCAAACTTAACACAAGCCTAAAATAACTCTTTGAAATACGACTAATCACATACACTAATCACAACCAGATAGCTACAGCCTTTGACCAAATGCTCAGGTCCATGGATATAACATTTTTTTCCTATAACCGTCACTTTGTTACGTATTTGCTTATCTATTATATTAACCAATATTTAATTATTTTATAATACCTAGCATACAAATATAGAGTCGCTTCGATAACCCATAAATGGACGTCTCTACAATATCTCTTGTATAAAGATAAAATCATTCAAACTTAGGCATCATTAGGAAAACCGCACGTGTGCCTGGGGCAAAATAATTACAATTTTTGAATACCTATATAGTAATCATAATTATTAGTCGAGTTTAAATATCCGGTTAGGTTTTTCGTGATAAATACAAAAACACTATAATAGTTATGTGCGCAAACCTATCTCGTAAATATTAATGATACTTTTTACACTCGTAAAAATAAACGGCAAGTCTGGTTTTGATAATTTCTACGGCTAATTCAAATATTTATCTTTTATATAACTAGTAACCAGTTGTTTATTCGAATTAGTTAAATACTATCTCGGATAAGCTAATGGGACAACTTATTCAAGTTGGTCAAGTTCAAGTTTCAATATCATGGAGTTAATTTTACAAGGTTGACCCCAGGTTAAAGGCCAACACGTGTAATACGTTCACGTAAGTTATAATACGTATTAGTCCACTAAGTAGCTGGAAAAAAACGTTCCTTGTATGATATCACCTAAAATTTAAGTGTAATTCTGGCTGAAAGAACATGTTTGTTAAAACGGAGTCTCGATATCGGGGATTTAAAAGTCCATCCGAAAATTTAAATGGCTGAAGGCGTAACACGACAAAGCAAACAGTTCTGGAAAGATGCACATTCAACATTCATTTTCACACAGAATATGCTGGTCTGTGAGAGAAGGTATAGGTATTTAACAAAAGTACGTTCATTAATTAACAAAGCTCCCACATTTAGAAACCACGTGAGCACAATAGGGCCGTCTCAATAGGTATACGGGTGATCGGAACCGATCAGCTGCTATCGGCCCCATCGGCCGTTATTCACTTCCATCGGTGACCCACAAGATGAATGCCCATACACTCTATAATTTTGATCAAATATAAGCTTATGGTACAAATATACGACTATACAATTAGATTGCGATCTCATGTGAATTTCATTAAGATCAATATGCATTGTATGAAAGACGGTTGTGGAAACATGCAAATATGATTTCTAATGTGCCAATAAAATTTAAGGGAATTTTTGTATCATTTAATTTGATTAAGATTAAACTTCAAAACTGAAAGCCGGAAGTATTATTTGTGTATACTGTGATGAATGTTTAAATATGATTAAAAAGTAAGTGAACACAATTCAGTAGTTTGGTTAAAAATAAAAGGTACGGCACATAAACTAAGACAATAGAATATTCAGTTATCCACTTCATAAAATTCAGTTTATCTGAAATAGTATAAAAGCATATTTTGTAAAACAACGTTTTTATTATGACTTAATCATTTATGCCTAAGTTTGGGACCAAATTTAATTTACAGCACTGATTGATGACATAACTAAAACTCTAATTGGCGTAGGTAATCACTATTTTATCAAAAAGTTATATAATATGCAATGTAAAAAAAAAGGATATTTAAGTTACCTGTTTGTTTACCAAGACAAAGATTTATTACACTGTTTGCAAAGCATCCTAAAGTAATTGCTAGACAAAGGCGAGACCAGAGCCACATGTTTGGCAGTCTGTAATGCCATTAATTCGAGAAGGACTGGCTCAGCCGAAGACCATAAAGTATCGGTTACCTGCCGCGGTGACAGCCAGATGTTGCGACCAGCCGTGAGAAAGTTACGTAAATCTTAAAAGTTAAATAATATAAACCGATAGCCGTGGTCCACGGTGTGGCCTAGGAAGGAATAAAGAGTCGCCTGCATCCTTTCTTTAGGTACACCTCTGATATGTCATGCATCGTATTTTCAACATAGAAAAATAAAAACACGACTGTTTTGCCAACAAATTATAGCCTATATCACTCTGTAAAGATTGTCATGATATCCTATGTACTACAATAATATGTTTAAATTCGTGGCCTTAAGATGTTAAGGAGGAAAAAAGAAACATACATACATGACTCTGATTCCTTTTTTAGGACTGACATTCCTTTTTTAGGACAGTCATGTAAACACAGTAATAAGTATTTTGATAACTAATTCCAAAAGATCAAACCCATGTTCTCACATAGGTATCTTGTTATGCTCTAATCTATATTTTCCAGTTAAACCAAATAGAGACTGGCAGACGAGTACTTAACTTGATTTATCACAATTAGCAACACGTTAAAAATCATTTCTGCAATCAATAAAGTGTGGCAATTTAAAAATAATCGTAAAGGTTAACGGCGTGCGATGCGAGATAACGTGACAAACATCCTGACAGACCACACGCACTGCACTGCCGCCGTGTCACCGAGGTGAGTGCATTCAACCAACGTATTCATGCCCTCCGATCATGAACCTTTGCGGGCTCGGGATGTACTTACCTCTACTGCGTCTGATGCAATGTTACAAAATGTTTATCTTTGAGGTTACATAAATAAAAGGATATAGATGGCTTTTTAAGCGGAAGGCAGCAAGTAGCCCTAGATCGTGATGTGTGGAAAGAAAAAAAACCGGCCAAGTGCGTGTCGGGCCACGCGCAGTATACCTAGGGTTCCGTAGTTGCGAATGACAACTTTGAGTTCACACTGTTCACACTCGCACCTCACAGTTTAACGACCAAAAACATCTAACAATGAAAATTTTAGGACATTTTCGAGTACATTTTATGAGTTGGTTGCCTATAACTTTATAGTTTGCACTTAGTACTCAGCTCTGATAGTTTTCCTTTAAACTTCAGTATATATACTACTGCTGTAATTTTTTTCACGTATCAACATATAACCGTTTAGCAGATAGAGGGGGGGGGGGGGGGGGACACTTACCTCCAACAAAAATTTGCAGTTTAAAACCAAATATTTCGGAAACGGATCCCTAAATCGGAAAATGATGTTCTCAACCTCACAATAGTTTTTAAAGACCTGTTTAACGATACCCCACACGATGGGTAAATAGAGAAAAAAAAATACACCCCCACTTTACTTGTATGGGAGCTACCCCAAAAAAAAATTATTTTCTAGATTTTTTTCTACCAATTTTCTGCCATGATTAATATACATACCCATGCTAAATTACAGCTTTCTAGTACTTATAGTCTCTGAGTAAAACCGCGGACGGACAGACAGACAGACATGGCGAAACTATAAGGGTTCCTTGTTTACTACGGAACCCTAAAAATGGGAGGCCTTTGACCAGCTGTTGGAAACAATACAGGATAAATAAAATTAAAAAACAGCTTCGACAAAACTACTGAATTGATTTCGACGTTATTTTCAAATTAAAGAAATCCAAATCGACTTAAAGTGTGTTCCAAGTAATCGAAGACAATAGGTTATTAGGTACCTACCTGAGGTACCTACATAAAAATATATTTAGATTTATTGAGAACTTCCTCTTTTTTTAAAAGACGAATGAAGTAAAACTTTAAGTAAGTATATTTTTAACAATTGTAAGTTACGTTATTTTCAGATCATTCCAGTTATAGGACAAATTAGATAGATATCTGAACTCATGTATTTTTCATATCTAGAAATAAAAAATGCTTTACAGAATTCTAACTATACTCTACATTGTCGCTCAGTTCTTTATCATCATGGCGTGTTGTTTCCCAGTAGCATCCTAACCTCTGTTGTGTCTGCCTGATGCCAACCGTGCTTTGGTTTTTCTGGAACCTCAGATTACTCGCATCGAGAATCAAACCTGGTGCCCCTCGTGGCGTCACGGCTGTCGTTAACTACTGCGCCACGGAGGCCGAGGCTCGAACTGGCGAAATGGACTTTAACCTATACAAGTAGGTGACGAATACAGCTGGTGCAAGGAAGTGATGTGCCGAAGATAAATTCTCTGTTCTCATAAATTTGTAGGAAAATCCAATAATTCTCGAGGATTTTTTAATAATCTTCGCACTGCCATAGTAATAAACACTCACGGTTTACAAATCCTACAACTTTTTTGTAATATATTGACTGTATAGGTATCGCGTAGGTAACTATTTAACAGTTTATCAATGCTGGGGTATTCCACAACTGTACCAAAACAACTTTAATTAAAATCATAATGAGTCACACAGAAGGTATAGTTGTGTGGAGCGAGCTATCTCGGCTCCATTGCATAAGGTAACCATGAATACTTTATTATTTTATAACCCATTTATTTCTGAACAAACATATAATTGTCACATATTTTTACTTTGCGGGGTAGATACAGCCCAGTTATATAGGTTGGAGCTTGTAGGTGGAAAACGGCATCATGATACCTGTCATATTACTGCTATGTATATACTATTACACTTAATTATGACACAACGATGTTTGTCTATTGCCTGCGGTTTATACAATAGACGCCGATCCCGAAATACTTAGAATATTTGTCACCGAGTAAAAAACTGTATAGCAATATAAAACAAATTGATACAACTATGTACTTATTGGTATGCATAAGAGTATATATTTTATGGCTATATATGAGGCTATAAATGAGGTCGATTATTTAAATTCCAGGACATTAAGTGATGCAGTTTTTCACTTACAAATACAGCTTTACGTAAGTATTGTTTCCCGAAACAATATAGTATCTACAGCCAACATGCATTAAATTTGTAGGAAACATTCGATATACAAATAATAAGGCGTCGACGCGAATTCACACCGAAGCTGTTAAAACAATCGTGTTTGAAAAACTAAGCACAATAGCGATATAAAGGCGGTACAATGGAAGGTGCGACAATGCGCGCTGCGGGCCCGCACGTGTGGCGCACGTGGAAGGTGGCATTGTCTGCCGCCATTGTGCCACTCTTACACAACCTCTGATTTATGAACCGCAGTATAGCTACAAAAACTGCCTAACGAACAAGTTTTAATTAGCGATTTTTATTTATGACTGACAGACAAAGTACAAGTTGAATGCCCTATAGTAACTAAGTATATCTTGTATCTGCCTGGAAAATTATAGTACCTATGTAAGTATGTGTGTGAGTTTATTTATTCAAGCCTAGCTGAATGCCTCAAACCTCTCGTATGCATGTGTAGGTCTACGCAAAAAAACACTGTTTAACTGTAATTTCTGATTCTGGTATTACGGCATACTGGTTATGGACGAAGATATCTATAGGAAATTGATAGAATCTTCTCATTTTCACAAGTGATATAGATTTCATTTTTTGTCTCTATAGAAGCTTAGGTATTAAAACACTTATCAACCACTTAACATAATTAAATATTTATAACACATTTACGAATACTTAGTTACAATAACGATTATGTAAACTAATTAAATTAGAAAGTAGGATCAGAGTAGGGCTGGCCCCTGCCCTGGCCAATGGATACCAACGTAATTAAAAAAAAAACTACTGATCTTTCTTGGACTCTAATTTGTATAGGTACCTAGGTATGAAACTTCTCGCTCTGTTCTATAAGTATATTTTTTGTAAAATAGTAACATTATAAGATTTAATTCATTTTTATAGATTTTTAAGAAATCACAAATTTACTTCGTTTAAATTCCCTACTTTTTTAGGGTTCCTAGTTTACTACGGAGGTATAGTTTCGCCATGTCTGCGTCTGTCTGTCTGTCCGTCCGCGGTTTTACTCAGAGACTATAAGTACTAGAAAGCTGTAATTTGGTATGGGTATGTATATTTATCATGCCAAAAAAGTGTTTGATAAAAATCTTAATATTTTTTTTTTTTTTTTGTTAGCTCCCATACAAATAAAGAGGGAGTAATATTTTTTTTCTATACAAACCCATCGTGTTGGGTATCGTTAAATAGGTCTTTGAAAAATATAGAGAGGTTGAGAACACCATTTTTCAATTTAGGGATCCGTTTCCGAAATATTTGGTTTGGCAAATTTTTGTTAGAGGTAAGTGTCTATCTGTTAAACGGTTAAATATGGATACGTGAAAAAAATTACAGCAGTAGTATAAATACTGAAGTTGAAAGGAAAACTATTAGAGCTGAGTATTCAGTACGAACTAAAAAGTAATAGACAACCAACTTATAAAATGTACTCGAAAATGTAAAATTTCTTACAATTTTCATTGTTAGTTTTTGGTCGTTAAACTATGAGGTGCGAGTGTGAACAGTGTGAACTCAAAGTTGTCATTCGCAACTACGGAACCCTGTAGGGAGCTTCTAGATGAAGCTCCCGATGAAATTACAACTAGCCTTTTGCTCTACGTATTTCTACAATACTTGAATTTTATCAAACAAATTATAATACTTATGTTAACTTAGTGATCGCTATGTATGAGGTAATAGAAATATATCTATAGTAATGATCTGCCTATAGGCAAATGGGTGATATGGTTTACCGCATACGGCATTACTGGATTATTATCATAAATAAATAAATAGGGACATATCACACAAATTGAGCCAGCCCCACAGTAAGTTGTGAACTTGTGTCGCAGGATACTAACTCAACGATACTATATTTTATAATATATACTTATATAGATAAACATCCAAGACCCAGGTCAATATGAAAAAGATCTTTTTCCATCCTGACCTGACCGGGGATCGAACCCGGGACCCCCGTGTCGCAGGCTAGCGTGTTGACCGCTGCGCCACGGAGCTCGACATTCGACATAAATAGATAATATTTGTAACTAAGTACTTAGATTATTTTTTAACGTGTCACACGAAGAGAAACGCTCATTATTCACGGAGCAAGGTTTGATTTTTTGAGGCAGATTTTGAATATAAGGCAATGCAGATATCTCAAGCATATGTACAATTTTTTTACAACTTGTTAAAATTAATGTTAAATCCTAGATATCAATGTGCACGATAAATCAATTTGCAGTAGGTATGGGATTGTTCATGAATTAGATAAAAGTGAGTTGTCCCATAAATGCTAGGAAAATCATTTTTAACAGCAGATTATACATAGAATGTACGAGTACAGGCAATTAACGACCATCCAAAAAAATCGGTCAGCTGGTTAGAGCACTACGATCACAACAAGACGAAACATTGTATGTAGAGATGAAACGCCGCGCAGTTGCGTCCGCACGAGACTCCTAGCGCCATCTCTCGATCAAAAGGCAAACTAAAGGAGTAACGCACAAAATTAAATTCTAAATTTATTTGCCTTTTGTTTTATAATTAAACTAGTTTATAACAAATTAACATTATATAGGGACTAATCACATATTATTTAATTTTTATAAATTCATTCTTGTGAGAAAATACTACTAACTCTGATTTTTAATTGAGATTCCTCGTACGCGTATTTAGAGTAAATAAATCTTTAATTTTACGTTTTTATTAATAGATATTGTTATTTTATTAATAGTTAGTTATTAGATAGTATATAGTGATTGATTCATACTACAAGTAGGTACCTACGTTGTGTCACTATTGTCTAGTTAAAGTTAGAATGCGTTTATATTAAAAATAGGAGTCAAAAATAATTGTATACCGACTTTATAAGTTATTATTAATTTGTCTTGATATGCTCTATTTCATACTAAGTTTTTGCATATTTCAAAAGCTGAAAAATTTCAAAAGTTTAAGCTGAATGTTCTGTAACTGATCCGTATAAGTGTATGATAAAGACAGCTCTACATGAAATGAAAGGAGGAGCGACAAATGTAAATAAACAATAAGTTGTAGTTTGATAGATTTCGGGTCGTTGTATCGAGGTGTTGCGCCGGTGTATCGTTATTTAGCGAGACGCTCGGCCTCGGCGTTCACTCAGTCGGCAGTCGGCGCTACTAATTAAGTATAGGTGGGGGGTGGCCGGCAGTGGGCCGCGGAGAGGAGCGGTGCGGGACGAGGGCGCGCAGGGCGGGGCGAGAGGCGGGCCACAGTCATTCCGCCGCGCGCCGCGCCGAAACGCACACGTAGTCCGCGCGCGCGGGCCATGGTCGCGAGAACCGATGAGAGCATGTTCGGGTGCTATGGTGACAGCTACTCGTACCGCCTGTGGAGCCTGGCCAACGTCTGGGGCGCCTGCCGATGTGAGTAGCGCCGCGACGGACACACGTGTCAGAGCTAGGACTTAACCGCTGACGTCAGCGGAGGCTGTGTGTGTAGATGCTAGTCAGAGTGCGTCTCGCGTGCTAGAAATAATTAGTGCCCAGTGAACAGAGGTGTCGCTCGATGAAAGTGCATAGCTCGCTTATGGGAGTTGGCGGTTGGTACGAACGCTTGGCGGCCGGTTGGCTCCCGGACATGAGGAGTAAGCAGGTCCCCACGTCCACCACCTCGGCCAGGCGGCTCGCGGCCTTAAGTAAGCTTCCTTTCATTTTGTTTTTGTTTGCAATTTTATCTTATTTTTTTTATCTCTACATTGATTCAGTTACTTTTTCAACCTAACTCTTATCGCCTAAGTTCGAATTCCACTTCATTTTTTTACATACCATTGTTTCCAAAAATGTTTTTATATAAAAGTTTGTACTTGCCATACGAAAAAGTTCGTATAAGTTCAAAATTTAACTTAACGTAGAGCCAAAGTTGAATGCAACCAGGTGAAAGTAAAGACACCTCGGCGGCATTAAAAATAAAACTCGAACACGTCTTCATTAGAAATAACTCGCGGCGATCCTCGACTCCCCTGGGATATAATTCATCCACTTGAGAATCGGGAACAGGTACACACAGACTTGAAAGAAAGTTTCGTTTGTCGAGGGGAACCCGCTCGCGCCGTCTTAAACCGTAAATGATTATGTTGTTTTAATTCATTTGCTTTTTTCTTCCCTATTCTTTTTGCGTCTTTTCCTCGAGTGCCGCCTGTCGGGAGTGGATAAAATAATACGAATATTTGATGCGTTTGGACAATCTGCAATGCGTTGTTTTAGCTCGTAAAAAGCGGATAAATTAGAGCGAGGTGCGTTATTTCGCACGTAACTCCTAAATCGTAATACTTATTACATCTCTACACGCAACATGAAACAATATTGGTCAATTTTTATACAATACAATTTGATTAAATTTTGATAGAGATACAAATATAACTCTATCAAAATTGAGTTAAAGTTAGATAGAGATCAACTTTTAACAGTGGCTTTTTATAAAATGATAGTTAGTTACAATCGTATACAAAATTGCTATAGGTAGCTACAATGTGTTCAGCTTAACCTGTTTATTTTCTAGTATAAATACAAATTCTAATCATACCGCTAATAATATGTAGGTAATCATGTTTGAACCGTAAGGTTTCTAGCTACATACAAAAGTGACAAGGAATTGAATCCGATAAACCTAATGAGTAGTATGAGGAAATTAACATATTCTGTAAGTATGTGATACTTTTATTTTTATTTACAAGTTTCATCTTATCGCTCGTCATTGCAGATGCAAATGAGGAAATACTTAATTACTTCGACGAACATAACTCGTAAACAAACACTTAGGAAATTTGTAGGTAGAGTCGATCTCACTTACTAAGTGTTTGTTTGGATAGAGCAAATTAAAGGAAAAACAAACTTCATAGGCTAACGATATTGATCAGACGATAGGTACGTGTAGGAGCTGAATTTTAACTCCAGTTGTAAGTAGGTACTAATCGTGAGTCACTGAGTGAATCATTAAATCTTGTTGTGTTTGGTTCACCTCTCCAGTCCACGTGAATCAGAGCCCACGGAGATTCACAAAAAGATGAGGAATATTCGTAACTTACCTATGTTTAGACGGAGGGTGACTAAACACTTTGTTTTTATTTAAATACTTACCGTCTTGCAGTTAGTAGGTAATTTAAACGCGTTTGGTAGGTATTTTATCGGAATAGGAATACGGTTTAAATTAATGTACCTACTTAAATATGAACTTTTGAATATACATATCGACATATTTTTATATAATATGTACTTACTTGTACTTATTTAAACTGTAGGTACCTAAATAAAATAAATGCAATATTTACTATGAATAATATAACTATTTTTTAAAGAGTAATAATTCCATTTTTCATAACTAAAGTAATGAAAAAACTTCTTATAAGACAGTTAATTTAAAGTAAACATTAACGTAAGAATGGTTATACTTAGGTACTTTCAGCTGTTTGTTTTTTTATTAAATATTATAGCTATTCCCCACGACGTTACACGTAATTAATAATGTACCTATCTCACTGATAAAGCAGCTATTTTCAGAAAGTTAAAATCGTTTGATCCGTTTTTGAGTGCATCCACTACAAACAACACAATCAATTAGATAAGTATGTCCTATATCACATGTGATGTCAAATAACACATAAGATATTTGTACCGACATGACACCGTATCTGGTTACATATAAAAATAAATTACAATACCTACATATCTTGTATTAGGATTTTTGTCAAGTATACTTTTTTTTTTTCAAAATAATGATGTGATAATATTAAAACTTGACTCCAAAAATACTTCAGGTTATTTACTAAGGCTTATATGATTTACATTCCTGAATTTCTTTCTATTTGTAATGTAGGTATGTATTAGAAATAAAATTATTGGGGTCGCTAGTGTGCCTAGTGTCCTGTTTACGTTCTACATATATCTACGGGTGCTTATAGATATTAACCAAATGTCAATATTAAACAAAACGGTATAACTCAGAAAGGTATTTTTTTGGTCGGAAAATGCAGACAGTTTAGGCCATATTCAGTAGACTGAAACTGTTTCCTACTAAGTACCTACGTACTAAAAATACCAGAGTAAAATTGTTTTGTTTCATGGGTATATATAACTAGGTTAAAAGATATCTCGCTTAAGTTTCGATATTAATTACCGCCTTTTTAGGGTTCCGTAGTAAACAAGGAACCCTTATAGTTTCGCCATGTCTGTCTGTCTGTCTGTCCGTCCGCGGTTTTACTCATAGACTATAAGTACTAGAAAGCTGTAATTTGGGTTAGGTATGTATTTTTATCATGGCAAAAAAGTGGTAGAAAAAAATCTTGGAAAGAATTTTTTTTAGGATGGCTCCCATACAAGTAAAGTGGGGGAGTATTTTTTTTTTTCTCTACTTACCCATCGTGTGGGGTATCGTTAAATAGGTCTTTAAAAAATATTAAGATGTTGGGAACACCACTTTTCGATTTAGGGATCCGTTTCCGAAATTTTTGTTAGAGATAAGTGTCCCCCCCCCCCCCCCTCTATCTGCTAAACGATTATAATACGTGAAAAAAAATTACAGCAGTAGTATATATACTGAAGTTGAAAGAAAAACTATCAGAGCTGAGTACTAAGTGCAAACTAAAAAGTAATAGGCAACCAACTTATAAAATGTACTGGAAAATGTAAAATTTCATACAATTTTCATTGTTAGATGTTTTGGTCGTTTTAAACTGTGAGGCGCGAGAGTGAACAGTGTGAACTCAAAGTTGTCATTCGCAACTACGGAACCCTACACTACGCGTGGCCCGACACGCACTTGGCCGGTTTTTTTGACTTAACGCCACTTAAAATCGGATTCAAGTTCATGTAATGTAAGTAGATATGTATGTATATAAGTTTCTTCATACCACATTACTTCTAAACGACTGAACAGATTTAGATGTAATGGGGTATACTTAATTAGAATCCTTACCTTACTTGAAATAACACTGGCTATAATATTATTTACCTAGCCTCTTAAGATTTCCTACTTCATACTTATCTCATATGTACCTATAGTAAATATTGCATATGAATATATGGAAATTCATTACAAGGCAGTAGAGAACTCAATTTCTTGATATTTTATATAAATATTATTGTCGCTATGTCCTATTGGTACATGTTTAGGAATAAATTATTATAACTACGAGTAACCTATAAGCACGGTTATTCGACCAAAATTCTATAACTATGTATTGTGTACTTATAAAGTTTTAAATAGTCCTTACAACTATAACTGTTGAAAATTAATATGAATCTAGTTTTATTATTTAGCCTATAAATTAGGATCTTTGGATCATCGCTGCAAAGATATTTCTCAAAAATGCACCCAGCAGACAGTACTTTATTGATTCATATAATGGTCTCAGACCTGAGACGTTAGAATACATAACAACGTCGTGAGGTGGAGCTTTTCTTTCCTTGGCTGACCCCTCGCCCGCGCACCTCCCGCCGCAATGCACAGGTGTGACCAATCACCACCGACGTCTGTGTGCGAACAACAATCAACTCTTATCTGGAGAGTGTGTGAGTGCGATAATTGTTATTTACTCTGGCGGCGCAATAGGAAGCCCATCGGCACTGTGTGCGTTTTATCAGCGGGTAACGGACGCGCTGTGCCCGTGCGCACAGATTACGGGCGATAGTTTGCGACGCGTGTAGGTGTACCATCCGCTTTACCTATATACTGCGCGATAAACAATACATTGACGTCCGCTACGTTGATAATAATTCTAGGTAATTGCATCGTGTTATGTTTTTAAACGGTAGGTACCTACTTGAATCCCCATCGTTATATTTTTTTCCAAAAACAAGTTTATTCTTGGAGATGATACACCAATAATTGAGAACAAAATCACTGCTATAAATTAAATATGAAATGTACGATCTAAAAATATCATTATTTATAACCTTACACAACTAGTAACATTAATCAAACATCTTACACCCATCTTCGTGTTTCATATAAATACATTATTTTATTTTAATTAGTAATAAAAAAAAAACAATTTGAAAATAACTTTATTCTTCAGGCGAAGAATTAGTGGCGCCATCTAACGTGCAGTGGCGATAACTTGTCTTCAATCAGCTTCGAATAGCCGGACTACTAGCGCCATCTGTTATCGAGTAGCAAAAGCAGTAGAAATAAAAAGTACTTGTGGATTCTTTTGAACTGAAATTTTAATTATCGTACGACTCTATTTGCAAAACAAAATTTGTATTTTAACTCTTACATGAAAATCGCTAAATGATTATCTGATTTATATTTTTAGACAATGTTTTAACGTGCATTTTTTCCCGCAAAAGTTAAAAGTTCGCCACTTGCGGCTCGTTTTATAGACCCCGATCGTATCTCAAGGATCCTTATTAATTAAAATTGATGATGAATGGAAGTATCATAAGTTGGAATTAATACATATATGTAAAGGTACCAACAATATTTACTGGAGCTCCGTGAGCTGGTGGACTTCGCGAGTCTTTATCACAGCTATTCCGCCATTTGAACAATTACGCTAAAACTGAATCTAAGACTAGTAAAATCTATGTTATTATTTATTATGCTCACAAAATTTTATAAGAATCTGAGAAATGCGACCAGTGAAGAAGAACTGGACTGTCGGCTTTAGTTATTACTTCCATGACTCGACAGATGAACAGACGATTTTTTCCGCAGCTGAAGCAAATACGCTACGCTCGTGTTTTGCACAAAATAGTTCTCGATTGGATCGATTTGAGTAAAGCAACTCCGATTGCGGTCCACACTGGGATTTTAACCGCAAAAGGCTTAACCTTATCTTGAGCTGCTCTCTGCTTCGGAAGGCACCTTAAGTTGTTGGTCTTGGCTTTCATCATTGATTGCAGTCGTCAAGCTACGTCAGATACCTTTAGGCGGCTTGGAAAAATCTGACACTAATGTTGACACACACGAAAAAATAACGATATTTTCTAAAATTCAATAGCAGTCTATCCTGGCGGGGATTACGGCAGCGAACGTCGACACACGGCCGACGCACTAATTAATACGTCCAGCGTTGCTTTGCTCTTTATTATATTTGATTTACAGCGCGCCGACGCTTTTAAAAACGATATTACGCTGAAAATCGGACGTATTGCATAGACATACAAAAGTAAAGACCAGTTACAATATTTAAATTATTTAATAAAATAAAAAGACGATGTCAGGTAGAAAAAAACAAATACAAACACACAACACATTATATGACAGAAGCCGAGCATAACGTACATAGTATTGTATATTTAAAGATATTCCTGGTGTGCTATTTTTTAACGCGTGCCACTCGTCTTCGAACGATTTTTGTATTGAAAAATTGTTCGAAGACGAGTGGCACGCGTTCAAAAATAGTACCCCTGAGCCATTTCACAAATAGGTATATATAAAGAACATTAATTAGATATGTCATTATGTACTTATTTGTTCTTACAATAGCTGATATAAATAATCGAGTTTTAAATTGAAATAGAAAATTTTTGACTATAACAACGTGAATCACTATGCTAATGAAAGTTCTTACTAGTTTTACCGTGACAAGACAGTTTTTTTCCACAGGCATTAACCGACATCTGGACGCATTACCAAAATAGCTCTAGATTGAATTGTTACGTCGTGTTTGTTTTTGTACACGCGCGGTTGTAAAGGTGTCCGCGATCATTTTGATAGCCAATGTGTTAATTGTTTTACTTTCAATAAGATTTTATGACGCGCCGTCTCGTGATGACGTCCGGCATCTAAAATTACCAATATGGGTTTATGGTTCTTCAATTTACTTTCCATATTTTAATGCAGATACTGAAACGTTTTACAATTTACATGTAAACTTAACACAAAGGTGAAAAACATATCAAAAGCAATGTAAAAACAACATATTACTTAAGTAAAAAAATAATCAAGTATTTACGTCTTTATCAAGTAGGCATACGATTTAAATATAATTAATGATTAAAACTTATAGACGGGCACAGAAAGCGCCTGGTGGTAATTGTCATCGTCGCTCAATTATATCAATATTTTTTGGTAATTATTTCAACTGAACAACGACTTTCACTTTTTTAGGGTTCCGTAGTAAACAAGGAACCCTTATAGTTTCGCCATGTCTGTCTGTCCGTCCGCGGTTTTACGCAGAGACTATAAGCACTGGAAAGCTGTAAATGAATCATGGCAAAGAAGTGGTAGAATAAAATCTTGAAAAAAAATTTTTTTTAGGGTAGCTCCCATACATGTAAAGTGGGGGAGTAATTTTTTTTTCTCTAGTTACCCATCGTGTGGGCTATCGTTAAATAGGTCTTTCAAAAATATTGTGAAGTTGAGAACACCATTTTTCGATTTCGGGATCCGTTTCCGAAATATATGGTTTTAAAGTGCGAATTTTTGTTAGAGGTAAGTGTCCCCCTCCCCCCTCTATCTGCTAAACAGTTATATATGGATACGTGAAAAAAATTACAGCAGTAGTAGGTATAGGTATATACTGAAGTTGAAAGGAAAACTAACAGAGCTAAGTACTAAGTACAAACTAAAAAGTTATAGGCAACCAACTTATAAACTGTAAAATTTCATACTATTTTCATTGTTAGATGTTTTTGGTCGTTAAACTGTAAGGTGCGAGTGTGAATAGTGTGAACTCAAAGTTGTCATTCCCAACTACGGAACCCTACACTGCGCGTGGCCCGACACGCACTTGGCCGGTTTTTTTTTCAGCAAAGACTACTTAATTACCTAATATATACCTACGTATTTAATTTTATGTTTCATGAAATATCACCATAACAATTTAACATATTCCAGTCGAAAATCGAAATTTCATTCGTTCAGATATAATTCATAAGCATATTTTAATAATATGGAACCCAAATAGTACCCAAAGATGTGTATTATAACAACGTTTTACTATATTTTGTAAAGATTCGTGTCGAGAACAAATTAACACTACGTGACGCTTTATAAGTTATAACATTAAATGTTATAGAGAATAGGTATAGATACGAAAAATTTATAACTGTCTTACAAAGTTCTTTTTTCTTTGCAGTCCGGCCGCTTGCGGGCGGAGGCACGGACAGCAAGCCGTCCGAGGAGGAGGAGGACCGCGGAGGCTCCCCGCTGGGCCCGGGCGGGCCTTTCAGCTGCAGCCAATGCCGCGGCGCCTACCCCACCCGAGAGCAACTTGAGAGACACGAGACGCTGCACTCGCCCAACACACAGGTGGATACCATCAAATATGTCAGTGCATATTGTATATAACAATGACGTTATAAGTTTTTTGCAAAATTGCGCCATACCTTTTTTCTTTCGAAAATCCACGCCACGCCAATACTAACTACTATCTACTACACAATTGAAAAGGGGATTGAGAAATTGTGAGATTTCAAATGATCGCGACATTAGTAATATTTTGAATATGTATAAATTATAGAAGTTTTAACTATTGTAGAAATACTAATTACGTATTCATACAAGTACCGAATAAAGCTAACGATTGTTTTTCTTTTGTCAACAGTCATGTAAAATATGCCACAAGAGCTTCGCGAATGTGTACCGCCTGCAGCGGCATATGATAAGCCACGACGAGAGCGCTTTGTTGCGGAAGTTCAAGTGCAACGACTGCGACAAAGCGTTCAAATTCAAGCACCACCTCAAGGAACATCTGCGTATCCACAGCGGCGAGAAACCTTTCGAGTGCGCCAACTGTGGCAAGAAGTTCTCGCACTCCGGCTCCTACTCCAGCCACATGACCTCGAAGAAATGTCTCGTCATGAACCTTAAGATGGGCAGAATAAAGCCCAACAATCCCGCACTGAATCCTGAACGTAGCCCCTCGCATAGGAAAAGAGCGAATGCGATGGTCGCGTCTCAACTAAACAATAACATTGCTCCAAATAGCAACTCTTATTTACCTATCCTTCCCAAAGCGTACAATGAAGCTGCCGCCGCTGCATTTTTCGCGTCAATGTCTTCTCAAGATAACAATTTTCATAGACCACCGCTCGGACAACCTGGCATCAGTCCATTTTACATGCCTCCTGGTATGCCAATGAGCCCAGCAAGCGGTATTACTCCGTACAGCTTTCCGGCTTCTCTCAATCAGTTGTTTGAACAAATAAGATCTCAATATCAAATCGAAAATACGATGAACCCAAAAACCATAAGTTCCCCCACTGACCCAGAAGATTTAATCGAGGAGGTAACGGAGGAAGACGACAAACGGTCGGAAGGAAGCGCAGAACTCGTAATGGACATAGACGAAGATGAAGCGTTGAATATTAAAAAAGAACAGGAAGATAGAGAAAACGATCTAAAATCGCCACAACATAATTATAATGCCGTCCCTACAATTAATAATAGTCACCATAATAACCCCGGGTTCAATACTATTTTAGAGTCTGTAAATGCGTCTGTTACTAAACATTTCTTCTCTGCAAATATGGAAAAGCTTTCCCCGGTATCTGGAAACATATGTCCCAGTATAGAGTCACCGCCGGCGCCGCACATAAAAGAAGAACCTGACGACAGTCTTAGGTGTTCAAAGTGCAACCAAGCTTTTAACAACAAAAGTGACCTTTTAGACCACGAAAAAGTAGTCTGTGGTAATATATTTCGAAAACACGAGGGTCTTGCAGCTCAAGTAGCTGAAACAGTAGCATTAAACAGATTAGAAGCAGAAGCTCGTGCTTCTATTCAAAGTGGAGTTAGTGCCAGTGAGGACGAAGATTTTTCCAGGGAAGAACGTGAAGATAAAATTTCTATCCACGACAATGATAGAAAGATTAGAGTGCGCACGGCACTAAGTGAGGAGCAGCAAGCTGTTTTAAAGGAACACTATGCAGTCAATCCAAGGCCAAACCGTGAAGAATTTAAGAAGATCGCGCAACAGATTGGTCTCGACAACAGGGTTGTGCAAGTTTGGTTCCAAAACAACAGGGCGAGAGTGCGAAGAATGACGCAGACTTTAGCGGCCTCCGACCAGCCTCTAGATTTATCCACTAAGAAATCTAACCAGTCTGTGACATCGAGTCCGTCTCCTTCGCCTCCGTGCAGCATTTCTGTGACACATTCCGATTCCGAAGAAGCGGTAAACCTGAGTCAGAAGTCATCACGCAGCACGACGCCGCACCACACCAACTTTTTAACCACGTATCCACATTCCAATTGCTCGTCATCTTCTCTCACCGACTTCAGATTATCTCCGTCCCCTGGTGAGACTATCAATGGACACAAAAGGTTATTACCTCAAAAGATGTCCGTTAATCCATTAATGCCAATGGATAAGCTCCTTCAGTATAACGACATGGCTCGATCTCCTTTGCTAAATATGTCATTGGCATCGGATATCAACCGACAAACGACGAGTCCCTCATATGAGCGTCCTCTCTGGGGAGACGACAGACAGACGCCGAACGAATACGAAGACGAAGCATCAGTACTTAAGAAGAGCAAACAAAAGCCGGGCGCAGAGTACAAGGAAGGAGAAGGGCAGTTCGTGTGCGACCAGTGTGACAAGACGTTTGTGAAGCAGAGCTCCCTCGCTCGACATAAATATGAACATTCAGGTGAGATATTTTATGGCTACATAAACTTTTCATACCACGTTGTGTTTTAAGAATGAAATCTTGTATTTTCACAATGCAAAGACTTAATCATTATTTTTTGCCAAGTTTTATAATCGTCACTAACAAATAAGTAAATATACTAATTCCCATCAGTATAGCACTCGTTGGTCTCAAATAGGAGTACCCATGTCTAATTACGGTATGGCTAACGTACTCTATATCTTTGACTAATTACTTAATTGTTTGTTCACAGGTCAACGACCGTACAAATGTGTGGAGTGTCCTAAGGCGTTCAAACACAAACACCACCTGACGGAGCACAAGCGCCTGCACACGGGCGAAAAGCCGTTCCAGTGCTGCAAGTGCTTCAAGAAGTTCTCGCACTCCGGCTCCTACAGCCAGCACATGAACCACCGCTTCGCGATATGCAAGCCTTACCGAGACTAGGTACTCCAACTCTGAGCCGTGTGATTTACAACAGAGCTACACTGACAAACCTATGGGTGAATCCAATTAGAACGTCACGAGTAGCAACAAAAAAGCTACTGTCTCCGCATCTCTTACTACGATAGTCGCAATACAAACTCTTTCGTACTTAGATTCGTTAAAAAGATTTTATGTTAGACTATTTCATCCACTGTATACGCTGAGATGAACGCAGCTAATGAGTAACTAATTTCCAGGTTCTAATGGTAGGTATCTGCAGACCACCTTCTTGGGTTACCAACAATTCATGGGTGACTTTGAGTCTGATTCCTTTGGAAGTGTTCCGTAAAGGAAATAAGTGACACATTCCGAAGGAAACGTTGCAAACATGCAACAAACTGATCCTGTCCAAGAACAACGAAACAACTGCTGCACATTTCAAACGGGAGACCTGTAGAATAAATTTCGAGCAGCTTACCAGATTTTGTCAGTTTAAAGAAATTTATGAAGTATTCGTTGCCCGGTATTTTCGTTTCGAAGTTAAGGCTATTGCTCAACTCTGTATTTTTATAGTAGGAGAAAAAATAATTTGTATAGTGCCAAAAATGGTGCCAATAAACCAAAAATAAGTGCCAAATTTAAATTTAACGTTAATTAAGTTATGTTAATCCCAAAGGCCAGTACCTGTACTATAATACTCATCGATAAAGTTATTTTATTTTTATATAGCGGCCAAATATAATATGCCTGATGATGTCATTTTTCACTTTAAATTTTATTTTTAAACGTTCATCTGGTTAAAACGGTGAACGAATGCATCTGCAACAGTTAATGCAAGATAAGTTTTAGAAATATTTAGATTAACTACCTAGACATGGTGACAATATATAGAATACATATGCTAATGTAACGAGCATAATATACCAAATGTTTACCTCGGAAAAAGAACCGTATTCCTATTAGTACACACCTATGTGTTAAATACAATGCTTTTCGCTTTAACGAAAAATCATCTTTTTTCTTCTCCCAAAGAACAATCAGTATTTATGAATTAAATTTAAGAATAGTTAAATATTCTGCGATTTTGGCGCGAGTATCAAATTCAATTTCAAATATGAATTTATTTATAAACCAATTTAAAATTGCAATTTGTGCTCTTAGTTTTAACATACAAATAGAAATATTGGTAGCAATTTTATTGTCCTTCATCTGACTACCTTCATATCGTGCCACTGATACTCGCGACAGAGCCTAGCGGCCGGTGCCAGCCATGCGTGGCTACCGCAGCTGCCATTCAAATGACAACAGACAACACGTCACGTTCGATAAGCTTCTCTCGTATTGTAATTGTAAGCGTTAGATAGATACAATCTTACTTAAGTTCCAAGCATTCCATAATACTCCTATGGGATCTCTAATGTGTTTAAAAAACTTTCTATTATTAGTCCAAAGACTAGCGTCTAGTAAGTTGTACATAGCTGTAACTGTAAATACTGTATGGAATTATCTGTAAATATGAACTACAATGATTAAAATGTGCGTATAAAACGATTTACCCTGCACAATGAATAGAGTGACAATAATGAGCATCTGTTTATTGAAACACATTAAGATATAATAAACTTTTAAGATTACTCATATAATGGTATCCGATAAATTTAAAATTAATTATACGATTGTTATATGTATCTGCCTATATATTCGTGCAAATTTGTTTTCATTATTTTCTGATAGATATCGTCCATTGACACTAACCACACAAAGTACAATCTTAATCGACTACATTTCAATTTCAGATCAATACGACGAGTGTACTTAATTTTATACAATATTCTTGTAATGTTAATAAAATGTATTCGAAATGAATTTGCACTTAACTTTGCATCTTACGTCATTCATTACACAAATATTTCATTTGCGGAACATTGAGCCAAAACAGAATTAGTGTAGGTATGTGTTTGGTATCCATTTGCGCCATAATCATCACAGCAGTATATCAGAACACAAAGTTCCTAAGTGAAAATACATTTTAAGAGATAATTATTTCTATATTTTATAAATTGTAAGTAGGTAATTACTTTAAAGGTTTCTAAGCAACGAATTACATGAGTAAATCAATCAGTATGTACTTTTATCACAGTAGTGTACCATTTCAAAAATGTATAAATTCAAATTTCGCAGTATTTAATTAAAAGTAGATACAACATGGCCCATTAAAGTAAGCCAGGTCATTTATATTTCAACTAAACTACATATTATTTTGCCTTTATTAACTGCGTAAAGGTTCAAGAACTGCACTATGAGTTAAGATAGAACCTCCATACATGAAATGGGGCAAGTTGTATGACAAGAATTTGCTATATCACGATTGTCCTGTTTGTTACACCCTGGCATATCTTAAGTTATTAAAATATAGTTTAGACAGAATGAGAATACACGAGAAAGAAAAAAAAATACTTTAAATTTTTTTTTTCATTATTTTGTTAACAGTTTTGAGATTCTTTGTCTCAACTTTTAGGACATATGAAAAAAGCTTTCATTAACTTTTTATGCATACAAAAATACACCTAAGTCATAACAAAAGATACCAAAATATTAATAACTTATTCCCACAGAACTATATTTTAAAGTGAATGCAGGACATTGTTTCTTTCACAAAACTTAAAACCAAGCAGTATTTCCAAACTTTTCCATCATCCAATAATGCAAACTAGTTATTGCTAATTCTTATGTGCTAATATTAAAAATTACAATTTGGTATATTGTCCCTGTTTGATCTATTTCATATTTTAATATAATAATTTAATTTAAGTGACTTCCAAATTATCATCGGTGGGCTAGATAAACCAAAGATTACTTATGTTTAAGATGTGATGCGGACCCTGTACAATATAATGTCCCATCATAAGTTAAAGTTAGTTTTAGTTGTGCCAAAAATACTTTAAGGTCTCAATAATGTTTTATAAGAGAGTAAAGTTTTATTTTTTACATGAAACGGCATTATGTACTATGGCAATGTTTAGTTACTTGTGCAATACAGATATTGCAGAAAAGTATTTCTTCCTTTTGTAACATTTACAATTCATAGGTATATTTATAGCATTAGCCGTAGCATTAAGCCGATGTGAATTCCTATTGCCATATGTGTTTGTTGTATATGGGGAGCAGAGCTAATGCTTTGCTCAAGTGGTTGATGAACATTTGTTAAAATAAGTACTTTAGATTGTTAAACTTACCCATAGATTAACATGTGTTAAAATATTGCCTATATAAATTATAGTAATTCATTTTACTTGATATTATAATGTATATTGAATTTATGAATATTAAAAATATATATTGACATTTCAATGCAATGAAAAGCTTTCATTTTACTTACCTTAAATTTGGTTGAACATGGAGAGTGCTTGGAAGATGAACATAAGATCTGTCTGTAGTTTAAAAAAGGTCATGATGTGACCCAATTTAAACCACAGATCTTAGATTAGTTTTAATTTACATTTGGCTATCCAAATATTCTATGAAAAATTCACCTTAACCAAAGATTTAAGAAAAAATATACCAATCTGTGACATTAAGAATTCATAACTAGATTGAGATTAGACTAGATTGATACACAAAAGACGAAGAAAAACAAATGAATAGACAATGATGTCTATTGACAAAAGGTATACAAGTGGGTAAAAAAGGCAGGTGTAGGTATAAAAAGTATGACAGGTGGTGAAAAAACTTTGAAGGCATGAGGAATCAAGGGCAAAGAACCTAGTTGGCATTCCAATACTTCTGACTACATGGTTTCACTAGGTATTTACCTCAATTCTCAAAGGGAAGCTGGACTAATCAGGCTAGAATGATTAAACCACATTACTACCTAAGCTATCATAATAATTATTAGGTAGGTACTCATCCGTAATTTCGTATTCATATAATTTTCTTGTTGATAACGATGACAGCGACTTAGCACAACTGACAATAAATTAAGCATTATTTATTAGCATGAGGCAGCCCATAAGGATGGCATAACCAAAGCTTGTAGTAAGCTAGTACCTTCTTCACCAACCACGAGAATGAAGACACAGAGAACTCTGAAGACACAGAGAACTCTTAAGACACAGAGAACTCTTCTCTATCTCAACGGCAAACGAGTAAATTTTGCGAATGAGAAGGCAAAATAAAAACAAACAATACCACAACGATCACTTTGCGACACCAAATTTGGCTTTTGAAGTAAAAATACTTTTTGCAACTGAACAGTGGTCCTGTGAATAGTGTGTAAATACAACTGATGTAACTTCGTGTTGCGTTTTCTTGTTTGTTAAACTGTGAAACTCAAAGTATAACAAAACAAAAACTAGGTATAATCACTTTTCGGCATTCTTACCTTTTTAGTTTTTGGCAAGTTTGAAGTTTTCAACTTTTTTCAATAAACAAATGTCAAAATCAAAAACCCCGCTTCCCCGCTTCAACGTGTTTTATATATTTTTTAACTATTTTACGGCCCTGGATACGAGTCTTTTAAAGTCTTTCTTCATTAACATCGACAGGCATTGATTAAAAAAAATCGTCATTCCTACGTTTTTGAACGCGTGACCTAGTAAACGAGTGATCACAGAACAATATTACTCCTAGCGGAGTAATATTGCGGGTGATTGACGTGAGTGTTTCTGAGAGACCGCATTTTTGAATCGTTAGTTGACGAGTGATTGCAACGAGTGATTGAAACCGCTCGTCTCCGCAGGCGACGACCGCTTTTAGGTCAGGGGTACTATTTTTGAACGCCGTGACTCACTAAAGCGCAAGTCGTGCACGACTACAAGTCACACTCGTCTTCCAAGTCATGAAATGCCATTTTGCCATATTTTTGAAACCATCGTTTGGACTGTAGTGCTGCCAACCTTCAGCGAAAAATATTTCATTTCTTCTTATTTCACGCAGAATTTGTTTAAAACTTTTTTAAGGTTATTAAGGATATTTAAAATGTTTAAAAAGTGTAGCGTCAAACGGAACGTAAAATGATGTCAGATAAACTTCAAATGACAGAAAGTGACTTTGACATAAAAGCGTTCGTCGCTTGTGGAAACGAGCGGTCTCAACCGCTCGCTGCAATCACTCGTCAACGCATGATAAAAAAATGCGGCCTTTTGGAAACTTGCATCAATCACTCATTTAGAGAGTCACGCGTTCAAAAATAGCACTCCAGTGTCACTTCCTGTCATTTGAAGTTCATCTGTCATGATTTTACGTTCCGTTTGACGCTACGCTTCTTAAAAATTTTAAAAATTCAAAATAACCTTAAAAAAGTTTAAATAATTCTGCGTGAAATAAGAAGAAATGAAATATTTTTCGTTGAAGGTTGACAGTACTACAGTTCAAACGAAGGTTTCAAAAATATAGCGAATTGGCATTTTGTGACTTGGAAGACGATTGTGACTTGTAGTCGTGCACGACTTGGTGAGTGATTGACGCGAGTGTTTCCGAAAGGCCGCATTTTAAAATCGTTAGTTGACGAGTGATTGCAACGAGTGATTGAGACCGCTCGTTTCCGCAGGCGACGAACGCTTTTATGTCAGGGTCAGTTCCTGTCATTTGAAGTTCATCTGACATGATTTTACGTTCCGTTTGAGGCTACACTTCTTAAACATTTTAAAAATTCTTAATAACCTTAAAAAGTTTATAAAAATTCTGCGTGGAATAAGAAGAAATAAAATATTTTTCGCTGAAGGTTGGCAACATACTACAGTTTAAGCGATGGTTTCAAAAATACGGCAAAATGGAATTTCATGACTTGGAAGACGAGTGTGAATTGTAGACGTGCATGACTTGCGCTTTAGTGAGTCACGCGTTTAAAAATAGCACTCCCAGGTATATGTTTCATTTAAATTCATTTCGTTTTTACGATGGAGCCCTTGCGAATCCACTGGTTTCGTCATAGACGATGCAGCGAGGTTGACAAGTACCAGCACGCTAAACAAATCTTACTGCAGCTGCACCATAACAGTCTATTTTGGTTGTTTATCATATTGTTCTTATACAAATATGGACATTTATAACTCCAAATACTTTAATTATTTAACCAAATAACACCGATTTACATTATAAAGTCCACTAAAATCAATAGGGGTGGCCACAGGGGGTGGCAGTGCAAAGCTAATTGTAAATGTCGCTGTGTACGTTCATCCTTAACAAAAATATGAATTTCCTTTACTCTTTTATGCAATTAATAAAAGCTTAAGAACGGCGACAAAAGACCTTTCGTAAAAAAAAACATAAAATTCATATTGTTCCCTTATCAAAAGATTTTAAGTATTTAAAACGCAAAAGCAAACGTCCTAATCCTAAAGTTAACGTAAGTATTTTCCTGTGGTATATTTTTTGCCATAGAGAATATGTGGTGTGGACGATGTCGTGGATTATACACAGTAGTGCTATTTTTGAATGCGTGACACAATGAACGAGTGATTGATTGACGCGAGTGTTTCCAAAAAGCCTCATTTTTAAATCGTTCGTTGACGAAGGATTGCAACGAGGGGTTTAGACCGCTCGTTTCCGCAGGCGACGAACGCCTTGGCGTCAAACTGATTGCCTGTCATTTGAAGTTTATCTGTCATTATTTTACGGTCTGTTTGACGCTACACTTCTTGAACATTTTAAAAATAATTAATATACTGGAAATAAATTATATAATTGAAGATAACGTGTGGCACTCGTGGACTGCCGCGGTAAAGCTATTGCATAGCAGTTTTTTATCAATATACACACACGTTAGGGTTCAACTAGTGCGCAACAACGCGGGCGCGAACTCACTCGTGGACACGGCCAAAAAGTACGCTGTCTCACCTAGCATCGTGTCTAAAAGAAATAGCATCAGTTATGAGCAGTTAGCATCTAGTCTACTCGCATACATCTAGTCGCACGCACACAAACACCGTGCCGAAGTCTGCCGAACTAGAGTGCTATTTTTGAACGCGTGACTCACTAAACGAGTGATTGACGCGAGTGTTTCCAAAAGTCCGCATTTTTGAATCATGCGTTGACGAGTGATTGCAACGAGCGGTTGAGACCGCTCGTTTACGCAGGCGACGAACGCTTTTATGTTAAAGTCACTTCCTGTCATTCGAAGTTCATCTGTCATTGTTTTACGTTCCATTTGACGCTACACTTTTTAAACATTTTAAAAATCCTTAATAATCCGTAATAAACGCGATAAAAACCGTATTAAAATAATTTTATTTAAACCTTAAAAAAGTTTAAAAAAAATTCTGCGTGAAATAAGAAGAAATGAAATATTTTCGTTGAAGGTTGGCAGCACTACAGTTCAAACGATGGTTTCAAAAATATGGCAAAATGGCATTTCATGACTGGGGAAGACGAGTGTGACTTGTAGTCGTGCACGACTTGCGCTTTAATGAGTCACGCGTTCAAAAATAGCACTCTGAAAAGACGTTAAATGCACGGTAGGCGGAGTGGGTGGAAGGTTATTTTCGTTACGGAATTTCGATAGAAGCTATGAAATAGCTTAAAAATTCAGTATGAAATAAGAAGAAATTAAATATTTCTCCCAGCACTACAGGAGTGCTATTTTTAAACGCGTGACTCACTAAACGAGTGATTAACGCGAGTTTTTCCAAAAGACCGCATTTTTTGAATCGTTAGTTGACGAGTGATTGCAACGAGCGGTTTATATCGCTCGTTTCTGCAGGCGACGTACGCCTTTATGTCAAAGTGACTACCTGTCACTGGAAGTTTATCTGTCATGATTTTACATTCCGTTAACGCTACACTTTATCAACATTTTAATAATCCTTAGAAACCTTTAAAAAGCTTATGAAATGTTGTGCGTGAAGTAGCTGAAAGTTGGCTATACTATAATAAAGCTCAAGCAATAGTTTCGAAAATACGGCCAAATAGCATTTTGTGACTTCGGAGACGAGTGTGACCTGTAGTCGTGTACAACTTGCGTTTTGGTGAGACGGCATTTCGAAAATAGCACTCCAGTTTGGTTTCAAAAATATGGCAAAATGGCATTTCGTGACTTGGACGATGAGTGTAACTTGTAGACGTGCATGACTTGTGTTTTGGTGAATCACCATTTCAAAAATAGCACTCGCTTTCAAGCTTTCAATAAATATCTGGCTGCACCGCACTTTACAGCGTCCTTATTCTGTATAATCTGTGAATATGTGAATGTCAGTGTCAAATTTGACATTTTGTTTATTATGTTTCCGCTACACATTTTGTAAAATTAATGGAATTCGTTGACGTTCCACTTTTCTATGTTATAGTAATAATACTCGCATTAAATAATGCTGTTCCAAAAGTAGATGGTTGCATAAAAGGATTTTGTTGAAGTTTATCTGAACGAGGTAATTACATATTCATCTTATTACTTCCGTTTGGACAGGAAAAGGAAGTGCAAGTTATGGCGGCAGCGTGCTAACAAAAGTGTCTGACATCCTTATCCTGTTATTCGGTCATTGAAGTGGCGCAAAAGTGCAAAACAGTTTTAATTTCTTCATAGAAACATTTGATCTTCCGAAATCCTAGCAACGATGTTGTCTGAAATGAGCAATTCAGCTGTTTATAAGGTGCACACTATGAGATGAAAGATTCTCGTGTATTTCAGAAGAATCGACTGAAACAATATCTATACCTATTAAAGTTGTAATTATTGTTATTTTACCTAAAACTTTGTTGCTATTTTGTTCTGATATGCACACCAATACTTACTGCAGGAATAAAAACTATCATTGCCTCATAAATCTGTCAAAAACTCATGGGACTTGTTGACAGATTCATGCATGAGTAAAAGTAGAGATTCCTTACTATAAAAATCTGTTGCCAGAGATTGACAGCATCTATAGTAGACAGCAGAAACACTTAACTATATATCTTTCAATATTGATTTAGAGCACAAACTTATTGTATAAGGTATTGGGAACCTATCATTAGAATGCCATATAATATGATAGTGTAGCTGTTCCCTTAGTTATTTCCGACTTTTAAAAGATACTTGTTAAATCTTTCAGATTTCTTCACCAGGGCTTTTGTTCCACAATGACTTCGGACCTGTGCTCAGACGATGTGGTGGTCTGCATCGCATCTCCTCAGGTTATATCAGTAAGTCATACCTACATGTCTGTGATATTCTTACCAGTAATTAAGTAAAGTGAATAGTAATTTTGTGACTTAAAAAGGTGAATTTTTCAAACATGGAAGCGGCTGCGTTGGGTTCAGTCATAAATATGTTACAACACATCAGTTCCTAAGTCAATATGATAAGGTTGAAAATGGAATACAATAGTATATATTATAATGATCACTGTATATATTGTGATGTTCAGATTGTTCCCACTAACAAGTAATTCTAACAAATCTCTAACAAGCATATTGTTCAGTAAACATAAACTGACTAATAATATGAGAAAGTTGGGTTTCGCTGAAGACTCTACTTACCATAAAAGTAATTTTTCTCTGAAGTCATCAATTATTGTAAAGTAGGTTCTGACATTAAAATGTTACATATATTATTTCTTTTCAAAACTGAAAACAATGTGACCAGAAATTAATTTATTATATTAAGAATATGTATTTGCGTAGTTAAAGACAACAAAATCATTGAGTCTTTACCTATGCATGCACCTGGCTGCATTAATGGTAATAATTTGTAATATTGTTGGACACAAACTTGTGTCCAACAATATAACAACTGAATTAGAAAAGAAATAGATTGCTTATAATAGTGAACTCTAAAATTTTATTGAAAAAAGAAACTGGCATACAAGTTATATATTTTTTCTTCAAAAAGTGTTTGATACATTTGAATAAAAACTTTCTGTTTTGAAGTCAGTTGGAAAATTAGTGATAGATTGTGTCCTGGCAGCGCTGGTCTTACGCTGGGAGCTTCGTTGAGGTGACGGCTATGCTTGTTGCATTTGGTGTCTCCTGGCAAAAGCAAATATTGCAGGGAGGCACCCACCACAAGCTGTATGTTTTCCCCTAGGTGGCGGCACTGTGTCGAGAAGTCGAGCTGTCAAAATCTGCCAATCATAAAATTGATAATTTAAACATGATTAATCGATTTTGACAGTTGTCAAAAATACCTTTCGACACAGTGTCGCCACCTGGGGAAAAATCTGAACTGAATTCTGAAAACCTTAATTGTGATTATTAAGTTACATATTTTTTCGACGAGCTCCATGGCCCAACGGTCAACACGCCAGCCTGCGACACGGATCCGGGTTCGATCCCCGGTCAGGTCAGGTGACCTGGGTCTTGGATGTTTATCTTTATAAGTATTTATTATAAAATATCGTTGAGTTAGTGTCCCATAACACAAGTCTCGAACTTACTTAGGGGCTAGCTCAATCTGTGTGATATATTTATTTATTTATTATCTAAATTGTTATTATTTAGTTACACAATAATTATTTGACTGTCAGAGCTCCGTGGGCTTGGGCGGCGGGCGCGTGGCCGCGTCGTCGGCGGCCGTGGAGCTGGGCCGGCGCCTGCTGCTGGCCGCGCGCGCCGGCCTCACGGCGCAGGTGCTCGACCTCATGGCCAAGGGCGCGCCCTTCACCACGGACTGGGTAACCGGCTCATATTGCAGAAGACAAACAAAGTTCAAATGTTTATTTAATATATAGCTTGCTCAGAACACTTATTTTGTCATACATATATTATTTTCAACTGGAAACTTGTTGACGTCAGTAATTACTTATAGCTAAGTTTAACGCCGCTTCCAAAGCGGAGTGCAGAAGAAGCGGCAACAAACTGCACAGTGCATTTTATCCAATCTGCGTCAACTTACAATTATAGATAACTTTAAAAACTAGGTTTTTAAAGAAGAGTATGTTTTAGACCATTTTGATTCCCCGACGTGACGTTGCTGTATTGTTTCTGGCAAAATAGAACACATCAAGTCTTCCCGTGAATGTCGTAGAAGACGACAAAGAAAACACAAGCCAAATTAAGCACAGAAACATCAAAAAGATCTTTCCAAGCCATCTGGCCAGCGTGGAGAGTGTAGGCCGAATACTCTTAGGGCCGCCCTACACTGGATTGGCATGGGATGGCATCGGAAGCGACGCGTAATGACGCGTCTAAATGTCAAAACAAACTATTATCTAGCGACATAAGTGCAAACGGTTGCTGCACGCTCGCGGGCGCCTAGTCGCCGGCCGGCGAGCCACATTCAAGCAGTTATGCATCTTATGTCACTAAGTATACAATCCAATGTAGCGTAGCCCTTACTGCTCCGGATAATATAATTATGACGTTGATAGTAAAAAGAGAGTCATGCTCCTGCAGTGGAGACTTAGAAAGACCTGATGACGATGATAATTTGCCGACCTGGTTTTATATCTGGCTAAATTATCAATTGTTCTGGACTGTACAAATCACCAACTTTCTTTTCTTGATGTATAATCCCGTCAAAATGTATGTAATGAACAGCTGGGCACGTCGCCGCTGCACCTGGCGGCCAGCAACAACCACGTGGAGACGTGCGCCGTGCTGCTGCGCGCCGGCGTGTCGCGCGACTCGCGCACCAAGGTCGAGCGCACGCCGCTGCACCTCGCCGCCTACGCCGGCCACGCCGACGTCGTGCGCCTGCTGCTGCAGCACGACGCCGCGCTGGACTGCAGGTACGTGCCATGCCCACAATATATACACTCGCGGCCCACGCCGGCCACGCCGACGTCGTGCGCCTGCTGCTGCAACACGACGCCGCGCTGGACTGCAGGTCCGTGCCATGCCCACAATATATACACTCGCGGCCCACGCCGGCCACGCCGACGTCGTGCGCCTGCTGCTGCAGCACGACGCCGCGCTGGACTGCAGGTCCGTGCCATGCCCACAATATATACACTCGCGGCCCACGCCGGCCACGCCGACGTCGTGCGCCTGCTGCTGCAACACGACGCCGCGCTGGACTGCAGGTCCGTGCCATGCCCACAATATATACACTCGCGGCCCACGCCGGCCACGCCGACGTCGTGCGCCTGCTGCTGCAGCACGACGCCGCGCTGGACTGCAGGTCCGTGCCATGCCCACAATATATACACTCGCGGCCCACGCCGGCCACGCCGACGTCGTGCGCCTGCTGCTGCAGCACGACGCCGCGCTGGACTGCAGGTCCGTGCCATGCCCACAATATATACACTCGCGGCCCACGCCGGCCACGCCGACGTCGTGCGCCTGCTGCTGCAGCACGACGCCGCGCTGGACTGCAGGTCCGTGCCATGCCCACAATATATACACTCGCGGCCCACGCCGGCCACGCCGACGTCGTGCGCCTGCTGCTGCAGCACGACGCCGCGCTGGACTGCAGGTCCGTGCCATGCCCACAATATATACACTCGCGGCCCACGCCGGCCACGCCGACGTCGTGCGCCTGCTGCTGCAGCACGACGCCGCGCTGGACTGCAGGTCCGTGCCATGCCCACAATATATACACTCGCGGCCCACGCCGGCCACGCCGACGTCGTGCGCCTGCTGCTGCAGCACGACGCCGCGCTGGACTGCAGGTCCGTGCCATGCCCACAATATATACATTCGCGGCCCACGCCGGCCACGCCGACGTCGTGCGCCTGTGCGTACGTTTTCGTTTTTCTTTTTTGAGCTCTCGCTACTTCACCGGACTTTTTGAGGTAAGAGCAGAGTGCCCCATATTTTTGAAGTGAGAGCAGAGTGATCTACAAAAGTGTGACTGCAGGTCCGTGATATGCTACCAATATACATTACGCGAACAGAAACGATACTTAAGTATATGTGCACTTATGCGGCTATGTGTGGGTGCTGGGGCAGCGAGAGGCGCGTGGGGCGTGGACGGCCGGCCACGGAATTGGTTTGCTCGAGGGCCTACTGTTTTGTGTTAGCGTCTCGCGCACGTTTAGCACCACGGGTACAAAGTGAGTAGTGAGCGACTACCAAGTTGACAACTCTAACGCTTACATAGGTACCCCGGCTTAAGGTCACGGAACAAGGACGTTCAGTTAAGACGTTGAACGTTACATTCGACGACTTGGCGAGTTGTCCTATAGTATCGTCGTTGAATGAACGCGCTAGTCAGCAGATTGAACCTCGCAGCCCTCGGCAGGGACATGCTGCGCATGACGCCGCTGCACTGGGCGGCGGCGCGGGGCCACGAGGGCGCGGCGCGGGCGCTGCTGGCGGCCGGCTGCCAGCGCGCGCCGCTCAGCAAGTTCGGCAAGACGCCGCGCCAGCTGGCGCTGGCCGCCGGCCACCACCGCGTCGCGCAGCTCATCGACCAGGCCGACGACGACGGCGCCCCGCCGAGGCCCGAGCTCACCCCTATGCGCAGCGGTATGTCTATAATCCCTTCATCTCAATAGTTCTTCTGATAATTGTTAAAGGAACCATGTTAGAGGCCGAGAGACGTTTCCGAAGAACTCTAATACCAGAGTATGCATGGTCGATGTCACCTACACGACATATGCTGAAGAAAGTTCTTATAATAGAGTTCTTTATTAATTTTATTATTTTCCGAATTAAAATTTTTGGGACAAAGGTTCTCTTGAGTAACAAAAAAAAACAAAAAAATATTAATTTAAAAGATAGACATCTATTAATAACAATAACTGAGCCTCTGAAAGATAAAGTAACATGAATAAAAATATGGGATCTTTCACCGAATTTTAATCATAATTTTCTAATGTTGTCATTAATTCAATAAAAGATTACAAAATTCAATGAAATTTTTTGAAACGTATTATACTTTTACGAAATAGCTTATTTATTTTAGTCTATAAACATCGCTGTACATAACCATTTTCTGTGTATAGTGTCGATGTCGTCAGCAGAGACTACGCCGACAGCGCCAACTTCGCCAGCAACACCAGCAACGCCGGCAACGCCGTGGCGCGCACAGCAGGCTACAAAGGACGCCGACGCCGACCCCGCGCCCGACGACACCGACGCCCCGAGAGGCTTCCACCCCATACACAGTACGTACCTCTCTCTCACCCTAGGCTATACTAGGTTAACTAAAAACTTCCGTCTTCAAATAGTAGCGACGATCATGCACAATACAGGTTTGATAGTAAAATTATTATTTACATTTTATTTGTTCTGTATTTTTAGGGCTTCAAGAAATAAAGACGACAAATATTAAAGTGAAGCAGCAACAAGACAAAACCTCCACAAATGAACCAAAGACTGAGGTATGTAATCAAGGCACGAAGAAGAATACAAGTAATATTGACCGGTATGCTGATAAAATATATATTTGACTTTCAATATTTTATAAATAGATACGTAAAACTTGATCAAGAGTATTTCACTCTCAAATCATTAATCATTACATACACACATGTTTAACAAATAAATATATCTTTATTCCTTCTATTGAATTTTATATCGAAATATCTAAAAATAGATCTTTCGGGACTATAAGCCGATGTTTACGTATAGATATTTGTGGTTACAGACAAATAACAGCAGCAGCAACAGCAACGGCAGCGACACTCGCGCGGCGCAACTGTTGCGGCGACACGGCATCACGCTGCTGCCGGCCGACGACGGCAGCACCGTGCTCAGCGCCCTGCAGTCCGGCCGCACCGTGGTGCTCTCTGGTGCAAACACGTCTCTATTACACCTCATAGCGACACGGCATCACGCTGCTGCCGGCCGACGACGGCAGCACCGTGCTCAGCGCCCTGCAGTCCGGCCGCACCGTGGTGCTCTCTGGTGCAAACACGTCTCTATTACACCTCATAGCGACACGGCATCACGCTGCTGCCGGCCGACGACGGCAGCACCGTGCTCAGCGCCCTGCAGTCCGGCCGCACCGTGGTGCTCTCTGGTGCAAACACGTCTCTATTACACCTCATAGCGACACGGCATCACGCTGCTGCCGGCCGACGACGGCAGCACCGTGCTCAGCGCCCTGCAGTCCGGCCGCACCGTGGTGCTCTCTGGTGCAAACACGTCTCTATTACACCTCATAGCGACACGGCATCACGCTGCTGCCGGCCGACGACGGCAGCACCGTGCTCAGCGCCCTGCAGTCCGGCCGCACCGTGGTGCTCTCTGGTGCAAACACGTCTCTATTACACCTCATAGCGACACGGCATCACGCTGCTGCCGGCCGACGACGGCAGCACCGTGCTCAGCGCCCTGCAGTCCGGCCGCACCGTGGTGCTCTCTGGTGCAAACACGTCTCTATTACACCTCATAGCGACACGGCATCACGCTGCTGCCGGCCGACGACGGCAGCACCGTGCTCAGCGCCCTGCAGTCCGGCCGCACCGTGGTGCTCTCTGGTGCAAACACGTCTCTATTACACCTCATAGCGACACGGCATCACGCTGCTGCCGGCCGACGACGGCAGCACCGTGCTCAGCGCCCTGCAGTCCGGCCGCACCGTGGTGCTCTCTGGTGCAAACACGTCTCTATTACACCTCATAGCGACACGGCATCACGCTGCTGCCGGCCGACGACGGCAGCACCGTGCTCAGCGCCCTGCAGTCCGGCCGCACCGTGGTGCTCTCTGGTGCAAACACGTCTCTATTACACCTCATAGCGACACGGCATCACGCTGCTGCCGGCCGACGACGGCAGCACCGTGCTCAGCGCCCTGCAGTCCGGCCGCACCGTGGTGCTCTCTGGTGCAAACACGTCTCTATTACACCTCATAGCGACACGGCATCACGCTGCTGCCGGCCGACGACGGCAGCACCGTGCTCAGCGCCCTGCAGTCCGGCCGCACCGTGGTGCTCTCTGGTGCAAACACGTCTCTATTACACCTCATAGCGACACGGCATCACGCTGCTGCCGGCCGACGACGGCAGCACCGTGCTCAGCGCCCTGCAGTCCGGCCGCACCGTGGTGCTCTCTGGTGCAAACACGTCTCTATTACACCTCATAGCGACACGGCATCACGCTGCTGCCGGCCGACGACGGCAGCACCGTGCTCAGCGCCCTGCAGTAAGGCCGCACCGTGGTGCTCTCTGGTGCAAACACGTCTCTATTACACCTCATAGCGACACGGCATCACGCTGCTGCCGGCCGACGACGGCAGCACCGTGCTCAGCGCCCTGCAGTCCGGCCGCACCGTGGTGCTCTCTGGTGCAAACACGTCTCTATTACACCTCATAGCGACACGGCATCAATTAAGGCTTGTACATGCGCTACTGACCTTCAGGATATGGGCCGAGTTTTGAACCTTAGTTCCCCGTCAGAAAGTCAGTGGTCGACTGCCATCCGTTGCCCGCGCGCATTTAAATATTAAAAAGAAGAATAACCTGTAAAATAAAAATTCTTTTGCGTGACTCTAAGACAAGTGACGTAGTTTATGAATATTTTTTTTTTCTAAAAATCTATGAGATTAAAAACCACTCTACAATATTTTTTTTTTGTATTATGCTTTATGTTTGACCATTTTTATAGAGGTTAAACTTAGTCGAAATGGCTAAGGAGCACCCTTAAACGTAGTTTGACTGCTAAAGCGTATGTCAAAATCACATGGGTCCGAATTGAGACCCTTGCGGCACTCCTGCAAACATATTCGATATGAGGATTTACGAAATTGACAATAATTTCTCTGTCGCGATGGCTAGTTTAATACTAAATAATATCTATTCGGAGTTGCATTATATTAGCAAATGAACCAGAATGCCCGGAAATTATCAAGATCTTCTTTGTCAAATGCTTCAATCAAATCGAAATGTTGCTCAAAGTCAAAGTCAAAGATTTTTATTCAAAATTGGATAATTGTATCTCTTTTTGAACGTCATATTTTTTACTTTATTATATTTAATTTTTAATATGCAAAATCGAAAAACTACTAGCGTTTCGTAATGACCACTGGTGAGAAGAATACGCCGAAAGAAACTCAATCCAGGCTCAAAAGATACCTAAGAGAACCAGTCTGATTGAGATTGAGTAATAATAATAAATATTCCTCAAGTTAGCGCGGTGAAGCCAGCGAGGCGATGGCCTTGCGCGCCTAGCTTGTGAGCTGCTCGAGCCTTCCAAAAGACCGGGGTAACATCTGTGACTCCAAAGGAGATACAAATAATAGTAATAAAATATTTTTATTTTCCCCGAAAGTCTTTTCTTTGAATGAGAACAAGTACGTGACATCTGTTCATACGTTGCAGACGCAGGCAAGCTGATGCTGAAGGAGAGCAGCCCCCCGCAGGCGGCGGGGGCGGGGGGGACGGGGGCCGAGGGCGCGTCGCCCAGCAAGGGGCTGAAGGTGTTCACGCTGAACAACAAGCTGCTGCTGCACAACAATAAGCCGCTCGGCAAGAACATCACTAATGTGCAGGTGAGATTCAGCGATACCAACGTGCGAGGGACTAACGAAGAAGCAAAAATAATAGGGGTTTTTAAGAAAGGAAACGGGAATCGGGGGAAATTTTAAGTCAAAATACCAAATAAAAAGGGGAACAATAGTTTCTGTCACCTAAGTTTAGATGTGTCACTAATCTACAATGCCATAATTATAATATCTACCCCTAAGAAATTTATGAGTCATCATTTTAATCATAACTGTCTCTAAGTATGAATCATCGGAGTAATGTAAATATGTATCTTAAAGTATATTTTGATGCCTTTTTTCTGTTGTCTGAATATGAGATGTGTTCTATAAAAATAATTCAATAGCAGCAATAATACATTTGTTCCTGAAATAGCAAATGTTGCACATTATATGTTTAGTCATCAAAATATGAGTATCATTTAATTCGTTTAATCATCAAAATAATAGATTTGTCACCTAATAAATAGATCAGTTACTTATTTTAATGTAAAAATGGCTAACAGGGGCGAAGTCAAATTGGCGGGCTATGAAATTTGAATCGAATAGTGTACCTTATAGCTCAAAAACGAAAAGGAGGGGCGTCCCTCTAAATCAAAACCAGCACTAATAGTGCAGTAACATTTCTCTTTTTCCTTTTTTTTTCACTAAATGTATGTTCCTATATGTTTAAGTTTTTCACAGTGCAATCTGTGATATATTAAAGTATAAAAAAACCCTAATTTATCAGTTTTATTATTCGATAAGTAGGAAATATAATTTTCCAGTGATTTAAAATTAATTTACAGGTAAACATTTTTATTTTCTTCCAACTACGCTGCAATTCTATCATAACTGCACTACATATCCAGCACAAAGCGGAACTTTGCTGCACTAAAAGTAAAAAAAAAACTAAACAGTGCAGTAAACGATTTTCATACATTTTTGCTGCTCTAGTGCAGCAAAAATGTATGGAAATCCTTTACTGCACTGTTTAATTTTGTTTTTTAATCGCGGGACAATAGTTGCCACATGTCATAAAGAACGTTGGCCAACCTAACGGCCGTATAGAGTTTACAAAGGAAAGTGTGTATTGCCTTGCCTTAAAAAAAATACTGGCCATAAAGAAAAAAAGGCGGGAATGTAAACAACATTTTTTTTTACTTTTGTAATTTGTCTTCAGTTTTATTTTTCACCTACTTTTATTGCAGTAGTTGAAAGAAAAGCAGATTATGCACCTCGTATTAAGTAAGTTATATTGCATTCGTGCTTTTTAGAGCCCTCGCTTGCGCTCGGGCTCCAAATTAACACTCGTGCAGCAATAACTTACTTTCTGCTCAGTGCAACGATCTAACAATTGTTTGGTGATGCTGTTTTAGTGGCATTTAGGTACATTATTTTGAAATCCAATATAATTACTTGATGATTGATATTATTTCCAGGTAATTCTTATTTGATATTTAAGTACGCCTTTTAATGTTATTTGGTGATGCAATTTAGGTGTCAGATTTACTAATAAAGGAACAAATATAACTTATTAGGTCATTGTTTATGCATTTATCCAATAAAAAGCATGTCAAATTTTTGATCGTGTTCAAATCATTATGCTTATGTAATTAAAATAAAATTTTATTGGTTTGTGATAGGACCTCAAAATCCGGTCAAATATGAAATTAAATTACGTCTAACACGAGTAAAAGAAACAAATGAGCAAATGAAGAATTGATGGCGTTCTATTCATCATTGAAAGACCTTTAAGTTCTTGAGCTGTTTCTTTGTACTTTATGTTCTCAAGACAAGCTGTTTGTGTGGTACTTTCTGTACAAGACAAAGCTTTATTATAATAAAGCTTGTTTTTAGAACGGAAAGTAAGAAAGATAGAGAGGAAACGAATGTTGCAGCTATCGCAAGTGAAGTTCGTGCAGCTGAAGGACAAGCTGGCGGCCCCGCAGAAGGCGGTGCCGCTGCGGCCCGGCGCCCGCCGCCAGCCCACGCCCGTCAGGATCGTCGTCAACAAGAACAACGTCAAGCTGCTCGCGCCGCCGGCCGATGCACAAGTGGGTCTGCTGATATTGTTTTAAAACACCACCAGCCGGCAAATCTCATGGCGATCCTGCCAAAATTTATTCATTTGTTTATTTTATTTTTTGAACTCTTTGGATACAGAACTCTAAAACTGACAAGCTGTCTAACCTTTTGAATATATTTTGTCCCGCAGACGAGCGTCTCCCTGCCGCCGGCGGGCGAGGCGGGCGCCGACGACGACAATGCGGCACTGCGCTCGCAACTGCAGGCCGCTCGCAAGGCCATCGCCGCGCTCACCGCCGAGCTGGCCTCCTGCAAGGCCAGGCTCGCGCAGCTCGAGCAGCGCTAGCTAGGCCGGCAAGGCCATCGCCGAGCTGACCTCACCGCTTGAGGCTAACTTGAGAAATATTTAGTTCTCGAGTGACTGACTAGTGATCCAAGAGACATCTGCCATTAAAAACGTGAACAGACTTTTATACAACAGTTTAATGCATCAAATTCCGTGCTACTGACATAACGGGATGACAATTTGTACAACTTTTTATTTGAGACCGACGCAAGTACTGATCCCATAGAAAAAGCTTTTCATATAAATTGACTGAAACTGGCCTTTTGAACTTGGAAATGTATATGAAATAATTTACAGTGCCCATCAAATAAGTTGACCTAAGTGTGAGTAGGACACCGCAATACATTGCCACTGATTAATATAGTTAGGTGTGTCTCGCTCACACTTAGTTCAACTTATACGCCGCGTGTTGTACATTCTATAATGATAGTGATAGTGAATGTAGGTGTCATACGCCGGAGTGTGACAAGTGATGTGTGGTGTTATGAACAAGAGTGCCGTTGGGCAACACTAGAGAAATTACAAATCGATTGTAGTTTAGCAGTTATCGTATAATATATTCAAGTGTTTTAGTTTTCTGATCGTATTTTTCTTTTCAACCGAAAATTTGTGATATCCTGTGCCGAAGAATGGAGTTACCTTACTGTTGCCGCACTACCATTAACATAGAAAAGAAATACTTTTATACACATGAAATATGCTTGATTTACTGAGTAAACGAAAATATTGAAGTGATAGTGTTGAGGACAACACAAATCGACATAGCTTCCTTAAAGTGATTAACTTTCCTTAAATGCTCACCACCAGAGTGCAGCATTGGGGCGTTAAGAGTCGCCTGGAAGCGCATGTCTCCATACAAACGGAAAAAGGGAATTGTGGCAATATTTGATAATTTTGGAGTAAAATTAATTATTTAATCAATTAATCTCATTATAATCTACGTACGTTGCTATACAGCTTGGTTATAATACCAATGGTTTGAGAATTACAAGCCTTTTCAAATTTGTATGGAAATCTTGAGAGACGTATAATTCTCAAACATTTGATAATTTAACCAAACTGTATAGGTTAGGAACGTACGTAGATTATAATAAGATTAATTGATTGGATGCTCAATTTTGACCTAAAATTATCAAATATTGCCACAATTCCCTTTTTCCGTTTGTATGGAGACATGCGCTTCCAGGCGACACTTAAGTCTGACGGTCGAGTCGAGTCGAGAAGCACGTCGCTGTGCCGCGGCACAGCGACGTGCATCCGCCTCCAATGTGTTACAGCCTATACTGTATATGCTGATTTTAAACCTATAAGCTATATTGAAAGCTCGGAACCAGAATCCTAAATGGAATACAAAATTGCAAGAAAAAAATATAAAACGGAAGAAAAATGAGACTATAGTCGGCAATCCCGACAAATAGCACGTGAGTGACCCGTTGATATATATATATATAAAATGAGACTAGTCGCCGATCAGCTGGGCGAATTTCTATGGGAAGTCTCATTATATTTTTGGTTTTTACCTTTTTTTTTTCTCACAATTCTGTATGCACTGGCAATTCTAATACAGCTCATGTTCAAATCAGTCTGTACAATTTGATGCACTGAGTGCTCTCTTTTATTCTCTTTGTAGAAACCCTGCCGGTTTGCACTGACCATGAAGCTATTTGATTTTTATATGCTTGTAAAATGATAATTTTAAGGCTAAACAGTTGTGTTTATAGAGTTGTCTTGCCTCTATCAGGAATATAAAAAAATATTTTTTAAGATTGTAAATAAAAATTTATAAAATTTTAAAACTTGTTTTTATCATTATCGATTCTGTAGTTTACTATAAAAAAAAGTAGGAGTAGTAGGTTTCATAATATTATATTTGTATAAAACTTAGTATAACTTATTCATTATTAACAATTCCTTACAATAGTTGAGGGCTATGTATGTACAATTAAGTGACGACACATAATCATCATGTCCTGTCAAATACAGGTTATTGAACTAAAACAACATCAAGCAAGGTTCTCAAAATATGCTGGTTGCAGGGCCCGCTAGGGGCGCTCGCGCTTGGTGCACAGGGGTAGTCACAGGGCCCGCTAGGGGCGCTCGCGCTTGGTGCACAGGGGTAGTCACAGGGCCCGCTAGGGGCGCTCGCGCTTGGTGCACAGGGGTAGTCACAGGGCCCGCTAGGGGCGCTCGCGCTTGGTGCACAGGGGTAGTCACAGGGCCCGTTAGGGGCGCTCGCGCTTGGTGCACAGGAGTAGTCACAGGGCCGGCTAGGGGCGCTCGCGCGCGCGCGCCTGCAGCACGTCGCGGAACTGCGACAGGATGGCGTTCTCGCGTTTGGCGCGTTCCTCTTTGCTGAAGGCCGCCAGGGCGCGCTTCTCGTCGGCCGAATAGATCTGGTTCTCCTTGCGGATACGCACGGCTTCCATGCGACGATGCCTGCAAATACAAAGTATTATATAAATCACTTTCTACCATAAGCAAAACGCCACAAATGCAATTTAGCAAACATTTGCCCTATGATGCTGATCTAGAATAGAACCTCTAATTCTTTTTAAAGATATTAAATTTTACTTCAAATGTACCAAATGAATGAAACATGAAAATGCAAACATTTCTTGCAAATGGATAGCAGTGCCATAATAACTTTTAAAATCATTTTAACAACATGATTAAAGAAACTAAACAAAAAGAATGTAACCTAAACACACATTTGGAATAATAAAAGAGACATTATATAGCAACACTCAATTAATCAGAATAAGTAGAACAGAAAAGTAAGTTCAGCACCTGAGTTGCAATGGTGCATATCAAACAGAACATACCTGCTACCACTCATAACATATCCAACAGACTCATACGACGCTATCTCGTCAGAAGTGAGTCCGATCTCCCCTCTGCGAGGGATGCGCTTGCCCTCGGCCACGTAGGCGGCCATGGCGGCGCCCTCGCCCGGCAGCAGCGCGCGCCCGAAGTCCTTGTGGCCCAGCGCTGGGCCCACGCGCGGCGAGGGCCCGTACACCTCGGCCGCTAGCTCTGTCTCTGGCTGACTCAACTTGGAACTGTTCTTTGTTTCTGCTAGCTCGTGTTCTTCTGCAAGAAATACATAGTATAAGTATATGAGCTACGCTGTACATAGCCTATTGACCTAAAAGATGAAATGCTGACAGCGCGCCAATGGGCCGCTGTTCGATTGTAATTTACTTTAGTACCATTAAAATAGTCTCGAGATCAAGTCGTTTTTATCAATTATCGCGGTACTCAACCCTATCAGACTTTGACCGCGTGTGTGACCCCGAACCAGCAGCGAGGAAACACAGCCAGCAGCAGCCGTGCACCAAGCTATCGAAGCAGCAGCATATCAGTATAAGCAAATCATCACTTATCAAGTAAGATCTTTCCTTTTCTTACCACAATGGAAGGTCTACTAGCAACCCAGTCCCAAATCATGACAGGAATGGATCAGCTCCTGACTAATTTCAAAAAAGATGGTCCAGAGCATAAGACTAAAGAATGATTACATCTTGAGACGTTTAGACACTCTGGCTTCTTGTTGGCAGGAATTCCAAGTAAATCATATTAAGTTGTGTGAGTTTGGTGATAAAACTGGTGATTATTTTGTTGGAGATCATTACAATAAAACTAAGGAATTTTATCAATCAGCTCGGGAATACATTATACAGAAATCTGCACCAATTTTAAATCCAAGCACACACACCTGTAACAAGCATATCAAGTCCTGCAAATATTAGTAGCAATGTTTTTCAAAAACCAATTTTAAGACCGGCCACTCCTTTAGCCTCTACATCTAGCGTAGCGGACATCATCAACACTGCAGAAGGCAGCTCCATGGATACCAAGACAACCTCATCTGTGAGCAATATTCTTAAGATGGTTTCACATGGTACAAACAGCCATATAGATGAGTTATTGAGAAAGCAATCTAGTAATTTCATCAAACCAACAAGACAATGTTAAAGGACCTACTGCAGATGTAGAAAGGGTTCACTGTGAAGAATATAGAATCCAGCCTTTTTTAAGTTGAGGTCACTACTTGAAATACTGCGAATGAGATTTGAGACATTCAATATGCACCAGGCTAATAGGCAGCCATTCACTTTACAATAACAACCAGTAAGAATCTATAGGCACCTTCATAGGCTAACCATCAGTGGGCAGTGAGAGTCAGCAGTAGGCAAAAACGAACTGAGATAATAATGAGAGAAGTGACTTACTCCCTTTTTCCACCCAGACCTCCTCTTCACTGCTGTCACTACTATCGCTGCTAGAGCTCTTGGATTTCTTCTTCTTTGCCTTTTTCCGTGCCTTCTTTACCTTTTTTAACTTCTTTTTTAATTTCTTCAGCTTCTGTTTGGTGTCCTCTTTGTCTTTGGACTTTTTACTCTTTTTCTTTTCTTTTTTACTTGTTTCCTTTTCTGGCTGTTCAGGTTCATCATCAGAGCTGAAATAAAGGAGGAACAGGTCATTATTTAGTTAAGTCAAAAGTAATCTCAACAAATTCAATTAATATTTACAATAAATTGACATCTATATAAAAATAACATCTATAACAGAATGGGTGAGATCATCATGGCATCCAGAAATTTTAAACAAGTTGAGAATATTATGGTAATGGTGTTTGTAAACACTTGTTGGTGTAACATAGTGAATAAATAAACAAGTTAACAGTGTAACATAGTGAATAAATAAACAAGTTAACATGTTAGCAGTGGTAAAGTACACTTACTCTGGCCTAACAGGAGACTTGCCCCAAACTGAGGAAACTCCAATTTGCCCGATCCTCTCTCGCTCTTCTCGCCTTGCATCAAGAAACTCCTCTTCTTGTGGTTTGTAACGCCCACGAGGACCTGGCCCTCCACCTCCTTTACAAAAGATTGAGAGTTATAAAAAAGTTTTACATTCATATAAATCTTACAACCTGTGTGGCCTAGTGGTTGTTATGCCAGCCTGGTATAGTGTATGTAAGGCTTCACTCCTCACAACCAACCCTTAGTTTCCGTTAACCAGGTCCTTTCTAACAAACATCACACTCTACCTACCTAACCTAACCTTCAGAGACGATTTTTTGCAAAACCTTGAGTCATAGAGTAAAATTGAAAGAACAAAACAGCTTATTTGGGATCTCGTTAATTATTACAACATTAAAAAAACAGGTCTTATGTAGTCTTATGTCCCAATATTTGCACATCCTTTACCCAGGCTGTCACACGGGAGGTCACAGGTTCAACCCAGTCAGGTCAAGATCTAGTGACATTACCTCCGCCTAGTCCGCCGCCGTGATCCTCTCTGTAGGAGCTACGACCGCGGTCTCTATCCGCGGTGTGGGGCCGCTCTCTGTGTCGCTCGCGGTCCCGACTCCTGTCCCGGCGCTCCCGCTCTCGACTCCGCCGCCTGTCGGGGCTCCTGTGGCGGTCGCTGCTGTGGTGACGACTTCGATCTCGATCGCGATCTCCAGCCATTATATTATTTTGGAAACTTTCCACACGGTATTTAAAATTATTTGCTACAATTGAAAACTATTCAAAATATATTTAAATTAAGGATAATAATTTACATTAAAAATGTTAAAACGAATCGAGAAAGAAACAAGCAACAAACGACTTGTTCGTGAACAAACGTCAAACAATTTTAAGTCAATAGGACATTTGACAAATTTTGACATTGATTGACCCCGTACGTAACACACGGTCCGAACCACAGATTAGACAGAGTATGTGTCCGATCGGCAGGAGCCGACAAACTACCTACCGTCGAAAACCAACCATCCTGCAAGCCTACACACGTTCCGACCAATATCGTCCGACGAGCACCCGATCAGTGTTGCCAATGCTACAAATAGTATCTACAACCTAAGTTACCCCTACTCTGAGGAAAATCTAATGAACTAATGCAGGTCATGTAAATACACGCAAATATTAATGGTTCATTGTGTATTAAAACTGAATAACCATGAAATGCATATTAAAACGTGGTAAGTTATTATGACAAAAATCGGTAATAGTAGCTAAAGTATTTCGCTACAACGCTATTAAATTGTTTTTGCCTGACATGGGAAAATAGTCAGATCTAGCTATAAAGTTGATAAGTTAGTTGGCACCACTGCATCTGACTGCCTGTCTATGTCTCCTCTTACAGAATTCGCTACATTTAAAAGGATTACGTTATTTATTTATTTATATTGAAAAGTTCAGTTTTAAAATAGATAAAATATTTAATTTTAGTTATAATAAGTAGGTAAAAATGTCGTTAACGATGTGTCTAAAAATCGAGTCTAGTGGCAACACTTTGTCGGACCGACCGTCGGAACATCCTTCCACACGCACTGATTTGGCAGATGGTAGGAAGCCGACCGCGTCGGAGAGCCAACCACTCCCGACCGGTGACCGACTGCTCTACACACGGTCCGATTTGGTCGGTTCCGACGGTCGGCGTCCTGCCAAATCGGAACGTATGTTACGGGCTTTAGATAATGAAGGATTGACCCGGATACACCGAAATTTAGTTTTTAGCTTTCACGCGTTATTCGAGTTTTCTTGTTTATCAACGAAATTATAAATAAATAAATAAATAATAAATATATAGGGACATATCACACAAATTGAGCTAGCCCCACAGTAAGTTGTGAACTTGTGTCGCAGGATACTAACTCAACGATACTATATTTTATAATAGGTATATACTTATATAGATAAACATCCAAGACCCAGCCCCCCTATTTACTAACTCGGATGACAGGTGTCGATGCCTATCAATCGAGAATTTACAGTTACAATGCGGGTTTTGCTTGCTCGAACTTTTTATTTGGAATACAAAAACCGCATTGTAACTGTAAATATGAAAGGTCAATATGAAAAAGATCTTTTTCCATAGTGACCTGACCGGATCTTCGAACCCGGGACCCCCGTGTCGCAGGCTAGCGTGTTGACCGCTGCGCCACGGAGCTCGACAATTATAGTGTAAGGGTATGTATGTATCACACATAGATAGCATAGCTATTTGAAGGTGGGCCCACCCAGACTTCATAGACACTATGGCATAATCCTTTCGGCGTTCGCAAACAATACAAGCGGTTGTTCGAAGACAAGTGGTCACACGTTCAAGAATAGTACCCCTGAGCCTGAGGTACTTTTGGTTGTGTTTGTAAGATTGGTAGAATTGATTGTTTTGATGTGTGACGTCCTCTGAAGTGACGTCAATATTTCAATAATGAATGACGTCATTCGATTCGTAGAATGCGGTTGCGGTGGATTCAATTTTGTGTTTAATTTTAGTTTCCTAACAAAATTGCCTTTTTTCAGTTTAATAGGTCGGAAAGAATTTAAGCTGTTACGAAAATCAAAAAGTGATCGTTAAAATGAAATTGTCTACCCCTAGATATACATTCTGTTTGTTTTTCCAATTCACTTTCATGTTTATCGATTTAATTTTCAACTGCGTTAGTTTATTTCCTAGGAGTCGCGATGGCCTACTCGTTTTATTCATGTGAGTTTCTTTTTTTAATTGTTTTATCAATATCATGCAAAAAGTCACTAAAGTTTACAATATATTTTCAGATTCCAGGATCTGTTTTTGGTACTCTCCATTACAGCCATGCTGATGACATTCTTCTCTACATATCTCTTCCAGGTGAGGATATAAAAAAAATATTACATTTATTCTGTTGAAATTATTATTGACGAGCTCCGTGGCGCAGCGGTCAACACGCCTGCCTGTGACACGGAGGCTCCCAGGTTCAATCCCGGTCAGGTCTAGATGAAAAATGATCTTTTTGAGATTGACCTAGGTCTTGGATGTTCATCTATATAATTATCTATTATAAAATATAGTATTGCTTAGTTAGTATCCCATTACACAAGTCTTGAACTTACTTTGGGGCTAGCTCAATCTGTGATTTGTCTGTATATATTATTCTAATGATCCTCAGTTACATATTCTGTTAGATTGAATATAATAATTTAAACAACCCTGTTTGAATGTATTATTAATTACATTCAAATTACTCTTCTGCAACACAAATGTTTGTTCAGAAACAAGGAATATTTAGTGCAGTGGTTTTCAACCATTGGCGTACCATTTAGTAGTTTTACAAGCTAAAATAAGGGCAACAAAATATTTAAAGCTTTGTCAAGAAAAATCTAAGATTGGATTAAAATTGATGAGTACTATCAGTATGCACTTGAATCTGATTCTTTGAGCAGTTAAAAGGGAAATACTTCCACTAAAATTCGAGAAGTCTCATTCATTTTCTTTATCATCTACTAGCTTCAAAAATGGTACATTCATATCCTACCTATGGCACTTAAGGATGCGCTAGTCCGGAACTCGAACTCGTCAACGCACGTGGCTAATTTGCGTGCTATTTCACTGAGAAAGGGATAGACTCGGTTTTGAACAGTGCGGAACTATTTACACTGATGTATAAGCACATCGGAACTACAGTCTAGTGTGTGCAAACACAAATATTGTTGTAAATCGAAATCTTTGTCGTCTAAAAATTCGCGAGTATGCGTTTGGGAGAAGTATTCTTGTGATAAAAAAGCTGAATGTTTTAATTAAAAGTAAAGTTATTAAATTTTTTTAATAACCATACTATGCTTGTATGAATTTTGTTTTAGAGATTTTATACTCCTTCCGGTTTTTAATTGTGCCCGAAGTTGCATTAAAATTACGTGTTGAAACGGAATGTTCTGAGACTCGTAACTTTTAAAGTACTTATAATTTTATAATTATGATTCCATGCAAGCATAGATAACGACAAGACAAATCGATAGAATTAAAAACTTTAAACAGACGATACCGAACAACGGAGTCATCACCCTACAGAATTTGTATGGCGAAACACCTGACTAGCGTACCCTTAAGGATAACGCAACTATCCAACGGTGAAAGAATTTTCGAAATCGGTTATAATATAAGTATAGATTTTTAACTTATTCAAGTTTTGGAGATAAAATAATCCTGCTTTACTTACAAAAATTTAGGTATTAATCAAAAGTATGTGATGCAATGGGTGTAGCTTTGAGCAAAATATATTACATACCTCAAGAATTCAAGAACTTGTACAGAAGATGCAAGCTCAAAAAGTGGCCAAGTGTGAGTCAGATTAGACTATGAAGGATTCCGTAGTAGCAAAAATGGATTAGCCAAAATACTACAATAAGTTTTCACTGTAAAAACTATGAATAAGTAATTTCTTTATGAAAACACGGCTTTACTCACGTTTTATTACGTCGGATCCGCCGACAAGTTTTGGTCTGTTATGAAGACCATCATCGGGGATTCGGGGCGGGATTGGCCCACGTAAAATACGCGAAGCGATTGAGATACAGAGGCGTCCGAATTTCAATCGAGATGGTGGTCGGTCGTTACCTACGACTTGGAAACCGGTACTTCAAACTTTGCCAAACTCTGATAGCAATACTGTAAGAGGTATCGACACGGTCAGCTCGGTTCATACTAGTGCTCTCGTAACAACGGACTCACAAAACGATGAAGTCACACCACAGGCAACATCCTCTGATTTTTTGGCATCCCACCCACCGGACATCGTTTCGAGCCGCGCAGCGCGGGCAGCGGCGACGCGCGAGGCGGCCCTCAGTGCTTTGAGGGAAGCGTAACCGAGTGTCGCCACCCCTTTCACTCGCCCCGATGGTGGTCTTCGTAACAGAGCGACTCTATGACTAGACTAGACTAGACTTAATAAAACGTGAGTAAAGCCGTGTTTACATAATGAATTTATCTCGCGTAAGTTTTAATATTTTTAAGTAATTTCTGATTCATAGTGTGTATTTAGTGTTTACTCGACGAAATATAACGTGAGTAAAGCCAGGTTTTCATAATAAATTTATCTCCCGTAAGTTTTATTATAATATAAATATAAAGACGTGATAATATGTATGTATGAAGACGGGATGTGTGTGGTTGCAGGCGGGGCTAGTGGAGGTGCTGGCGCGCAAGTTCTTGGCGGCGGGCGGCGTGTGTTGCGCGTACGTGGCGGCCAGCGTGGCGCTGCACGCCGCCTGGCTGCTGCAGCGCTGGCCCGACCCGCACGCCGCCTCGCCGCCCGCGCTCATCCTGCTCTTCACCCTCCAGAGATGCCGTAAGTGCTCTTCTTGCCCGTGTCTTAATAAAGCCCCTTAAAATATAGACTATTTGAAGAGGCTTTATTTTGACAAGTGATATCAAAAGGAATAAAAATATCAATCACACACACATCAAGATATCACTTACTCAGTGAATCATTAAGGTGTTGTCATTTCAAAAAACTTTAAGGCTTTCGTATGTTTGCCTATTTATTAAGGGTATAGGTATACTAGTGATTTGATGTTTACTAAAGTAACCATCAAAACGTTGTACTGTAGTTTTCAAAAATAGCGAGTAGTCCTGCTGTGGTGTACAGACACATCCTTTAACATTTCATCTCTTGCTGCATGATTGAGGAGCGGTATGTAGCAGCCTCCAGCAAGCTATAAATGTTTCAATGTCAGGCCAAATCGAAAGTAACATTCAGTGGTTATGTAACTATCTCACGAGCAATAACCTTGTTCCCAGTGTCCCCATGGTACTATTTCTTCTACAAGCGCGCGGCGCTGCGCGTGAGCGACCCGCGTTTCTACGAGGACATCGACTGGATTCAGCGCCAGCTGCGCCCGCACTGACCCCTCTCGCGCGCCGCACGGACCCCGCACTGAACGACATGGACCGAAGAGCTTGTATAGGACACTTGAATTTATATAGTTAAATGTCCTTGGTTCACATTGATAATTTCTTTACGCCATCATATTGTGATAGATTCTGTGCAGAAAGGGAATGGTCGTACTGTGCGAGAAAACTAACATTATGAAATAGCAACCCGACCATACAGGCCTTGGGCTGTTTACCGCGTAGGGGATAAAGGAACGTGATGTGCATGTATGTATGCAACCCGACTGACGTTTCTCGATTTAATAATGTCGAATCTCTTGTAATGCCACATTCTCGTGTTATTATTTTTTTATCTGATCATTTTGAAAATGGTAAAAAGAATAAGATAAATAAAAAATGTAAAAAATCCAAAGCAGTCACACGAAAGAAACAGCATCACCCTCAATTCCTATGACCATTCCCTTCCTGTTTTGCCGAAGCAGACGCGTGTGCTCCGGTGAAATTAGAATTCCTTGGTGAAAAATTAATATATATATAATGCTGTATAACTCTTAGCACGTTTACATATTTTTAAGTTTTAGGTTAGAGACTTATGGACTGCATTCTATCTAGTCATGTAATGTATAATATTTAAGCACAAATAAAAAGTTTACTCAGTAATCTGTCTTTTCAATCTTCTACTAAGAATAAAGAATAGGTTTCGAAAAAAAAAAACGCTCATTGACAGGTTACTTGTATAGCCCTCCCACTATTTTTTTTATTTGTTGTTATAGGTCCAATGTGAAAATGTGAAATTGACACATTTTAAATAGAAAATTTTTGTTTCTACCCTATAACGGTTCAATAGATACAGCTCTGTGACAGACACGAGGACAACGGAGTCTCAGTATAATAGTTTTGTTTTTTTGCATCGTTTGGGTAAGGAAAACGGGCATGAAATTTTTTTTTATCTAATATCCGTGGTTCGGAACTATATTCAGCGAAAGTTTTTTATGCCACTAAGAAGGCAAACAGGCATACGGCCCAACTGATGGAAAGCGGTTACCGCAGCCTATGAACGCATACAAAACCAGAAGAGGTGCCACTCATTTCAATGTGAAAGTATTTAAAAACTTATTTGCATACAGTTGTCCAAAGGCAGCGGTGTTCACTTACCATCAGGCGCTTGCTCGTTTGCCGTCCAATGACAAAAAAAAAATACGTCACCCACCAGTTCAGTGTCTTACATAGAGTAGATACAGAGGTAGAAAAAAACAACAGGTTTTAAATTTAATAATTTACTGAAGCAATTCAAAACTTAAAAAATACATCATTGTTTTAAATGAAATAAGGTGTAACACATTTTGCTATACAGTAGGAGTCAAATAGAATGGCGATTGTGAAGTTAGCGACTTGTAGATGTTAGCGAGTTAGGCGTACAACTCGCAGATAAGCCGCGAGGCGCAGATACGGCGCAGACATGGAACACTGTGAAAGCATTTTAAGCCTTTTTTGCAGAGTCAAAACGACCATTATCGCGTGAAAACACGATCCGCAATGCCACGTGCGGGACAGGAAGCATCAATTCTTTCTTACGATATTGGTCGTTTTATAAATGATAATAAGGCTTAAAATTCTATCATAGTGTTACCCACGCCTGCACCGTATCTGCGCCTCGCCTTCGCCGTACGCCTGTCCTGTGTGTTTTATGCCTTAGGCATCGCCTCCACGAGCGTGTAAATTGCGACGATTTTATCGTCGTGTCACCTATTTCCATTATCCCTTAGCATTTCTCTGCATACGACGATGTTATCGCGATGCGACGAGAGGCAGAGTGCGAGCGAAATCAATCGTATGCCTATTAGAATAGGAGATATAATAGTATAGGTAAGATAGAAGCGTGAACTCATCACGATTGTCTCGCTCGTAGAGGCGATCCCTTACGACGTGGACCTGAGCCCGTCAGACCAACTAAGTTCAGAGACGCCTATGATTCGAACTGTAGTTGTACTAAAGTAGGAACTATTGATTTGTCTATCCTTATTGCTTCATTTTGATTAACATTCTCTATAAAGGGTTGTAGCTCTTTACTTGTCGCTGCCACGAACAAAAACCATTCAAATTTATTCGAAATGATGCTACGTTCCGGTTAACAAAAAACAATTTACGTATGCTTGATGTGCATACGTAAATTGTTTTTTGTTAATGATAATAAATGAATGAGAGAGATAGTCGGCTATTCTTTTTTTTTGTCATAAACAGAAAGTAAAGACCAATAGTGGGGGAAACACAAATATTGCATACGTCATTTCATTTAATCAAGTCTTTTGCATAACGTATTGAGTGTTAAACGTCTAATCTATATAAAAAAAAAACTTTCTGAAGGATTTTTAACCGTCATTGCTTTTTGGACCGAGACATCGCTGTACAAAGGAAGCCCAAAGTAATCGTTATGCCAGGGCACTTGTAGGTTTCATAATGGCGGATGCAGTAGTTCCGCTTAGCTTTCGACATTATTTATTTATTAACTCAAGGCATATATAACAGGTAATAACAATAATTATCTTGCCATTGTGAATTAACACTTACGACCCGCGACCGAAGACTCACATTTGAATGTTAATTATTCTGTGGGAGCATGTTTGTGTAAACGAGCTACTCTCTTATTTACAAGTTCACTACAAAGGGCGGGAAATAAGGTAAAGGCCAACTGAGCGTCATTTGTACTGCGTTCACTGCGAGTCACCTTCACAGGTGACATCACAGGGGTACGATATTTGAAATTTCGCCGTTCGTAAGCTAGCGGTGTTTCTATTCAAAAATCGTTCGAAGACGAGTGGTCGCACGTTCAAAAATTGTACCCCAGGGCGTTTACGTGAGTCACCTTGACCGGTGACGTCACAAGGCGTTCACTGCGAGTCAACTTAATAGGTGACGTCACGGGGCGTTTATGTGAGTCACCCTCTTAGGTGACGTCACAGGGCGTTACTGTGAGTCACCTAAACAGGTGACGTCACAGGGCGTTCCTGTGAGTCACCTCCACAGGTGACGTCACAGGGCGTTCACTAGAACATCGCGCGGCACACCGGACAGTTGGACTTCTTGCTCGTCGTGAACCACTTGCGCTGCAAACACATTCAGATGTCAGTATGAGCTTGCTTTAGTGTCGCCGCACACGGTCCGTTAGTCACAGCCACAATCGTCAACATTGCTAGGAGAACGTGGCGTCCATGGTGTGCGGCGAGTCCGTATAAAATATATGGAAATAACAGGAAAGTGGTCGGTGGCTGCGTTTTGTGGTTGTGTTTGTCGTCCGTATGCGGCGACACTTGAAGAAAATGAAATATTTTAATCGAATGTAATGCTGATAAGGATGGACTAGAGCGTCGTTCCGTAGTGGTGTTTCGATTTCTGGTCTTCGCAGTGAAATCTTTTTTAGTTAAAAAAAACACATTTCATTCAGGTTTTTTGTTTGCCGATTGCATCTTCGGCAACTTTGATAGTTTTTCACAGATTATCTGGGTCGCTTGCCGTTTTTAATATGGGCGTTCAGAATTGATTTTCACTCCAGATGGTGGCACTCTGTCGAGAGGTAGTTTTGACAGCAGCTGTCAAAAATACCTCTCGACACAGTGTCGCCATCTAAGGGAAATCTCGATTCCAAGCACCCCCTTATTGACAAACAATGTGAAATGGGGATTAGCAAACTAGGCGGTCCTCTCAGGGCTATGGAGGCGATGGAACGAGGACTCACCAAGCAGGCGTTGTGGAACTTGTTCTTGCACTGCACGCAGAAGACCTTGGGCAGCACGCCCTCGGCGGGGTGCAGGCGGCAGTAGCAGATGTAGCACTGCGGCGCGCGCTCCATGCGCGCGCTCACGGCGCTGACCCACAGCGAGGCGGCGCTCAGCAGGTCGCCGTTCTGGTAGCCCAGGTACACCTGCAGCCAGTGCGCGCCCGCCGCCGGGCCCGCCGCCGGCGTCTGCACGCGCGGGGGGGTGAGGGGGTGCTCGCGCGAGAACGTCACTGTGAGCCTCAACGGCTGGTCCTGGATGAGTAACGAACAGGATTTGATTACTTAATGAATTATTTATGTACTTCAAGAAACTAAGTCTCACGCATTGAGATCTAGAGGAGCTCCCTTATATATTGGCATTGTTCCATTCCTGAAAATTTAAAATTTAAGCGCTGCAGCGCTAAAACAATAACGAAGCGTCCAAGCATACATAACTCAATACCTCAGCGCTATATTTACTACTCTCACGCGTTTCCATAGCAACATGTTAACATAATGCAAAATGGCCGGAGGTAATGGGGAACTTGCATTAAGAGTACATTTTGAAAACTATTTCTGATTATATAAGTATCTAGCTGGAAAAATCAGTTAAGGACACTTTCAGTCCGATATCGATACATTAACTTTGGTTAAGATTGGTTAGAAAAGTCCGTTTCAAAAATATGAAAATTCCAAAAATCTTATATTACTATAAAATAGCTCTTTAAATTTATAGCAATTTTTGTTATGAAGCCATTACCCTAAACGTAATATTTAACATAGCTGACAAACAAAGTCCTCACAACACGCATACAAATTGCTGAAAGAGTGACGTCACTAGTCAGTTGTTTTTTCTTAGGGACGTTTAGGCCGAGACGAAAAATTAGGATTTTCAAACCATTATATCTCAAAGAGTATTTGGGTTATCAATATAATTTTTTCACTGTTATGTTAGCGATAAGGCCGCCTTTTGCACATTCTCTAGTAATTAAGTTGTATTATTTCTGTATTGTATTTTTCCTTTGATGTGCAATAAAGGGTTTCTATTCTATTTCTATTTTTAAGAGCTCTTTTCATAGAACAATGAAAAAAATTGTGTGCAAGTTCCGCATTATATTGACTTTTTTTTTGTAAAAAATAATGTACTTGCTGATGAAAATTTGTTCCTTTGCACTGTCCAAAGTTCGATAAGTTATTACTGCAATAAATCAATACACACCAGGGCATTTTTTTATGATTTTTACCAAGTTTTTGCTTATTAATTGTGGGAAGTACCACAAGCGAAAGAGCTAACAACCGGTTGTGTGAGTTGTGGCGTGATGGCCACAGTTGAACGGAACAAAGTAAGAATTTGCGATGTCTTCTCTAGTAGTTATATCTCAATGGTCTCACGATTGGTTAGTAAAGTTGCGTTAGTATTTATTGAAAAATAATTTAATAAAATTCAATTTCAATTAAGTCAGCCACATTTGGGTACTTCAATATCTGTTAAGGCTTTCGTATTATTGACTATTTTTATTGTAATAAGATGAAATGATTATTAAAACGTTATACATCATATTTTTATAGATGTCATATTTTTATACATCTGTTGTATGATCAAAAGTCTAATAGTGGCGCTATAGTTCAGATGACCATAAATCACACAATCCTTGTTTATTAGTTACTTTAAAAATTACAAGATAAGGTTAGATGCTTCTTCGGCTAGTGATAGAATCGCGTGCGTTGACGAATAAACACTTATTTTATATTGTTATTGAAAGTAGGGCAACTACGCAGCACATTTGTGTGTACTCGTACATCTGTAATGCTATTCTAATAAATTCTTATGAAATTATGAAGTAAGATATGGGAAAAACTAATGCTTGCGTTAACTTTATGGCTTGAAGTTGTACACCATGTTATAACAAATAGGTCTTTTGATGATTCTCTGTAGCCAATGGCGGCCTTATACTGACTAGGGAGTGGCAACCACCCATGGCCACACGTTTCGTTTTCCCCTCTCATTTTATTTTAAATAAAGCATGGTGAGCGTCACCACGTTTTTCAAACGCGACACTTTAAATTCAAAAAAACTTTCTTTAGAGTATGGCATCACGCGAGTAGCACCCTTGGTGTGGCAATCTTGTTTCAAACGCAGCTGTCCATCGAAATTTAAGCGTAGGAAGGAGTTTATTGGGCTGGGGGAACGGGAAAAGTTATTTTAGTTGGATGGCTTAGGAATAATTACCTCGACGGTGTGCACGGCCTGCGCCTCGCGCGCGGCGGGCAGCAGCAGCAGCTGCGTGTCCACGAGCGTGTTGGCGCGCTTGGCGGCGCGCCGGAACTGGTCCTGCAGCAGGCGCGGCGCCACGGCGTGCGCCGCCAGCGCCGCCAGCGCCCGGCCGGCGCGCGCCGGCCACGCCGCCCACGCCGCGCGCGCCGCCGCCTGCCCCGGCCCGCCCAGCGCGTGGAACACGCCGCGGCACGCCAGCGCGCCCACGTCGCCCGCGCCGCCGCACGACCCCAGCTCCGCCTCTGTCACATTCACATGCATACTATGTATGTACCGTTTCTGGTTAAGACCTTCGGTCAAGTATAGAAACGAAAGACCTTCGACTTGACCGAAGGATAGAAACGAAAGCGTTCGAACCAAATGAGTATATAATACATTTATGTAGTGTGACGACACACGACCTCATTAGCATTCCACGTATAACTATCTAAGAATTTACCCTTGAACCTTGTTAAATAGAAAATTATTAAAACATTATTTAGCACAAGTATGTACACGTGTAACCTCAATAGACAAGATAATGACGAATTATGTCCTACTTAAGATCTGTATAAAAAGCTATGTTAATTCAATAATAAATGAGCAGTCAATAGTTAATCTTCGAACCTGCAACTAGTGAGTTTCACTTATAACAACCCCGCGTCCGTCAACCCTCCATATGGCGACCCTAGCCAGTGCCTTGCCTCGTCGGTACTGGGGGCACGGATGTCAGTTCGCGTTTACCGCGCAAATTGAATAAATAAGTGCTTCCCTACAAGAAAAAAGAAATTCGGCGCACATTAAAGAAAAATTAAAAACAAGAACAGACTTTGCGTTTAAGAAACGAATTACGAAGAAACGCACGGAAATAAGAAGATTCAAGATAAATAAATATGAAAATATTAAATGTTTACGAAAATATTAATTGTGAAGAAAGAAAATGAGGAAAGAAGAAAATATAATAAAATGGCGTATTGACTATGAAGAGTACATGAAGAAAGAATATATTTTATGATGATTTATTCTGAGATTTTGAAGAAAGAAGAAAGAAAATTTGTTTGGTGGAGCGGTGTCCAGGGTAATCCCGGCCCACGGAGTCCAGGGTATAGCCCGGCCCACCCGGCGTGTACAGTTCGCAGCAGCTTACAGCAGCAGAGCGCAGCAGCAGCCAGCAGCACGTCGCAGCGGCAGCCAGCAACGACATCAGTATTTCACTCCGGACAAGACAAGGAAACATATCCTTTTACAAGTATTTGTTATATTTTTCTATAAACATTCCATTAGATTTGCTTTAAATAAGGAAGATTTCAATTGGAATTTTAAACTTTCAGTACGAAACATTGACCTTAACCTCGAATAGGTATGTGAAGTGTATCGTCGATAATAAATAAGAAAAGTAATCACATATCAAATTACCAGCGAGATGTGAATCATTGTATGGCTGTCAACTAATAGGACTATAGATTGTGTAAATTATTCAAATTAAATTTATAAAAAACATTTCTTGTACCAAATACAATTACTATAAGAGTAATTGAAAAATTATAAAATATTGAATACGCAAAGGAGTAACTTTAAAGAAGTTTTATACCAGAAACAGTAATTTTAATGCAATTTAATAACAATGCTCAAAGAATACGACTTCATTTTAAGTTAGATGTAAATTGCAAAAATATATTCATTATTTTTAATAATAATTACTTAATCATGTTAACGAGATAAAACATTAATTCAATGGTATTCTATGATTAGTGGATATTTTTGTTTTAAATAGAAGATGAATAGTGACGAAGTAACGTGATTACGCTTCGTGTATGACGTGTTGATGTTAGCGTCTTAGATTGGAATGCAGCGTATGCTGTCTGTTAGTTATCATCTCATGTTCCATATTGATTGTGACGATTTTGTGCATCGTATTATTTTTATTCAACGTCAGAAGAATGAAATAATGTGGCAAAGATAATAAGGTATATCTACAAATATATAAATGTGTAATAAGTTTTGTAAAACATGATCAGTAGGTTGCACGAGCTGCACTGCTGAAAGGGATCATATGAAAATGTCAAGGTCATAAGGATACAAGAGCAGGCTAGAATCTATTTTATCTAATCCGATCATGTCTAGGTCGAGCTACCATTCGTGAGGTTGATATTTAGAAATTTGCCTGTAAAAATGCCAAACGAGCGAAAATGCCGTTTTCGGCTTGGCCCAGTAAAGGAGCCTTTTAGAAACACAAATGTTCTAAGAAATGAATAATGAATAAAATGCCAAACGAGCAAAAATGCCGTTTTCGGCTAGGCCCAGATAAGGAGCCTTTTAGAGACACAAAATATGTCCTAATATATGAATAATGTGTATTCATAATAATTACCTTGTATCCTGTGTGTGATATGTACCTTGTTAATGTTATAATATGATGATCTATATTATTTACACTATACCTATGAACTTTCACATGTCACTAAGTCACTAATTCACATAAGGTCTAACTGACGCATTTATGATCAATCAAAAACGAAATTGCTGTCATTATTTACTTTTTCCACTGAACTTAATGATCTAGATAACACAGTGATGCACACACACACGTCATGCTAATACTAATACCAATATTAATACAGGAGATCTTCCATGGAGATATATGTACTATCATATTACTTATTGCGGCAAGTTGAAATAGGAAGACCTGACGTATAAATTTTTGTCATTATACTCAACATCCATCTGATGGCTATTTGTAGTATCTTAATATTAGCTGATAATCTTAATATTGAAGAAGATAATATATTTCTAAAAAATCACTACATTTAGAAGTAATTAAAACATTGTAATCCATTTTACTATATTAGGTACTAGCTACTTATATTTCTAAGATATATAATCATTACTTATTAAAATAAAAATTATACAGAGGTACGACATGGCTTATGTATGCTTATGCTTGTGCTATCGCTTAATTATGTAACCTAGAAAGAAAATGAACTGGTTCTTCTTAAACAACTATAACCTTAACTATTTTTTGTATATCTACTTAGTGTTGTATAGCTTTTTGAAAATGTTTTCTTTAAAAAAAGAAGATAGGCGTAACTGTAATATTTAAATTAATTGTAAACATTTTATTAGCCAAAAATGATTGTTAATTTTTGTCTCAAAAAAAGGGAAGGAGGTGTAGTGTGACGACACACGACCTCATTAGCATTCCACGTATAAGATAACTATCTAAGAATTTACCCTTGAACCTTGTTAAATAGAAAATTATTAAAACATTATTTAGCACAAGTATGTACACGTGTAACCTCAATAGACAAGATAATGACGAATTATGTCCTACTTAAGATCTGTATAAAAAGCTATGTTAATTCAATAATAAATGAGCAGTCAATAGTTAATCTTCGAACCTGCAACTAGTGAGTTTCACTTATAACAACCCCGCGTCCGTCAACCCTCCATATTTACTTAAAAGTGCATTATTTGTAATAAAATAGTATGACAGCATGGATTTGCCTATTATTACGCCGCCGCCGGTTACTTTTGAACGAAGAAAAGTTTGCAAAAATATGAGATTAAATAAAATATAACAAATCATGCTACCACCAAACATTACAAAGTCGACTATATCCCATTCGACGACTTCGCTAAATGACGTCTAGTCAAGACGCTGAACGTTACAATCAACGACTTGACGAGTTGTCCTTTAGTCATTCAATTAAACGGAGTCATTCAATGAACGCGCTAGTCATTCAATCAGATTCAACCAGATGACTGCGACACATATATCCGTTTGAATTAAGAAAGTTTTTATAGCATTCAGGTCAGGGGTGTCATGCTCAACTGCCTGTCCGGTGGTTGCATGCATGGCATCGGGTACGCGCGCCCGGCCTCCCCGAGCTGCTACTTTCTTATCCCTAATTCTTCCGAGCAAGTAGCATCCCATTTCCCTCTATGCCCTCCCCCCCAGCCCAATAAACTCCTACCCCTCCCTCGCTTACGGCTCGTTCACGAGTACGCGCGTCAGGCGCACGCGGCAGAGGCAGGCGCCTGCGTTTCTGACTAAAGTCGTACAAATCTTAGAGGGTGTTCACGAACAAAACGCTTGAGTGGCACGGATGCGCGCAAACACAGCGCGGCAGCCTTGCGCCAAAGTAGAAAGAGATGGCACGATGTGCCCGACCTTGTGTTAGAACGAGTGCGGGAGTGATTAGGTGGATGTATTGGGAAAATAATTTTAAATTATAATAAAATTTATGAATGTTTTCTAATGTACTCATTTTATTATACATTCTTAGTAATTTTCAACCGACTTAAAAAGAAAGAGGTTCTAAATTGAACTGTAAGTTTGTTTGTTTGTACTATATAAATAAAAATAATATTTATTTTGTAATGTACATAATTGAAATTTGATTTTTGATACTTTTTATATTCTTGTTATTTTGTAACCGACTTTAAAAAGGACTGGGTCTTCAATTCGTCTGTGTGTTTGTTACCATTTGTTTGGTTTACTACTTTTGTTTGGATGTTAAGTAGGAGTGTTTTTCGGTAGTAAAAACATGGAAGTAGATGGTAGCCCAATGGAATTCAATGGGAAGTTGGGAACTGATGTAACAAGATTGTAGTCGAAGTCGATGGTCTACTTTACGTGCCCTATGGTATCCGATCGTGTTTATTGGTACCTGGTTTGTTTGTTTGTTTTTCGTATGTGTTAGTGGCCAACACTGGTGTCAGATTTTTCAAGCTGCCTTAAGGCATCTGACATAGCTTAACGACTGCCATACCTGGTGGTGCCTGGTCGTATCCGGTTGTTTCCGGTGGCGCCCAGTGGTAATGATGACGATGACGATATGACTATGATGATATGACGATGACGATATGACGATGACGATATGACGATGACGATATGACGATGACGATATGACGATGACGATATGACGATGACGATATGACGACGACGATATGACGATGACGATGACGATATGACGATGACGATGACGTAATGACGATGTCGATGACGATGACGATATGACGATGACGATGACGATAGCGGAGGGTAGGTAGTAGGGTCTCGTTATTATCTTTTGCATACGGAACCCTAAGGGCTTGCAAAGTTTAATTAAAAAACCGAAACCCACGCGGATGAAGTCGCGGGAACTGGTAGATAATACATCTAGACATAAATCAAAATGTTAAACCCCAAGCCTAAAGGTGTGAAAGTTTCTCATTAATGTATACCACAAAAATGCATAGATTAATATTTTTAATACCTACAACCCATTCTGTGTTCTGTGCAACCCAAAATAACAAGGACATTCTAATACAAATACAATGTCATTGCAAAATAAGAATGTAATTATTATTCTGTGACCTAAATACGTCTACTGTGCTCTGCCGCCCGAGCGCACCGCCCGTTCTCGTGAACACCTTGCCGCGTGCGCCTGCCTCCGCCGCATGCGCCTGCCTCCGAAGCCCGTCGCCGCCGCGCAACGCGCGTTTTCGTGGCCTTGCGGTTAAAACGGTTTCGATGGGCAGCAGCATCGGAACCGAGATAAGCCAAATAAACTGCGCTCACCAACCCGTTTGCCAAGCGTGGTGAGTATGGCAAAACCCCCTCAATAGAAATAGAAAATATACCAAGGCCCCCAGTCCCCGGCAGCCCCGCTATTCCTGATTCCGGTAGCGGTCATGGTAACGGCGGGGCAGGGGGTGCTAAAAATCTCCGGCAGAGATCCGGCTACCACTAAGACTGGCCCTGGTAACACACAACATTCGCACGATGAGGCTAGACGAGAAGGTCGAGGAAGTGGAAGAGGAAATGAGTAGGTTACGGTGGGACATAGTGGGGTTGTCTGAAGTCGGAAGAGAGGGAGAGGGCACGACAACCCTAACTATCAGGTAACCTACTCTATCACCGGGAGGGTGATTTTAAAAAGTCACAGCATGGTGTCGGGTTTCTCGTCCACAAGTCCCTCATTAACAACGTCATAACCATCGAAAGTGTTTCCAGTAGGGTAATATACCTGATACTCAGAGTATCTAAAAGATACTTGCTGAAGGTAATACAGGTATATATGCCGACCGGGGAACACTCAGATGAAGAGGTGGAAGTGGTGTATGAGGACATCAGTAGGGCCATACACACTTCAGAAACCTATTTTACGGTAGTTATGGAGGACTTCAACGCAATCCTTGGTAAGCGGAGCGATGGAGAGTCCAGAGTGGGACAATTTGGATATGGAGCCCGGAATGACAGGGGACATAGGCTGGCTGATTTTCTGGAGGAAGAGGGACTCTTCGCGATGAACTCTTTCTTCAAGAAGCCGCCTCACTGAAAATGGACCTGGATGCGCCCCAGCAGAAGGGGCCAATCCCCTGTCAAGAACGAGATAGACTTCATCATGTCGACGAGGAGAGAAATATTCAACGATGTCTCTGTGATCAATAAGATTAAAATCGGTAGTGATCACCGAATTGTAAGAGGCATCGTGAATATCAATCTCAGACGAGAGAGGACTCGCTTGATGAAGTCTACGCTCCGACCATCACCAGCCCATATCCAAAATGTCGAAAGTTTCCAACTGGAACTCTCGAATCGCTTCGATTGTCGAAGGATTGTGTCTCAGTGGACGATTTAAACGATGGGTTCGTAAACACTGTCCAGGCGGTGGGGACAAAGTTCTTTAGATCCCGCCCTAAAAACAAACCTCAAAAAATCTCTCCCCAGACCCTGAACTTGATGGCCACGCGGCGATCCTTGACCTCCGAAGACGTGGACGTACATCGGCAGCTCAATAGACAAATCCAGAAATCCTTGCGACACGACATTCGCTCCGTTAATACCGAGTGTATTAAGGAGACAATTGAGCAAAATAAAGGCTCCAAAGTGTTCGCAAGGATGGAGTCTATTGGGCAGAGCCGATTGACTAAGCTGAGGAAGGAGGACGGCGGCGTAGTTTCGACGAAGGCCGAGGTGTTGGGAGAGATCGAGAGGTTTTATGGACAGCTGTATACGTCAGTAGCCAAACCCATTGTAAATTTGGCCAAAGATCCTAGGGCCAAACTAACCCGGCACTATACCGAAGACAACCCGGACATCAGCCTGTACGAGATTAGGATTGCCCTCAAACAGCTCAAAAACAGCAAGGCGCCGGGCGAGGACGGAATCACAGCAGAGCTTCTGAAAGCGGGCGGAACGCCGGTACTGAAAGTCCTTCAGAGACTCTTTTAATTCCGTTCTGCTCGAGGGCGTGACGCCGGTAGCGTGGCATAGGGGTGTGGTTGTGCTGTTCTTCAAAAAGGGCGATAATACGCTACTTAAGAACTACAGACCCATCACGCTCCTGAGCCACGTCTATAAGCTGTTTTCGAGGGTGATCACGAATCGTCTCACAAACAGGCTCGATGCCTTCCAGCCTCCCGAACAAGCCGGTTTCCGAAAAGGCTACAGTACCATAGACCACATACATACGCTGCGGCAGGTTATACAGAAGACCAAAGAGTATAACCGGCCACTATGCTTAGCGTTTGTGGACTATGAGAAAGCCTTCGATTCGATCGAAACATGGGCTGTGCTTAGGTCTCTCCAGCGATGCCGTATCGACCATCGGTATATCGAAGTGTTGAGGTGCTTGTACAGCAACGCCACAATGTCAGTCCGAGTACAGGAGCAGAGTACGAGGGCTATTCCACTGCAGAGAGGTGTGAGACAGGGAGATGTCATATCTCCAAAACTGTTCACCGCTGCAATGGAGGACGCCTTCAAGCTTCTGGAATGGGATGGACTTGTCATCAACATCAACGGCGAGTATATCACTCACCTTCGATTTGCTGATGACATTGTCGTCATGGCGGAGTCGCTGGAGAATCTAAGTTCCATGCTCAATGACCTCAATGAAGTTTCCCAACAAATGGGCCTTAAAATGAACATGGACAAGACGATAATTATGTCGAATGTCCACGTTGCGCCTTCGCCAGTGATTGTTGGAAACTTCAGCCTTGAACCTGTAGAGCAGTACATTTACTTGGGTCAATTGATCCAGGTCGGCAGCTCCGGTTTCAAGGACGAGGTCTTTCGTCGAATCCGACTCGGCTGGGCAGCGTTCGGGAAGCTCCGCAACGTCTTCTCGTCCAAAATACCTCAGTGCCTAAAGTCGAAAGTCTTCGACCAATGTGTGTTACCAGTGATGACTTACGGGTCCGAAACGTGGTCCCTTACTATGGGCCTCATAAGAAAGCTCAAGGTCGCTCAAAGAGCTATGGAGAGGGCTATGCTCGGTGTTTCTCTGCGAGATCGAATCAGAAACGAGGAGATCCGTAGAAGAACCAAGGTCACCGACATAGCCCAGCGGATTAGCTCTTTGAAGTGGCAGTGGGCGGGGCACATAGCGCGACGAACCGATGGCCGATGGGGCAGAAAGGTTCTCGAATGGCGACCACGTACCGGCAAGCGCAGCGTTGGACACCCACCGACCAGGTGGTCGGACGACCTAATAAAGGTCGCAGGAAGACGCTGGATGCAGGCCGCTTCCAACCGGTCATATTGGAAATCCTTGGGGGAGGCCTATGTCCAGCAGTGGACTTCTTGCGGCTGAAATGATGATGATGATGATTATAGCATACAAGTAAGTTTGGCATTGATTTAGGTTTATAACATAACAAAACCAATTTATATTTATTTGTGGACAGCACTTTATGTGACTTTTTTTAAACTTGCTAACATACTCTAACATAAATGATGTTAGCTTTAAGATTTTAAACCGACTTTCAGTGCACAAGAAATATGAGAAATCAGCCTTATAACACTAACTGATAGAGCAGTTCAGATCTAGACCGCAAAGCACTGAGCAACTCACCGTCCACGCTGAACTGCTGGCTGCTAGTGAACAACTCCACCAGTCGCTCGGGCATGGTTTGCGTGGCGTTGTTGTTGTCCAGCGCGAACGACAGCACTTCAGCCGGCAACAGCCGCATGGCGCAACTCAGCAATAAGTCTGTGTACTTTTCTTCTCTATAAACAAAATTGTTACATTCACGATCAAAACTTTACTTACATAAAATAAATCCCTCAAATTATTTTTGAAAATCAAAAGTGGTCTATGTTGTTTAGTAATAGTGTATCTTTCACGCAGTATTTGCTCTTTCCACACACAAGCACTGTCATCAGGCACTATTGATGACAATATGGTTACCACTTTGAGTAACACATAGAAAATGGACTTTATGTCCGAAACTACAGTTGGCAATCCCGACAAAATAGAAAGTGACTGATTCGTATTTACACATAATTCAATAGAATTTTCGCAATCGGTATAGTAGTTTTTTAATTTATCTCATACGGACACGGTCGGACGATCTGTCCTGTGCAAGGCCGGCGACACTGGATGCTGACCGCTTCCAACTGGTTATTTTGGAAATCCTTAGGAGAGATCTATGTCCAGTAGTGGAGTTGCAGCTGAATATGAAATGATGGCGCACAGAGTACACTGTACACTGTACACTCACCGGAAGATGAGGATGTAGTGGTGCGTGAGGTCCCCGCGGGCGCGTGCACACACCGCGTGCATGGCGTCGCACAGCAGCAGCGCGCCCAGCGCCACGCTGCGGCTGTCCGACCCGCATGCCATCTCGCACGCCGCCTCCCCTACCCTGCGACGAAATTTACAAATCAGCTAGGTCGCCCAAATCTTACGTCAATTAAGAGATATACACCCCAAAAACAAAAAAAGCGATGCCTATGTTGATTTTTTATCAATTTTTTTTATAATTTTGACGTTATTTTCGAGATCTGCACCCCAAAAAATCACAAAACGATAACCATGTCGAATTTTTATCAAAAGTTGTTCCGCTATCTTAAATTCCAAAACAGATTTACACATAACCCAAAAAAAATCCCATAAAACGACACCCCTGTCGATTTTTTATGAAAAGTCGCGTCCGCTATTTTGTATTCTACAACTGAGATTGACACCCCGAAAACCCATTAAATAACACCCATGTCAATTTCCCGTAAAAAAAACGCTGGACGACGCGCTTGGATTCCAAAAAATTTGTAATTTTGGAGATCTACAATATATCCATAAAATAACACAAAGGACGATTCTTCATTTAAAGTCGCGGCCGCCATCTTGGATGCCAAAATTGACGTCATTTTATAATCTACACCCCAAAAGTAATCAAAAATATTTATCGTAGATTGTTCAATAGTGTGTAAAAAGTTACTGCGACGTGATGTTAAGGCATCTCGGCAAGTCCACCAGCCGCCCTGAGGAGCCGTGTGCGCCCGCGTGTAGGTGAAGGCTCAAATCACACTTAAATTATGACCACAATCGCAAAATAAACTTCTCTACGACCAAAAGCAGTTGTTTTGAATGCAGATGAGGCTTGAAACCTATCACAGTGCTCGCCACGCCGCTGCCGTTTAGCCGTCATTTGAGTTCAAAGTGTAAAGTTCCCTGAAATGGTGAAACAATGCGTGGCACAAACTCACGGGATGCCGGCGAGCGCGGCGTCGAGCAGTTCCAGCAGCGAGCGATAGTGCTCGTGGAAGTAGGCCAGCGACAGCGACAGCGCCGGCGCCTCTTGCTGCTCTCCACGCTCGCTCGTCTCGCTCCACGCCGCCAGCTTGTCCGCTGCCACAGACAAAACATTATTTCTCTAGTTAAGCTGATTATAGACGAGCAGTTTTTTTGCTTTTTTTATGTCATAGGACGGCAAACGAGCAAGCGGGTCACCTGATGGTAAGCGATCACCGCTGCCCATGGACAATTGTAACACCAGGGGTGTGACAATAGCGTTGCCGGCCTTTTATTTTTCTCTCCCAGAGGGGAGAGGGGATGGGCTTCCGGCTCTCTCAGTCACCAAACGAAGCATAGCAGCGATATAGCTACTACTCATACGTCGATTTTCTGTGAGAGTGTGGTATTTCCTCAGACGAGCCGGCCCATGCATGGTACAAGCAAAAGTGAATTTTGCCGGTAGCGTGGCTCTACCACAACAAGACTCACCGTCCTCCAGCAGCAGCTCCGTGGCGAGCGCCGTCAGCACGGCGTGCGCCAGGTACTTGTAGGCGCGGTGCGTGGTGGCGGCGAGCGCGGCCGCACAGCGCCGAGCGAGCGCGCCGAGCGCCAGGCTGTCGGCACGTAAAGCCGCAGGCAGCGCTGTCCACTGCAGCTCGCGCGCCGCCGCCGTCAGGGCCGAGAGCGTGCGCGCTGCGATGCCCGATATGGGGCCGGATGGCGGCTTGTCTGCTCGATAACAATGTATTCTATTTTAATTTTGAATTTTCGAATTCATTTGACGATCTCTTTCATCACAACTTTACAAAATATAGGAAAGACAATTTATCGAATAAATGATGCGATAAATTTGCAAACGTTTGAGAATAAAATCATACAAATTTTAAAAGGCGTTCACGTGAAATACGTCCACTTTCGTTGCCGCCCGAGCGCGACGCCCGTACTCGTGAATACCTTGCCGCGTGCGCCAGATTTATGGCCTTGCGATTGCGATAAAAAAATTTCACATTTGGTCTTCTATTTTTTTTACTGAAAATGATTGTTTATATGAGAAGTGTTTTTCATTAGGAAAAGTAAGTTGTGTGTGTTTTTCATTTAAAAATGAGTATCAAAACTACATTTAAATTCTATTATATCAAAAAAAATAACTCACCCAGTGCCTTCATAATCACATTAAACAGATTAGTGTGTATGTCGGGCGCAAAGATGTCCTTCCACTCGTCCATGAGCGCGGCCACGTGCGGCGCGGGCTGGCGTCGCCGGCACTCGGCCGGCAACGCCGCCACGAACGCGCGCACGCTGCGCAGCAGCCGCAGGCACGACACGTACAACATCGCCGTCTGGGGAAACGTTTTCTGACGGGGATCTATTCATGACGGGGAGCTCGACCTGAGACTGCTATGCCGGCGTCCAGACACTTTGCAAAACCCTTTTTTCGGTCGAAGGATAAGAACCGTCATTATGTTATTTAAATATTCAAGATTTTGTAAAAATGTAATCGTTTGAGCATAGCACGCACATTTGGCCGACCCGTGCTCTACATCATGTAGGTCGCGAGTCAGCTGTTTTAACTCTATAATTACAATTAAATCTATTAACAAACCGAGACACTATCGAGCAGCAGCCGAGAAACTATCAAGCGGCGGTCAAGTAATGCTGAGCTGCCATCGAGAAGGGATCCGTCACACACAGTCATCAACATGTAATTTCGAGAGAAATAAACAACTTTCTACGTGACGTGATCTGGTGTCTCCACACCAACATCCACAACCTACAATCAATATCTTGTCAAGTATGATGTATGGCTAACACCATTGCCTGTTTCGTACAGTAATAATGACAGTTAATCGATTTTCATTCGTCTATATGAATGTAGATTTATCAACTGTTACTGTTAATACCAGTAATCGGGGTCGTGCATACCTTGATACAAGGCCGGTGTCGCAGGGCGCCGAGCAGCGTGCACAGCGAGATGGTGGCGAAGTCCCAGTGGTGCGCCGCGGCCGACCAGCCGCGCTCGGCCAGCAGCCGCGCCAGGTACTCCGCCACGCTCGCGCTGGCCGCCACCGTCTGCCACGGCGCCTGCCGCGGGTCTCTGCGCAGAATTATATGGACAATCAACTCGAATGGCTCATCGAATAATGCGACCATTACGCCTCTAGCACACAGTCGCGGCGTTTCGGAACGAAATAATGGCGAAACCGCCTGGCAGTGTGAGACGCACAAAACAAATTCATAGTAGACAGCGTTTCGCGTTTTCGCCAATGATTCGTTCCGGAACGCTTTAATTTCGCATTCGCAGCTGTGTGCTATAGGCGTTAGTTATGAAATTCAATTAATGTTCAATCGTAAGATTGTTTTGAAGCAAAAGTGTCATAAACGCTCCATAGATGGCGCTGTACCGAGTTAGAACTCGCTATGAACATTTTTTCGCAGTAATATGAGTGTTATTGAGACTTGTAAACTTGTGCAGCCTTAATGCATGGAAAATATATCACGTTGTCGTCTTTAATTTGGATTTTTATTCAGTTGGACCTCTAGCGTATTTTTGAAGAAACAAGTCGATTGTACATGGCCTTCTGAGCTGGATGCTTGGTTGGTACGGTACTATAGGCTTTCTCGTTCGCACCCAGGGGCGTTAGTTTGATGTCAAGGGCGAACAACTGTTCACACATGAACAACTGCTGACACTTGAACAACTGTTTGCATCTGAACAACTGTCTGCATATGAACAACTCTACTAGTTGAAGTTCCAAGAGCAGTGGCGGAAGTGTGTGTAGCGAGTGCTCGCTCGCACATAGCAGCGGATGTGGCAGCTTCACCCGTGAACGAGAGAGATGGCAGATACACCGACCTAATACGGATGTGTGAGTGAATAGTGACGTGCTGTGGTGACGTATTGGACAAATTGTAAGTACTTTTAATTCGTTTGATTCAGTTGGAGCAAATTTGAACTTTATTAACAAGAGAACTTTAACTTTGAAAAATAATTGAACTTAGAAAAATTACTAAAGATATTGCATGGACTTAGAATAATTTTAAGAAAAGTGAAACGACGGGGAATCCATGCCGGTTTTCAGAGCGGCAGACAAGTTAGTAAAAAGACTTGTAAAATTTTCGGCAGTGTTCTTGGACTTGTAAAATTTTTGAGTGTAATCTTGGACTTAGAAAATTTACGGTTGTGTGATTCTTCAACTTAGAAAAATTTCGAATGTTGATTCATTTTAACTTACAAATTGGCTAAGTTTATTTAAACATTTTGTATGATTGTTTATAACAAAACTTACAATTATTGCTGGTTTTTTAAATGGTGAAAGTATTTACATATTTGCCTATTGTTTACGTTTGAGATAATTATTATTCTTTTGAATTTAATACATACTCGTACGTTGCATACCAATTATTTACAGGTTTATAATTTAATAAATATTGTAAACCATTCAAGTACGTATTTTGTGTTTAAAAATATATAAAAAATACTAGAAATGGATTCATTAATTAAAATTCAAACTAACACTAACAAAACAATAGGTAAAGCGTATACCAACTTTAAGAAATCACCTAAGGAGCGATTAACAGTTGCTTACATTGAAACAAGACTTGAGGCTCTTGAGACTCAGTGGTCCTTGTTTTTAGAGTCTCATAATAAGCTTATTGGTGGTTATAGTGATGAAGCCTTAGGAAAAACCAGTTATTGTGAAGATGATGTGTATGAAAATACTGAGGAAGTATATTTTGATTATAAGGCAGCACTTAAACAAAAGTTGAGCGAGATCAAGCCTGTCATATCAAATACTTCTAAGGGTAGTAATACTTCTTCAAAAGATCAATCGCACAGTAATGTTAAGTTACCTAAGATTACCATACCTACATTTTCCGGGAACTATGCTGAATGGACGAGTTTTAGAGATTTATTTCAGTCTTTAGTGCATACAAACTCACATCTAGATGACGTTGAAAAACTTCATTATCTAAAATCTCACTTGTCAGGCGAAGCTGAGCAATTATTACGTCATGTTCCTATAACTAGTCAAAATTATGTCGTTTGCTGGAATCAATTAGAAAGCAGATACAATAATAAACGCTTTATTGCAAACTCAGTTTTAAAGAGATTTATGTGTCAAAAGAATGTAACCACTGAGTCTGCGAGTGCATTAAAGGAATTATTGGATACCAGCAACGAATGTATGAATGCGTTGAGAAATCTAGGATTACAAATAGATACATGGGATGTGATCGTAATTTATATATTGTGCCTTAAGCTAGATACGGAATCTAGGAAAATGTGGGAGTCTAAATTAAGTGAGATACAGGATTCATTACCTACTTTTAACCAATTTACAGAGTTTTTGCAACAAAGATTTAGGTCCCTTGAATTTTTAGATAGTAAAGTTACAAAAAATATTGTGAAAACTAAGGCTCTTCACGTAACTGAATTAAACAAATGTCCGCTTTGCTCAGAAAACCACAAATTGTTAAACTGCAAGAAATTTGTCAAAGAAGATACTGACGCACGTCGTAATTTCGTACAATCTCAGAAATTGTGCTTTAATTGTTTTGGTTCTAACCACTCGGTGTATCAATGTCGTGTACCATCCAAGTGTAAAATCTGTCATAGGAAACATCACTCGCTACTTCATATAAACTCTACATCGACTCAAGCGAGTAATGACGCTAAGGTACCAACACAAGGTAGTTCTTCTGAGTTACCAGTAGCTAAACAAGACGAATCAATCAAGCATATTACTACATGCCATATAAGTTCCCAAGGTCAAGTTTTACTTGCAACGGCTTTGGTAGATGCTATATCGCAATCAGGCACACGCATAACTCTCCGGTCTCTAATTGACCAAGGATCTCAAGCTTCGTTTATGACGGAGTCCGCAGCTCAGCTTTTGGGTCTGCAGAAGAAACAATGCAAGAGTTATGTGTCGGGTTTAGGAAGTGATCGGGATTCCGTAGTGACGTCAAAATATGTCGTTTATTTTGAAATACAATCACTTGCTAACCCTAGCTTTGTTATTCCAGTTAAGGCCCATGTTATGAAAACAATAACCACATTGCTGCCTGACAAAGAATTTGCAGTGCAGAGGTGGAAAAACCTGCCAGAGATAAGGTTGGCAGATCCAACATTTAACACTCCTAATAAAGTTGATATACTTCTAGGAGCAGAAGTATATAGCCAAATAATAGATGAAGGAATAATTAGGAGTGGTCCAGATAAGCTTGTTGCCCAAAATACAAAATTGGGATGGATATTATCTGGGAAGGTGACATCTGAAAACACAAAGTTAAAAAATTTTCATACATCTGTTCGATGCATGCATGCAGTAGAAGAAAATAATTTACTGCAGAAATTTTGGGAACTGGAAGCAGAACCAAAATTGGAGGAACAGAAAAAATGGTCAGAAGAAGAGGAGAAGTGTGAAAAAATATATACAAGCACAACAACGAGAGATTCTGAAGGGAGATATATTGTCAAATTACCCTTTCGGGATGAAAATCCTCAGTGCCAATATGGAAAAACACTAGGGATTGCAACAAAAAGATTTGAAAATCTAGAGAAAAAATTGGCTAAGGACCCTGATTTGAAGACTCAATATACAAATGTGATTAACGAATATATAGAGTTGGGTCACATGGAGTTAGTGCCAGAGAATGGCATACAATCAACATTTGTATATTTACCCCACCATGCGGTGGTGAGAGAAGACAAAACTTCTACTAAGGTGAGGGTGGTTTTCGACGCATCGTGTCCTGGAACTAATGGCGTTTCCCTCAATAATGATTTGATGCTTGGGCCAAAATTACAACCCGATTTGCGTCATATTATAATGCGTTGGCGTATGCATCCAATTTGTCTTTGTGCTGACATTGTAAAAATGTACCGGCAGGTCAAGGTTACGGACAAAGACGCAAATTATCAGTGCATAGTATGGCGTGATAGACCGGAAGATAATTTAAAACACTTTCGTAACTTGAGAGTCACGTTTGGTACGGCATCAGCTCCCTTTTTGGCAGTTAGGACACTGCAACAAATTGCAAGGGATGAAGGTGCGAATTTTGCTACCACATCAAGGAAGGTCTTATCAGACTTTTATATGGATGATTTTTTGTCGGGTTGTGAAGATATTCAAGAAGGTATAAGCTTGTACAAGGAATTAAAAGAAATATTAGGCAAAGGAGGCTTTCAACTTCAGAAATGGACAAGCAATAGTAAAGTTTTATTGGAAGCTATTAATGAAGAACAAGCAGAAAGCAAGCTTAATTTAAAAATTGATGCTGTCATTAAAATATTAGGCCTTACCTGGAATCAGGAAACTGATAAATTTGAATATTCTGTAAAACTTCCTCCAATAGATGAACCTGTAACTAAGCGTAAGGTTATTTCCGACATTGCAAAATTGTTCGATCCATTAGGTTGGTTGGCACCAGCTATTATAGTAGCCAAAATCTTAATCCAGAAACTTTGGATCTCAGGGATTGGTTGGGATGACACTCTGCCTGGAACTCTACTTAAGGAATGGATTGCTTACCGTAACGAACTCCTATTGCTGTGTGATATCAGCCTACCTAGATGGATATCCACTTACCGGAGCGATAGCAGGCGGGAACTTCACGGATTTAGTGACGCATCTAACGATGCTTATGCTGCCGTTGTCTATATTCGCGTAACAGATGAAAAGGACAATGTTGAGGTTCATTTACTTACGTCTAAAACAAAAGTCGCGCCGGTCAAACAGATCTGCATTCCTCGCTTAGAATTATGAGGCGCAGTACTGCTGTGTAGACTTCTGCAAGAGGTGTCAAAGGTTTTAGAAATCAGCAAAGAACACACCTTGCGTATACTGACTCCACAGTAGTCTTGGCATGGTTGAGCTCTCATCCTGGAAAATGGAAAACGTTTATTGCAAATCGCACATCAGAAATATTAACTACGATGGATAGAAATCAATGGGCTCACGTTAGATCACACGAGAACCCTGCAGACGTCGCTTCACGTGGTATCAAACCTGCGGAGATGAAGAATGCTTCTATGTGGTTTACTGGTCCAGAGTGGCTGAAAGAAAAAATAATTAGAAAAGAAATAAGTGATTTATATGAAACAGAGGCAGAAAAAAGGGTTTGTCATGTAGGAGTGAGCAGTGGGAAGGATAATGAGGAAACAGATAGTGACATCATCAATAGGTTTTCCACTCTTCGAAGATTAATAAGAGTCATAAGTTATTGTAAAAGATTTAGAAGGATAAGAAATACTAAATATGAGAAATGGTTAACAAGCGAAGAATTAAGGGAAGCTTTGGATTCATGCATAAGGGTAGTTCAAGGAATAAGGTTTAAGGAAGATATAAGAGAGTTAAGGAAAGTAGGAAGTATAAATAAAAAAAGCAAACTTACCTCGTTGACGCCGTTCCTCGATGACGCAGGAATCTTGAGAGTTGGTGGTCGCTTAGAGAGAGCCCAAATGGATGCCGCTACTAAGCATCCTATTATCTTACCAGATAAATCACACTTTTCTAACCTTATCATCGCAGACGCTCATGAAAAAACTATGCATGGTGGGCCGCAGTTAACACTTAATTATCTCAGGTCACGATACTGGATAGTGAATGCAAAAAATAACGTCAAGGCATTTATTAGAAAATGTGTCACTTGTGTACGTTATTCAGCGAACACCAGAGACCAACTAATGGGTCAACTTCCACAGGCTAGAGTGGAAGCTTGTAGGCCTTTCTATAAAACTGGTGTAGATTATGCGGGTCCGATCAACATTCGTATGTCGAAGGGAAGAGGCAATAAATCCTATAAGGGTTACATATGTTTATTCATCTGTATGGCTACAAGAGCTGTACATCTAGAAGCTGTAAGCGACTTAACAAGCAGTGGGTTTATAGCCGCGTTTCGACGCTTCGTGGCCAGGCGCGGTCATTGTGCAAGCTTACATAGCGATAACGGTACGAATTTTGTCGGGGCTGCCAGAGAATTAACATCTTTGTTTGCTAGTGAAAAGTCTAGCTTAGTGAAGGAAATAGCCGAAGCCTTGGCCTTATTAAACACAAGTTGGCATTTCATACCTCCTAGAGCTCCAAATTTCGGAGGTCTGTGGGAAGCGGGTATAAAATCGACCAAGCACCACTTAAAGAGAGTCATAGGTAACGCCACACTTACCTATGAAGAATTGAGTACAACGCTTACTCAGATAGAAGCCTGTCTCAATTCAAGACCAATTTCTCAATTGAGTACCAATCCTCATGATTCAACTCCACTTACGCCCGGTCACTTTCTGGTGGGAGAACCGTTATTGCTTGTGCCTGACACAAATTATGAAAACTCTAATATCAGTAGTTTAAAGCGGTGGCAGCTTACACAACGGATGGTACAGGACTTTTGGAGAAGGTGGTCCCAAGAATATCTCATTCAATTTCTCAATCGGTATAGGTGGGCATATCAAAAACCTGAACCAAACGTCGGAGATATAGTTCTCGTTAAGGAGGACGGTCTTCCACCCGGAAGATGGTTATACGGAAGGATTGTAGAAAAATTTCCGGGAATGGATGGAATTACACGTGTGGTCAATCTTAAATGTAATGATTCGATTGTAAAAAGATCCGTTAGTAAATTGTGCATTTTGCCTGTTACAGACTAAGGTCAAAGTTTAAAATTGTTTAAAAAAAAAAATGTGTTTTTTAGTAAGTTGTGTCAGGATTTCTGCAGCTTTTATTATATTTTTGTATTTGTAGCCACCATGAATCAAACTTCTCAGTTATACATATACAGTCCACTTTATGTCTAAGTTGTTTGTTTCTTATATGATGTTAATTCATGGTGGGCGGTGACATAATTGCACCATACTTAAGTTTGTTTTTAAGTTTGTAAAGATAAATGATGGACATTTCGTCCATGGCGGGCGGGATGTTCAATCGTAAGATTGTTTTGAAGCAAAAGTGTCATAAACGCTCCATAGATGGCGCTGTACCGAGTTAGAACTCGCTATGAACATTTTTTCGCAGTAATATGAGTGTTATTGAGACTTGTAAACTTGTGCAGCCTTAATGCATGGAAAATATATCACGTTGTCGTCTTTAATTTGGATTTTTATTCAGTTGGACCTCTAGCGTATTTTTGAAGAAACAAGTCGATTGTACAATTAAGGATGACTTTTTGAAGGCTTTTCACGTTGTAAATTATAAAGTAATTAAAAGTTGTTTGCGTCATAATATGCATTTCTTTACTAAAATTATGTATATCAAACGATGTAAAACACAACCAAAAAGTACGATTACCAACTAATTATAATTTTTTCAAACATGCTTGGAAATTCTCACATTATTTTGACAACCTTGTTTGGGATAAATCGAATTGCTGTACTGGCCAAATACACGCCAGCAAAGTATGTATGAAAATTCATATCTGTCGTGTTATTTGAAAATGGAACACGACGAGTTTGCTGCGAAATGATTCAACTGCGGAGGTTACAAATTTGAACTGCTAGCTAGTTAACCTTTTCATTAGATGCGTACCTCTCACCCAGCATGACCTTTTCGTGCCTGTAGTACAAGTCCACCACGACGTCGGGCGCACAGGCGCCGGCCTGCGCGGCCTTGGCGGCGTCGCGGGCGAACTGCGCGCGGATGTCGGCGGGCGCCGCCGAGGCCGGCAGCGCGCCCAGCGCCGCGCGCAGCATCACCGCGTGCGCCGTGCGCAGCGCGCCCGACGGGGCACTCTCCTCGTCCGGCGGCGGTGACGGAGACGGTAACCAGCGCAAGTTTGCCTACGAATCATATCTACACGTCTTATCATATCATCATATCGACTTTAATATTAATGATTGAATTACGCATTGTCTCCCATCTCACTTAATGGTAAGTGACGCCAAAGACGAGGATGTTACATGCCTATCCAAGACATACCCATTTATTCTACTTTTGAATGTCCAAGGACTATACTTGTCTAGGAATAAAGACAAATATTACCTAGTATTCATTGTTAGGTACATTTATTTTTATTTGTAACAACTAAATCGACATTATCGCCAGGATTAAACCAATTATGTAAGTAACAAAGCTGACATCAATTAGATCATACCTGAAGACTATGATACAGTCCGTTGCCCGTGATGACCTCCGCTAAATTATCCATATTTACGGCCACCAAGCTTCCGACGTCTGATTTGTCATCCGACTGACCCTCCGACCCTTCCCTCGACTTGGCTTCATAGCAACTCCTCGCAAACGCCCAGTAGTACCCCTCCTTTGCGGCGCGCTCGGATAACACTAGTAGTATGGTTTGTCGCAAAGACGTAGGAGTCTCAGCTATGATGTCTTGTAAGGCCACGTCTAGTTTTGATTTCGCTCGCTCGATTATTTCGTAGTGAGGCCACTATAGGACAAATAGTCATAGAATTTTAGTTAAATTAAAAACAAATCTTAAAGAAAAGCAGTTAAAGTTATTCAAATTGTCGAGTTCCGAACAATCGAATTCAAAATGAAAATTATTTTTCAGATATCTACTCACGAATGCGTATCCGTCGTGTAGCGAATCTACCACGACATAGTCTCTGAGTAGCTCGCAGAACTCGGCTTGCACTTGTTGGTCCCCTAGCAGCGCGGAACACCACGACATTTCCTTGTCTGTATTTGAATCTTCGTCATCAGGCTGGTGCAGGAGCAAGGATCGCAGGCACAGGGCGCGGAACAACAGCTCTGTGAGGCGGAGCACCTAATAAACAGATGAAGCGAGGTTAACGCAATGAAAGTGTTGACATTAGAAGACGACGTAATGGGGACTGTGACCATTACAACAATAGCTTCTAACAGACAGATGAGCTTCGAATAGATGTAGTCAGGATAGAGGTTTTCATATTTCATATGAAAAATTAATAAAATTCTTACCAAATCCTCCTTAGACAGCTCATCAATATCTTCTTTGTTGCTATCTTTCACTATTTTAGCAATCGCGTCATTGTCGTCGCCAAACGGACAGCTGAGCCTCGACACAATGCAGTCATGTCTCAACGCGAACACGTCCAGCCCCGCCGCCTTGTCGGCGAGCGCCCGGGCGGGGCGGAACAGCAGTCGCAGCAGGTCCGCGGCGTCGGCCGTGTGGGCCGTGTCGGCCGTGTGGGCCGTGTCGGCCGTGTGGGCCGTGTCGGCCGTGTCGGCCGTGTGGGCCGTGTCGGCCGTGTGGGCCGTGTCGGCCGTGTGGGCCGTGTCGGCCGTGTGGGCCGTGTCGGCCGTGTCGGCCGTGTGGGCCGTGTCGGCCGTGTGGGCCGTGTCGCCGGGCGCGCTCAGCAGGGCCGGGCACAGCGACGCCGCGTGCGCGATGCTCTCGATGTTCAGTTCCTCTAACCTGCCAGATACGTGACAAGTGTTTCCTAAAGAAGATTACAGCTCGCGCCAAACTTTGTGTGTGAAGTGAGATGAGTGTTTGCATGCGCCGGTACAGGGCAACGACCGCGTGTGCTCATATAGGAATGCACATGAACTGCAATATATACAAGTGAGATAGTGTGGAGCGGCAACGAGGCGCGCTATCATACTTCACTTTTGCTAGTAGCATGAATGGGCTGGCTCGTCCGGGGAAGTTCCACACTCTCACAGAAAATCGATGTATGAGTAGTAGCTATATCGCTGCTATGCTTCGATCGGTGAGTGAGAGAGCCGGAGGCCCATCCCCTTTCCTCTCTGGGAAAGAAAAATAAAAAGCCGACAACGCTATTGTCACTCCCCTGGTGTTACAGTTGTCCATGGGCAGCGGTGATCACTTACCATCAGGTGACCCGCTTGCTCGTTTGCCGTCCTATGACATAAAAAATTGCGAATTAAAGGAGAATACTTACATTAATTAGTTCGAAAAGGGGCCAAAACTTTCGCATTTATAATATTAGTTGGGAAGTTGGAATGGGATTGGGATTATGATTGTAATCAAAGCTCTAGCAAGGCAAATTGTCAAGCTGGTATGAAAGCAAATGCACCGCACGCACGTGTCGGCGGGCAGCGCGTGCCGCAGCAGCAGGCCGGCGGCCAGCGCCGTCAGCCCGTCCTGCCAGGAGTCAGACAAAACAGTACCAGTGGCTGGCACCAGAAGCAAGCTCACGCACGTGTCGGCGGGCAGCGCGTGCCGCAGCAGCAGGCCGGCGGCCAGCGCCGTCAGCCCGTCCTGCCAGGAGTCAGACAAAACAGTACCAGTGGCTGGCACCAGAAGCAAGCTCACGCACGTGTCGGCGGGCAGCGCGTGCCGCAGCAGCAGGCCGGCGGCCAGCGCCGTCAGCCCGTCCTGCCAGGAGTCAGACAAAACAGTACCAGTGGCTGGCACCAGAAGCAAGCTCACGCACGTGTCGGCGGGCAGCGCGTGCCGCAGCAGCAGGCCGGCGGCCAGCGCCCGCAGCGCGGCGCGCGGACCGGCGGCCAGCGCCGTCAGCCCGTCCTGCCAGGAGTCAGACAAAACAGTACCAGTGGCTGGCACCAGAAGCAAGCTCACGCACGTGTCGGCGGGCAGCGCGTGCCGCAGCAGCAGGCCGGCGGCCAGCGCCCGCAGCGCGGCGCGCGGACCGGCGGCCAGCGCCGTCAGCCCGTCCTGCCAGGAGCCCAGCGCCTCCAGCCACGCCGCCACCGACAGCTGCGGCGACCCGCGCTGCGCAAAGAATCACTTATTTTAATATCTGTAGCAGGAGTTTCAACGGAAGCCAGTTTTAATATACTTAAATTATTTAATATACTGTATCACCTTTGGAGTCACGGGTGTTGCCCCATCATCATCATCATCATCATCAGCCTATACTCGTCCACTGCTGGACATAGGCCTCCGCAATTGCACGCCATCGAGATCTATCTTCGGCTGCTCGCATCCAGCTTCTACCAGCCATCTTGCGCAAATCATCACTCCACCGTGCCTGAGGACGACCTACACTACGTTTGCCGAGACGTGGTCTCCACTCAAGAACTCGTTTGCCCCAGCGGTTATCGGTTCTGCGGCTAATATGGCCAGCCCACTGCCACTTCAGCTTGCTAATCCATGGGCTATGTCGATGACCTTGGTTCTCTGCCGGATCACCTCATTTCTGATTTGATCCCGCAGAGAAACGCCGAGCATAGCCCTTTCCATAGCCCGCTGAGCGACCTTCAACTTGTGGACCAGCCGTGCCGTTAGTGTCCACGTTTCGGCTCCGTATGTCATGACAGGTAGGACGCACTGATTGAAGACTTTCGTCTTTAGGCACTGTGGAATTGACGATGTAAAGACCTGACGTAGTTTCCCAACCTAGCTGAATTCTTCTATTCACTTCGCTCTCGAAGTTGTTTCTACCTAACTGCAATGTTTCCCCGTGGTATACATATTTTTGAACAACTTCGAGAGCGGCACCGTGTACTGCAATCGGTTTCGGTAGTACATGTTCGTTAAACATGACCTTGGTTTTATCCAAGTTCATACGTAGGCCGACGCTTATAGAAGAATCAGCCAGGTCATTCAGCATATGTTGTAGGTCCTGCAGCGTATCTGCTACGATGACGATGTCGTCAGCAAATCGCAAGTGAGAGAAGTCCTCGGTACTCGCCATTGATGTTGATGCCACGTCCTTTCCAGTTCAGCGTCTTAAATATATCCTCCATTGCATTAATGAACAATTTAGGAGATATTACGTCTCCTTGTCTCACTCCTCGATGCAACGGTATGGGACTTGTCTGCTGATTCTGTACTTGGACGGACATGGTGGCGGCCTCGTACATACATCTCATCACTTGGATGTATCGCCAATCTACTTGGCATCGCTGCAGGGACTCCAGAACGGACCAGATTTCAATCGAGCCAAAGGCCTTCTCATAGTCCACAAATGCTAGATACAGGGGCTGATTATACTCTTCGGTCTTCTGTATAATCTGCCACACTGTGCGGATGTGGTCTATGGTGCCGTATCCGCTCCTACGACGACTACACTCCTACTCCACGCCTGCGGAGTTCTCCCTTCGAAGAGGATAGCATTAAAAAGTTTTTGGAGCTCCCTCAGTACGGGTTTACCTCCTGCCTTTAATAATTCTGTTCTAACGCCATCCTCTCCAGGAGCCTTTCCATAACCCAGTCCACAAATAATACATGATTATACTGATGAGAGGCAAATGAGGCGCGCTACTCACAACATTTGTCAGTTGTTGTTTTGATACAATTAAAAGTCACTGATAACGGAAGCACTGATGTATTAACACTAAATAATAAAATAAAATTAATGGAATGAAGAATGAGTCGCTTGCTGGCCGTAAATAGCGAACTAGAACTTTACGTGACAATGAAAAAATTTATAAATCAATTTTGACGACTCGGTATTACTGTGTATGGTGCTTGCTCTTACATTCATGTACCTAGTTGCAAACTTCTATTATTTCTCAAAGTCAACCCATTTATCGCTTTGTATCACAACGTATTGGCCATCAGTGCGAGAATACTCACGTGGTAAGTGAGATTGAGCCGGAACAGCGCCAGCAGCAGGCGCGGGTAGTTGGCCGGCGGGCGCGGCGCCAGCGTGGTGGCCAGCTGCGCCAGCACCGCGCTCAGCGGCTCCGAGCACTGCGCTTCCAGGGACTCCACCAGGATGTCCACTACGGACGCCACCGTCTCTTCGCTCACCAACATTTCTGTTAACCGAAACATGTTCGGTTGTTTCAATTTTTTTCTTTTTTTATTTCGACCTCTTCCGGAGTCAATCTTAAACTTAGATTATAATATCTATGAAAAGTAATAAAAAGAATACTACAAGTAATTTACTATGGCATTCAACTATTAGATTTATTAAATTTGATATGATTTAGGACTTATAGAATTAATTGCTGGGTGGCGCTATTTTGTCGTATCGTCTGAACTCACTTCGCCTTAAGGCCTGAATACCGAAAAATGTGTATTGAAATATACCATGGGTGTTTAAATTTTTTATGATTTTGAGATTATGAGAATATATTTATTAATATATGAAGTTTTATTTCATTATACATAGTACAGGCACAAACTACGGGCAAAATTCATTTTTTAATCGGGCTGCTAAATCGTGTAACGACTTTTGTGCGATGAATATTGACATTGATATATTCAACACAAAACCTACTTATATCAGGCGAACTATTAAATGCAAATTTTTTGATTCCCAATCCACTCCCCCTTAAGTGTTATAAGGTTATGTGTACCTTTATTTACATTTATACATTAATAACACTTTAACACTTTTGTTTAATTACGAAAAAAAGAAATTTTTTTTGTTTGTTTTTGATTTTTACCGTAAACCATTATTTTGTGTTTTTTTTTTCTTTTAATACTATGTAATTAAACTTCGATGCCTTGTAGTGCAATGCTTAAGTGTATTTTGATTAATAAGTAGTTTTAATACATACATACATATCATCACGCCTCTCTCCTATAGGGGTCGGCAGAGACTATGGATCTCCACTTGCTACGATCCTTACAAACCTCTTTCGCTTCATCTACATTCATTACTCTTTTCATGCATGCTCGCCGGTTTCGGGTACTCCTTACTTCTCCTTTTGCAAGAACGTTCGTAATTTGGTCACGATACGTTCGTCGAGGCCGGCCCTGACCAACTGTCCCAACCACATCTGCTGTATATATACCTTTCGTAAGTCTCCTTTCATCCATCCTCTCTACATGTCCAAACCATCTCAACATTCCTTTCTCAATTTTTGTCACTATACTGTCTTTCACTCCACATCGTTCCCTTATAACATCATTTCTCAAACGATCTGTCAAACTTACACCACATATACTTCTTAGCGCTCGCATTTCAACAGCATTTATTCTGCTTTCATCCTTTTTCTGCCATACCCAACTTTCACTTCCATACATCAGACTTGGCAACAACACACCATTATGGACAGCCAGACGCGCCTTCTCAGACACCTTTCTGCTGTTCATAAAGGAGTGTAGCGCCCCATTCACTCGATTCCCTGCAGTAACTCTTTTTTCTATATCCTTTTCATGCCTTCCAACCCTTGTAAATATACAACCCAAGTACATAAAATCATTCACTTGTTCCACTCTTTCTCTATTTATGATAATATTGCATTCCGTTGTACTTTCATCACGTTCAAAAACAATCACTTTCGTTTTACTCACATTCACTTTCATGCCTTTCTTTCTAAACGCACCATTCATAACTGTTACCATATTCTGTACGTTCTCCTCTGAAGACGCAAGTATTAATTGGTTGTCAGTTTACAGAAGGCATTTCAAAAGTAACTCAATCATTCTTAAACCATACTCGCTTTCTTTCAAATCTTTCAAACAGTTTTAAAGTATATTAATATTTTCTTTCTATAAGTGAAAACTTGTAATTGGCTTATTTATTTATGTTATTTAGTGTTTATATAGATACGAAAGAGCTGTAAGTTTTCCAATGAAAAATATAATAAAATAAAAAAATATACTTTGGAAGTCTAAAATATGCCAGATAATATTTTAGAGAATATAGCAGTTGGCTTGTTGTGTATGAAACGCTTCTGTGGTCCAATACAACAACACACATGTAGCTTTGCTTCACTTACCGTCGTCGTCGGCGGGCGTGGCGGCGCGCAGCAGCAGCTGTCGCGCGCGCGCGCTGTCGCCGCGGCACGTGTCGCGCGCCGCGGCGCAAGTGTCGCGCGCCGCGGCGCAAGTGTCGCGCGCCGCGGCGCAAGTGTCGCGCGCCGCGGCGCACACGGCTTGCGCCACGGCCGCGCCGCGCAGCCAGCGCCGCGCCGCCGCCAGCGACACGTGCGGGTGCGACAGCGCGCGCCACAGCGCCCACGTGCACACTTGCTCCTGTGGCAACAACCAAACTAGCTGCTCAGCACACACTCAGTTTTGTAACATTTGAAACAGAAATACTAACTAAACAACCCAGTATAACTTCTCTCTAATGCTTAATTATTATCATGACTTACAGAAAAGCGGCGAAAATTTAAAAATGTGAAAATTTATACCTTATAATATTTTAAAGAAAACTTTAAAATTCGCCCCCCTGGCAATTAGGCGATTTCCATACAGCACTGAGCAATCAAGGGATTAACAGTTACTCAGCAAAATCTATCGAGTTTATGCCTAAACACTAAGCACTCTCTACGCAATTTATTCCACTCAAATAATGTGACGCTTTCCCTACTAAGAACCTGTGTACACCACAATCTTCCCGCATGCCGTCGACGCGCGTTTGTAGCGATCTTCTTCTTTGCGTATTATTGCTTTGCTTAAACTATATTTTTCTTTCCAGTTGGTCGCCACATTGAGACCCCTCTCCTACAACTCATAAAGGTCGATTTTTTTACGATACTAGCGATAGGGACCGCTACTAACATGTGTATGTATCGATATGTATGTGACGCGCTGGCCAATTGCATTTTAAAACTGAACATCGTCAACATAGTATCGGTCGAGTTAGTATTCATTGTTTTAGTTTTGTTATTTATTAAAGGTAAAAGAAAAATGGCATTGCTTTTTTTCGGTTCATACATTTGCGAGTGAAAACGATGTGGCATAATACCAGCCGTAAAAAAACGCGCTTGTTATCGCTACCAATCAAATTAATACGTTATCCTGTGATAGCTATTTAATATCTAATTATAGCAATAATGTCGACGAGCTCCGTGGCGCAGCGGTCAACTCGCCAGCCTGCGACACGGGGGTCCCGGGTTCGATCCCCGGTCAGGTCATGATGGAAAACGATCTTTTTCAGAATGACCTGGGTCTTGGATGTTTATCTATATAATTATATGTTATAAAATATAGTATCGTTGAGTTAGTATCCTGCGACACAAGTTCACAGCTTACTGTGGGGCTAGCTCAACTTGTGTGATATGTCCCTATATATTTATTTATTTAATGTTACAAGGTGAGATACATACACCGAATTCAAAAATTCACTCACATCCGTGAACGCCGCGAGAGTCGCGTCTTGCTCCTCCTCAGTCATGTGCCCCAGCAACAGGAACACCAAGTCCACGACCGGCTCGCATCGCGTGTCGGCGTCGCGCAGCCACGGCAGCAGCAGCGACTCGCACAGGCCGTGCACCGAGGCCGCGTCGAGGCGCAGCGCAACGGCCCGCAGCGCAGCGGGGGACAGTGACGTCATGAGCGCGGCGAGCGCAGGCAGCAGCGCAGCGGGAGCGCGCGCGCGCCGCGCTTCCTGCAAGTAGTGCGCGCACACCAGCTCGCTGGCCGCCGACAGCTGGTGCAGGAACAGCTCCGTGCTGGCCGCGTCCGGCGCCGCCGCGGGCGCCGGGGGCGCTGCTTCGGCGGGCTCGTCGCCGTCGAATCTGTACGGAGACTTCTAGCTATCATTATCGTCAGCCTATTGCAGTTCTCTGCTGACATAGGCCTTCCTAAAGGCAAACCACAATGCTGGGACTTTTTAAAAGTGGTTCCTGGGTGTAGCGTAGATTACCTGACTTAAGGTTGTCGTGTCCTCTCTTTCTTTAAACTTCAGACAAGCTTACTATATCCAATCGTGACTTACTCAATTTTATTTCCACTTCTTCGACGTTCTCGGATAGCCTGATTGTACGAAAGTTATGTGTTTATCAAAGCCAATCGTCGTTGGGGGTGATAGTTAAGTCAGCTAAGCTAAGCATCCGGGGATTCCTAGCACCTCCTGCCCCGCCGTTACCCTGATAGCTACGGGAGTCAGGTATAGAGGCGCTGTCGGAGATTGAGGACCTGGTCTTTTGTTTCCATCCATTGAAGAGCTTTAATAAATGATAAGTGTTATTAGCCTACCGTATGGAGTGGTGCTTCCTCGGCTCCTGCAGGAAGCTCTGGCGCACCGTGGTCAGGAACAGCACGTGCCGCTGCGCCAGGTCGGCGCGCGCCTGCACAGACAGCTCGGGGCTGTCAGCGCACACCGTGGCGCCGATGTTCTGCCAGAAGTTGCGCACCAGCACCGCGTAGCGTTCGCCGTCCTCTTCGCTGTAGATCACAAGATTGAAAACTTATCATAGGATATTAAATGGTTGTGGAGTAAGTATCATTACTTGCCAAGAGCCATTGTAGTGGAAAGCCATTTATTAAGGCTTCACACTTTTCAAAGAATGTAAGTAATGTTGATATTTTTTAAATTGAGAAATGAAGTGGTGGAAAGGGCAGGACAATTTTTCTTTAATTTTAAATTTATTTTTTTAACTTTTTTAATATACCGCTAGAAGGCCCTGGTTGGATGTAGGTGAAGAGTGTGAAAGCAGCCCTTACCCGGCCTTGCGCAGCCAGTGCTTGAGCAGGTCGGTCATGAGCTGCGCGGAGTACTTGAGCAGCTGGTCGGCGGGCGCCGCGAAGGCGGCCTGCAGCCAGCGGCGCGCGGCGGCGGAGGCGGCGCCGGCGCCGGCGCGCGCCGCGGCCCAGCGCACGCACTCCGACAGACCCAACACCCACGCCTGCCGCTCGCTTTTACAGTTGATCACGCTCTTCTTCTCCAGGCTACACAAAAACAACCGTGCTTTAGAATTTCATTTTGCTTCCAATTTCAATAATTATTGCCATCATCATCAGCTCTTTTTTAATCTCCACAGCAGGAGCACCACCCTCTCTGTACTACTAGAGCCATATATTAGTGCCCGCCCCCTCCCCCCCACTGCTCAGCATCAACGCAGCTCCAACGCGACGTCAACGCTGAGCGGCCGCCGAACGCCGGATGTACGCAGCGCTGGTATCGCGTCCGCGCGGCGTCTGATCAACGCTTTTTTTTGTAACAAATACTATGCACAACGCAATCCCCTCGCCCCGCTTGCCCACCCGTGCATCGAGTCACACCGACGCGACGTATACCGGCGTCCGGCGGCCGCTCAGCGTTGACGTCGCGTTGTCCCTCCGTTGACACCGCGCAGGCGCTAGCGAGACGACGACGCTCGAAAGACGCCAGTGTGGGAGGAGCCCTTAACCAAACCACACTCTCCCTCCACGCTGGCCAAAGGGGTTGGACAGTAAATGTCTCTTGATGTTTATAAGCTTTGGTAACTTGTGTGATCTATGTCGCCTTTTAAAACATCCACGAGAAGACTTGGAATGATCCTATTCTACTCTGCCAGGAACCACAAGGCGTAACTTGAATAATACGGTAAAACAATCACAAGATATACTACAGCTTTTGAAAAAATAGATACGAAAGATAACACTTACCCAGCAAAAATAGCCTGGAAGAACTGCTCGTAGAATTGATTGGTCAGCATATCGGGAGGCAGGCTAGCCAACAACGGCAACAGTGTGCTCGACAGTTGCCGTGCATCCCCCCATCCGCCTCATGAAAAGGAGCAAAACTCAGAAAAGAAATACAACACTTAGTAAATATAAAAACAGAGGACCCAAATTGGATCCCTGGGGAACGCCAACTTTGTATGATCTATGATGAAGTATGATCGACTAAAAAATCAAATTATTTATTTACGTTTTGGATAAATTCTGTACCCATATTTTACTAGACAAGACTACATTAAGTACTCTAACAGTATTCTCATACTTAAAATTAGATATTTGTCATGAAAGTTTTGTAGTCTGTAAGATCTAATGCTGTAAATAAGTCCTACAGTTTCATTACATTACTACAGCATAAACAAACAAAAAATGATTGCGAAGACACAACATTTTAGTGAAACTCACCAGTTTCCAATAAATTTAAAATTCGTTTTGCTAGCAGATCTTTCTTATCTAACCACACGTGCCAATCCTGCTGAAACAAACAGAGTGTGATGTGGGTGGTTTAGCAACAGCAGCATATGAACACCAGTAAGACAGGTACTGACCGGCACGTTGTGCATGCAGACGAGCAGACAGCCCCACAGCTGGGCGGCGACGCGTGTGTCGGGCTCGCGTGCGCCCAGCAGCACGCGCAGGAGCCTCGTACCGTGCTTGGCGTCCAGCGACGTCGCGAACCGCTCCACTATGCTAGCCATCGCTGCAAACCATGCTCCTCTGGAACATAGTCATGATTTCACATATTTCGGTCAATTCAGAATTATAATTTATAATATAGTTATAGGCCAGCCGCGACACTGTCACAAACACAGACATACCTAACTGGACACTCTTTGTGTGCGGCGAGCCTCCAGTAGGCGTCGCAGGCCAGCAGCTGGCCGGCGCGCTGGAGCAGCCAGTGGTGCAGGCCGGGCGGCGCGTGGCGGCAGCTCCAGGCCAGCCCGTGCAGAGCGGCGGCGGCGCCGCGCCCGCCGTCGCCGTCGCCCGCCGCCGCCGCCACCGCCGACTTGCCTGTCAGGTTGTCTTCCAGGAAGTCTAGGATCTCAGTTTTGCAGAAGGCAATCACTTCTGGCAACTTTGCATCTGGAAATGTGTTCTGAAAATAAACGTAATATGTTGACAACCACTAGGGATTGTTACTCACAGCATATCAAAATTAACTACATATTTCGTAATCTTTTATCAACTAATTGGATGTGATAGACTCCAGGGGCTATTGCAAGCTACTAGAGCTGGCAATGGCAAACCCTGTCTCTACTGTATAGCTAGCCTGATGCTATGTTTTTAACACAAGGTATATCAATGAGATGTGACTCACCTTGAGGGAAAGTTGTGCCTGTGACTGCGCAGGGGCATGGTCATCATACTGCGCTTGCAACCATGATGGTAGTAGCTGCTTTAGATGTGGAGCAATGCGACGTCCGCACACTCGCACTATGGCACCATGACATACCTGTTTGGAAAACATAGTTAAATCCCATTTTTATCTAACTGACATTGCTGCCTCTCATCAGGCTAGATAGGGCCAGTTGCCATGCCAGTGCATATAATTTCAGATATTAAAAAAAAATATACCTGTGTGCACTCCCGAACTTTGCAGTCAACATCCACTGACAGAATCTTGTAGAAGTGGCTCCAGCCCGGCAAAGCTACCTCCACATCCTCCACACTGCTCTTGTTAACCAACTCTGTAAGCTCTTGCAGGGCCTGGTGGACGCAGGATTTAAAAATAAACTTTTCTAAGGTAATGGAGCAAACCGAGAATTTAGAAGCTGGGAGATTTCAAATATGTAACAAAATAAATTTGCCTCAATATTATTCTAATATCATCATCTAGACTGCTTAATATTAAGAGGAAAAATTTGTATGTTTGTATTGAATTAAATCTAAAACCACAAGATGAATTTTAAAAATTGTTTCACCAATAAAACGCTTTATGTATAATGACATACGAGTAACATAGGATTTTTCATCTTGGGTGACATTAATGTGACCCAAGATATGAAAAATCCCAACAATCCCAATCCCAACTAATACTAATATAAGAAATGCAAAAGTGAATTTGTTTATTTGTTTGTTATCACACCCTATCTACTGAACCGATCATCATGAAATTTAGCGTACATATAGGTTAAAGTACTCAGTTAAAGTACTGAGTAGGATATACAATATACCATGCGGGCGAAACCGTGGGTAACAGCAAGTTTAATTATAAACTTCATTACTGAGCGGGAAATGCAGAATATTCTCAGTGATATCCACTCTAGAGGAAGACTGAGTTATTGTAGAGAGATTGTAGAGACTTGAATGTAACAAGTATAATTGTGTATGGTACTTAGATGTATTTGGAAATTGTATTGCAAACAGTCATTGGAGAGCTTGGAGTGCTGGCATAGATTGAAATAAGATAAACTACCTTAGTTTTTGTGATAGGATCTTTCTTGTTCAGTTTCTTGATGCACATAGCTAGCTCCGGGTCGAGGCCTGCGTCCAGCGTGACGGCGGCCAGCGTGGGGAACAGCGCGGGCAGCAGTTTGCCGCCGAGGCCCGGCACCGACGCGTCCAGCCTGCCAGCACTGCTGAGCAACTCCGCGCTGCGCCCGCTGCTCGACGGCTACACAACGCATCCATTATCAACTTAACTCTCTATTCCAGTACAAAACACGCACGTAATTCAATAAAGATGTGGAAACTTCACAAACGAAGCACGCCTATACTTACACGAGCATTGTTCTTAGTTCTTTGACTTTGTTTGTTTTTACCACCCATTGTTGTTAAAATGTTGTCTCGATTATATCCGCGATAGAACTTGCATAATTATTATAAATTTCAATATTTATTTAGAGTTGAATAGGTAGGAATACGTGTTACACGAAAGCTGCGCAATTTTGACAGGAGACTGTAATGTAAATGTCAACGTCACAATAGACAGCTGTCAGTCATTTGTAAAAAAATTGTTATATGGTTTTAAGGCCGTGGATACGAGTCCTCTATAGCTTTTCTCTTCTCGCCAACTGGCGAGAAAAATGAAGAAAGGTAAAAGACCTGATGATTTGGTATCTAGGAGAAGCAGTTCGTTTCATCGTCATCATCATCAGGTCTTTTCTTTTTTTAGTCTTCACTGCAGGAGCATGCAGCATGACCCTCTATGTATTATCAGAGCCATATTTTAGATTTGGCCTACACTCTCCACCCTGGCCAGACGGATTGGGGAGGTCTCTTTGATGTTTATCACTTACATTAACCTCTTACTGCCCATCAGATTATATACTATTGAATTCATCATCATCGGGTCTTTTTTAGCCTCCACTGCAGGAGCATGTCCCTCTCTGCAGTACCAGAGCCATAATTAGCAAGGACCAGCCTACACTCTCCACGCTGGCCAGACGGGTTGGAGAGATCTCTTTGATGTTTATAAGCTTTGTTTAGCTTGGGTTTCCTAAGTCACCTTCTACCACATCCACGGGAAGACTTGGAGTGGTCCTATTCTACTCTGCTGGAACCACACGGCCACTGCCACGGGGCAGCCGCGTTTCCTGCAATTCATATCCTGGCTGACACTGGTAGAGTCTGTTTAATCTCGATTATCGAAATAGATACTGTGAACCTAATCTAACTCATTATTATTAATGGTATCAGCTCAGCCGACCGATCAATACCGTCGCGCTCCACACATTTCCAAGCTCCAATCCGCCAGGGATTCACATTTGTTTGATATCACATGTTTTCGTTCGGCTCAGTGGACAAAGCGCGGGTCCTTTGTGCTGTTGATTGTGAAACAAACAACATGCCGCTCTGTTTGCCTAAACTTATTAGCGACCATTGATCGAAACAAAAAGAATTGGCACAAAGCGAGTGCGGTTATAGGATTTTGCAAATGAAAAGTAAATAGGAAACTATATTCTACCTTTTCATATTAACATTGATCAGATTTTTTATGACCACGTCGGACTTGGCTGCATTTATTCACTAGGTAGGTATATCTCGGCTCTTAGCGACTAAAACTTTCTCTGTAAATAGACTAAGTATTCAACGTTTGTTTGTTTTTCGTATGTGTAAGTCTTGTGACTGTTGGCCACTTACACCAGATCAAGTGTCAGATTTTCGAGCCTGCATCAATGATGAAAGCCGGGGCCAACGGCTTAACGTGCCTTCCGAAGCACGGAGGAGCTCGAAATATTTTTTGCCACTTATGGTCACCCATCCAAGTGGGAACCGCGCCCGGCATTGCTTAAAATGCGAAAGCGTTAATTTGTTAGACTAGCAAAGAGGTATGTTAGTCTGATGTGCCAAAAAAAGACAAAGGAGTTTGTTATTTTATAAACATTTTCTAATTTCAAGTTCCTCTTGTCAATATTTTTCTTGTCATATATTTTTCGTTGTCAAATGAATAAAAGAAATATTTCTATCTAAATATTTCATTTAACTATAATTCAACCATAATGTAAACTGTGCACTTAAAGTAATTAGTGCCACCAGGTAAGGCACTAATAGGTTATGGGCCCGTATTCGATAATTATGGATGATAACGAGAAAGAGAGAGGAACTGCATCTGGCAGTCCAGGGAGCAGTTTGCCATCAGTTGAAAAGTTGGACGGCAATTCGAATTATGCAACGTGGAAATTTCTCATGGAATTATACCTGATTCATGATGATTTGTGGGAATACACACATATAACTCCAGATGCTTGCGACGTTTCTGGTACAAGGCGTGACCAGAGAGCACGGGCCAAGATCTGTTTGATGGTAAGACCCCATTGCTTGGTGCATGTCCGAAGTGCAAAAACGGCGAAGGAAGCTTGGGAAGCTTTAAAGAATGCCTTCGAGGATAAGGGTTTGAACAACCGTTGCCGGCTTTTGACTAAATTAGTGAGCATGAGGCTAGAACAGTTTTCAACGATTCGTGAATATGTGACATCTGTTTTAGCAACGTCACAGGAGCTGTTGGATATTGGGAAGGAGGTTGATGACGAGCTCCTGGCAGCTCTACTTCTTCAAGGCCTTACTCCAGAATTTCAACCAATGAGACTGGCCATAGAGAACAGCAATATTAATTTAACTACCGACTATGTGAAAACAAAGCTTTTTCAAATGGAAGATACCTACTCAGCTAGTACCAGTGAGCAGCAAACTTCAACATCAGCACTGTTATCTAATAAGCATAAGGGCAAGAGTGCACCTAAGAAGAAGACCAGAAGGGTCAAGTGTTTTATTTGCGATGGTCCTCACAAAGCACATGACTGTCCTGAGAATCCAAAGCAGAAGAAGGAGGCGCTGCAGGCCTACGCGCTTGGTACAGCAGTAAAACCAAATACTGATGATTGGATTATTGACTCCGGGGCGTCTACACATATGACCAATCGCAAATCATGGTTTAAGGACTTAAAGAAAACTTCTAAACCTTTGAGAGTGACTTGTGCTGACGGTAATGAGTTGTTGGGTGAAAGCGAAGGTATGGTAGTTTGCGAATCAATAGACTTAACAATCAGTAATGTTACATATGTTCCTAGATTAGCTTCTAATTTACTGAGTGTGAATGCTATTACGAAAAAAGGACATATAGTGGTATTTTCAGAAAAGGGTTGTGACATCTTTAAGAGTAATGAGTGTGAGGTTAAAGGAAAGGCTGTAGTGAAAGGTGTGGAAGAACGAGGCATTTATAAAATCAAGTGCTGTTCACAGGGTTCTGCGCTTTCATCAGCAACTGCAGGTGACCAGCTGATGCTGTGGCATCGGAGGATGGGGCACCTTGGTATGAAAAACCTGAAATTACTTAGAGATAAGATGGCAACAGGGGTAAGTTTTCCTGACACTTTAACTAAACTTGAGTGTATACCTTGCATCCTGGGAAAACAAACAAAGCAACCTTTTAAGAAGAATAGTGCGACGAGAAGCACTGAGGTACTAGGTTTGGTACATTCTGACGTATGTGGACCTATGGAGGTACCGTCTGTCAGCAAGTTTCGATATTTTTTAACGTTTATTGACGATTTTACTCGCAAAACCTTTGTATATTTTTTGAAACAAAAGAGTGATGTTTTCGAAAAATTTATAGAGTTTAAGGAGTTTGCGGAAAACCAAAGCGGAAAGAAGCTGAAGATTCTTCGCAGTGATAATGGGACGGAATTCGTCAACAAACGTTTCGATGATTATTTAAAAAAATGCGGAATTCAGCACCAGTTGACAGTTGATTTTACTCCGGAACAGAACGGGGTCGCTGAGAGAGCGAATCGTACGGTTAACGAGAAAGCTAGGAGTATGCTGCAAGATTCTGGTCTGGATAAGCGGTTTTGGGCAGAGGCTGTCCATCATGCAGTTTTTTTGAAAAATCGTTCACGAACGATAGCGGTGAAAAATGTAACACCTGAAGAAAAATGGTCAAAGAGAAAATGTGATCTCAGCACAATTAAGGTCTTTGGGTGCAAAGCTTTTATGCATATACCTAAAGAAAAGAGAAAAAAGTGGGATGCTAAAGGCAGAGAACTAATCTTCACAGGCTTCTGTGATAACTCCAAAGCCTATAGATTAGTCGACCCTACTTCTGGTGCAGTATTTAAGGCAAGAAACGTTGTGTTCTTAGAGAGCCAAATGAGTGACAAGAGTTCAAAAATCAAAGAGAATCAAGAGATGATTATTAATCTAAGTGAAGATTGTGAAATGAACCAACCGTCACATCAAAGCCTTGTAGAGACTGAGAGCAGACAGTCAACACATTCATCTGGACGAGTTGAAAGAGAAATTTCAACTGATTCTGATCATGTTTCAGGGGATAATATTCTTAGAGAAGATGACAATCCTCGAGTGGAAAACGAGATTAGGAACGTGGGATCTGATGTTCGTACAGAAGATCAAAATGAGCCAGATGTAGACTCTGATACAGCGGAGTTTGAAGACTGTGACTCAGTTTCAACAGTGGCTGAGCAAATTGAGGAAGACTTTCAAGATAGGCCACGGAGGTATCCCCTAAGAAACCGAAAGCCTACTCAGTTTCCAGATTACATACTGTATCAGGCCAGTGAATCGGAACAGGATCCCAGTACGATTCATGAAGCACTGTCAAGGAGTGACAGTAAGGAGTGGAAAGTAGCCATTCAAGAAGAATTGAGTGCAATCAAGAAAAATAAGACTTGGGTCTTAGTCAAACGACCGGAACGATGTAATGTCGTTGATTCTAAATGGATATTTAAAATCAAAGACGAAGGGGAGGGAAAGAAGCGTTATAAGGCTCGTCTTGTGGCCCGAGGTTTCAGTCAAAGATATGGAGTTGACTATGACGAGACTTTCTCCCCGGTCGTGAGACACAGTTCGCTAAGAACACTTTTAGCGTTAGCAGCTACTTATTGCCTCAATATTGATCAAATGGACGTAAAAACGGCGTTCCTCAACGGAGAGTTGTCAGAGACTGTATATATGAAGCAACCAGAAGGCTTTGAGGAAAAGAGTTCGGAGTACGTTTGTTTATTAAAACGCTCACTGTATGGATTAAAGCAAGCTCCTAGAGCATGGAACACTAAGTTGAACAAAGAGTTGTTACAACTGGCGTTTAAAAGATCCAAGAATGAACCTTGTGTTTATATAAAGTCAAATGGGAAGAAGCTGATTATACTTGCAGTTTATGTAGACGACATTCTCATTCTGTGGAATGACAAAGAGGAATTACAGAATCTTAAACAAGATTTGATGAGAAAGTTTGAGATGAAGGATCTCGGTCGCGCAAAATTCCTTCTGGGAATCCGCATCACTCAAAGCGACACTTCAATCAAAATCGACCAAGAGAGTTATGTCGATAAGATGCTTAAAAACTTTGGTATGGTTGACTGCAAGGTTGCATCAACGCCATCTGTGCCTGGACAGAAACTGGAAAAACCAGGATCAACACACAGACTTGATTCTAATATACCATACCAAAATTTAATTGGTTCATTAATGTATTTAGCTGTCTGCACGAGACCAGACATAGCGTATACTGTGAACTATCTGAGCCAGTTCAACACCTGCTTTACTGAGGAGCACTGGACAGCAGCAAAACGAGTGCTACGATTCTTAAAAGGAACCAAGAGTCATGGACTTTTCTATAGCAAAACGGACAGAAAAGGATTAATTGGCTACGCAGATGCAAGTCATGCTACATCCTTTGACAGAAAGTCGTACACTGGATTGGTTTTCCTGTGGAAAGGAGGAGCAATTTGCTGGGAAAGCAAAAAGCAGAAGACAGTAGCACTATCCACTGCTGAAGCAGAATATGTTGCCATCTCGGAAGCAGCCCGAGAAGCAATATTTTTAAAACGTTTTGTTGCTGAGCTTACTGGAGAACAGGAGAAGCAACTGACTATCTACTGTGATAGCCAGTCAGCAATAGCCATTGCACAGAATCCTGTGCACCACCAACGCACAAAGCATATTGATGTGCGTCACCACTATGTAAGAGAAGCATGTGAAGGTGGGCATGTGAGGTTAGAGTACGTAGAGACCGGGCGAATGGTCGCGGATGTACTCACTAAACCCCTCTTAAAGGGTAAATTCCAGATGTGTGCAAGAAGTATGGGTCTGGAGGAATGAAATTAAGGAGGAGTGTTAGACTAGCAAAGAGGTATGTTAGTCTGATGTGCCAAAAAAAGACAAAGGAGTTTGTTATTTTATAAACATTTTCTAATTTCAAGTTCCTCTTGTCAATATTTTTCTTGTCATATATTTTTCGTTGTCAAATGAATAAAAGAAATATTTCTATCTAAATATTTCATTTAACTATAATTCAACCATAATGTAAACTGTGCACTTAAAGTAATTAGTGCCACCAGGTAAGGCACTAATATAATTATGCTCACGCCCACTAGGCCAACGGGCTCCTCACTATTCAATGGAGTAGTAGATAGGTAAATAAATATAAAAATAATGATTTTTCAAATCCAACTGATAGTTGCAAGTATTAGTGTGTAGGTACAAACAGACAAAACACCTTAGCTTCAGTACATCCTTGCTGAATGGCATCCGTTATCAAATGTTATTTGCTGTAGGTAGCTGCAAATGAATGGCGGGCGCGCTTAAGGCTTCGTTTCCACAAGAGGGAGCCAGCCTGTATCGGATTACAAACAAGTAAACAAGGCAACTGCCTAGGGCCATAGAGAGTGTATTAGGGTGTCCTCAAGTTATGCCAGCAGGTGATTGTTAATAACACGCTTCGTTACCTTGCAGATAATGGAGGTGATCATTTAAGGAGTCGGCAGGAAGGGTAGTCCTGCTGAATCTACAAACGACTTGGGTACCGTTCTGTGGGATTTTTCTTCGATACGGTTTGAACGTTAGTGAGCTTCCACGTTAACCTTTCTATTATACTTACAATTCGTCAGGTCAGTTGCATTGTGCGCCCGGCACCCGCACCTCTAAAACAACATTTAGCTTCGTTAGGTACATCAGCTTTCATCAACGGAATATAACGAGGTTCGTTATTGACGGGCACACCATGGTAGATATCATCATCATCAATAAATTTTGATCGACGGTCAAACACTTTTGTCGCAAGACCGTTCCCACCGTGCGTGCTAAAAGAGTCTGCGCAGGGCAAATGAAATAATATCTACTCTTGGTGCATTATTTGGTCAACTTGCATAGCTAAGGTGTAACCGCAGCCTTAGTCCGGTCTGCGGCCGGTGTCGGACCGGCATTCCGCGCGATCTAGACAAATAACTCGCTGCGCCTCCACCGCCTCGCCCCCACCACACATCACGCTGGCTTTAGGACGATTTGCACAGTATTCATTACTGCGTCAAATACTCGTACGTACTCTAATATACCTAAGGCGCAAATGTTACTTGTTGTACTTCCGGTGTGATTTTTCAATTTAGGTTGTAAGTCCAACGTTTTTGATATTATTGCTCTAAAATCGTATTGTACTCGATGTTATCGAGCTGTATCGCCCTGTAAATATAAATACATACATAGATACTACAGTTTCTTGAGTCCCACAGTGCCAGCGTTACGGTTATTGGCGACATGCAGCGCCACACTTTCTTAGCTAGCTCGTAATTCTGATATCTATGCTCGTAGTCATAGCGCTACATCTAGTTAAATTATTTATAAGCATTTACAACATAGGTACCGTCTCATAATAAGGATTAAGAAGGATTTACAAATATATTGTTATAAATAATATCTCTAACCTCTAAGACATTGTTAGAGTTATAGGAGTACGAGAATATGTTTTTCAATTTTTGACGAGTACAAAAAGCGTTATGTAATATTCTAACAATAAAAAGGTACATGTAATGTCTGAATTTGGCACCTATATTTACCGCCTCTGTACATGGATTGGTACCGTGTGGTTCCCGGCAGAGTAGAATAGAACCACTCTAAGTCTTCCCGTGGATGTCGTAGAAGGCGACTTAGAAAACATACCTAAGCTAAACAAAGCTTGTAAACATCAAAAAGACCTCTCCAACCCGTCTGGCCAGCGTGGAGAGTGTAGCCAAATCCTCTAACTGCTCTGGCTAATAGATGGCTCTGGTAGTACAGAGAGGGTCGTGCTCCTGCAGTGGAGACGTAAGACCTGATGACGTACATGGATTGAAGTCACTGTATACATGCTGTATAATTTATGGTTTTTTTCTAAGTGGTACCACAGAGGCCTGATGATATCCCAGGGTCCCACCAGTACATGCAGTAGGACCATTAGTACATGGTAATATCCCGTGGTCCCACCAGTGGGATAAATCGGTAGCCCACGGGTACAACATGATCGTTTTGGACCCTTTAAGGTGTGATTCAGTTCGTCAAAACAATGCGTAGAACTCATTTTTTTGGAAATTCCCATACAAATTAACCGGGTGGCTTAGTGTTCATATCGATGGGCGCAATCACCCCTTTATGGGTCCAAAACATTCAAAATTTCGCCATGTATGTATGGTTTAACTAGCACAAATCATATAAATAAGCATGAATGCTGTAATTCTTGTGGTTCCGGGCTCTGACGCATCTTCGGCGAGGAAAACGTTGAGATGAGGAAGAGGGGGACAGGATTCTATATGATGAACATTGGAAGAACGTCAGTTGTCGGGAGTACCGGGAGACCTGTGGCCGGTTACGTGCTAGTATGAACAGTAGTGAAAATACGCTAACCTTGAGGTTACGTAGTCCTTTAATATATCTACTTACAAATGAAACACATTGAGTTGCTCACTTAGCGAGCAATGTATGGTGGCCATAGTAAAAGCGTCGCTTGTCGGGAGTGCGAAGTAGTGGCGGCTATCACTCCGAAGACGGCGGGCGGTACGTGCTAGCACGAACGCTACTGCTATCTAGCTGTACACCTTGAGGTTACAGGGCCTCGATAAATTCCTTCTACCTAAGTATGTACGTAGTATCTCTGTCTCTATAAATTTAAGAGATGGGCTCTTGTTGATGTGGACAACGAATATTTTATTGGGGGCCGCGAGCCGATCAATAAAATCTAACCAAGTGTAAAAGCTGTTTTCGAATCAACATGGTTTAAAGTGGTTTCCGCATCTTAGATAATTTCCCTGATGGCTTTCTGTAAGTGCAGTTCGAAATCGGGAGAGATCTATAAAAGTCCCTCACTTTTGAAATAAAGCACGCTTTTTAAAACAGAAGCTCAATCCATTGATAGGTACAGCTTAAATTAGGAAACAGTAACAATTTAAAATACGGTATTTTTTGTATCAACCCGATTCCAATTCGATGGAGGAACTCTTACCCCTTTTCCATGTGGGGTCGGTACAGTAAATATGTCAGTTTTCACCAATATGTTCTGTCTCTCTCCATGACACCATCCATTTTAAGATCACCGTCTGTTTATCTCCTGCAAACAAGCGACGCGGCTGGCAATCCATCACTGTTTTGATTCTGTTTTCCACCAACATGCTAAACGTGGCTTTTAGGTGTTATGGCCTTATTAGGCTCTGCCTTCCCCGTAAGGGACAAAGATGTGATACTATAGTATAGTATATGTAGGTGTGATAGAATGAATAGGTTATACACTAACTCAGCTTCTTTCACATTCTTTAGGCCAAGTTTTATTAAAATTGTAATGTAACCCTTTGTTACAAAATTAAAAAAAGGACATACAGTACGGTTACTTGCAGCGTACCCCGCAATATGGCGTCCTTGTATCTCTACCACATTTCTCAGAGTTCTTAAGGTTTTGAAAAACAGCGTTAGCTGCTACTGTTGTTAGTCGCACATTAGGTACGCGCCATCTAATATAAGTACGATTTTACTTGTTTAATATAAGTAAAATCGTACTGTCAATCAATCGTTCTGCTGTGGCAACCCTGATTTTTTACTCAAACATTGACATGTGCACGAATGTAAAGTTTCGTTTACATATTAGGCATGAATATTACTCCTCTTGTATAAAACGCTGTACCCGTGCCTTGGTCTTAAGCTGTGCAACTGAGTGTTCTTCTTCTTCTTTAAGTGCCACTCCATCACTGGAGGTTGGCTGTCAGCTTCCCAAACTCTTCTCTATCCATCGCCAGGCGAAACAGTTGCAGTGTTCTTATTTCTATTTAATATTAAATAACTTTCAGCTGAGGGTTTCAGCCCAAGTACTAGCTTAGTTGTGCAACACTTAGTAGTTGAGGCGAAGATAACGGACACGAGCTGCCCGCGTTGCTAAGTTTGGCCTCGGAGGAGATTAGCGCGAGACTTAGTTTCGTACCGCTTGCAGGCCCGGTCTAGGTACGTTTAGCTATTGAACTACATCTCTATACGTAAATACTTCATATGCAAGTGTATATTATATATACTAATATTCTACTTGTATGATGCTTAATATCTTGCGATATAGATCCATCAAAGTCACAGAGCAAGCAATGTCTCGTCGCTCGCGCTAGCTACATTGCAATTCCTTGCTTTGTGATCAAAGTTATGCATTTGGTGCAAAAGGGACACGAGCCACGCGCACTGTAGAGGATTAATTTTTAAAGTGGTTGACAAATAACTCTTTGACTCGTGAACCCTGTGATAGTTTTCCTCTGAAATTCGATACATTATTATGCTACTGAGTTCTAAATTGAAAGCATATTTTTTTAGCGAATCCTTTTCTATCATATAACGCTTAATATATATCATAAACGGATCTCTGAACCAAAAACTGGGTAAAGAAGTTACTTACTAATAGGCAACTTTAACCCTAAGGCCTAGGGTAATGATGTAACGCAAGGGGTAGCACACAGGATCCCAAAGTAACGTAAAAACGTTACATCTGACAATGCTGTCTGGGATAAAAACTTGTCTATGTAGTAATCTCAATACCAAAAATCTAAGTCAAACATATACTTTAATTGATTTATCTGGAAACAGGCTGAAAGAAAGATACTTTGGCATCGGAATTTTTTGTAAATAATAATATAAGGGTTCCAAAAGCTATTTACACAGCGTAGTTGTTTGATAGACATGCGAGAGTGGAAGCCACAAAGGCTTTGCCGATCATCCGCGCAGAGCTGCGGGCTTTGGCAGAAACAAAACACATCCGGTATTGATCTCGATGATGCAGCGTTCCGGCATCCTTCTGCCGCGCCTCATCAGACAGCGGTTAAAGATTAGAAAGGTAACATACCTACAGACTGCCCAGTATAAAGATAGACTTATAGACTTCTCTCTATCTTTATGTATTCTGCATTCATAATTCATATTAGTTTGTAAGTATGAATAGTGTTGCCCATAGATATCTGAATATTTACTGTGTTGCCAAATACACAGTCGCTTCGATGCAGATGACAGTCCCTCTGGCCGACATATTGTAATTCAAACAAAAAATAGACATTACCACTCGAGAAGAAGAAGAAGAAGACCCTCTCAACTCCGGACCGCGACACAGCTTAGTTGCTGGGTAATTGACTTATTGCTCGATCAATTTGTCATTAGAAAGGTTGACGAGAACACAGCCCAGTCTGTCAGACGTGCCAGTGAAGAACACATTGTGGCTTTTTTTAATCATCCACGCAAAGCCCAAGGATTTTCCATAAACAAAACATTCCGTATTGATCCCAAAGATGCAGCATTCCGGCACCCTTCAGCCGCGCCTAGCTCGATACGTTTCTATGCATTGTCATTGTTAATGGACTAAGTCCCAAACGACGTCAAAAGGCAGTACACAGTATTGCGACCTTAGGAATACGAACGTGATGTACCTGTAGGAAGTGTTTAAATATTGTTAATTTAGCAAGACACGTACATCACGTAAGAATATACACGTACTCCTAAATCAGCGATCTCCCCTACCAATGCGATATGTATATTTCCTTAGTATATAAGTTACGAGTAGCATTTCTAATAAATACTTACTTAATTCCTGGTAGTCCAACGCGATGGATACGCACTCGCCATAATTGGTGACCCCGACGTGATCAAGCCGTCGTGATGTAGTCCGACAGGATGGATACGCGCCTCAACACCGAAGAGCCAGACGACGTAAGCCTCAAGAACGAATAAATCAACGTGCACATTTTCACCGGCTTCCCACAAGCGGGTCTCACCGGTTTGAAAATGCAAGAGGCACTCCGGCAGTAACCAGAACCACAAGGACAACAAGGACCATCAAATATGGCTCCAACCACGCTGAAAAAAGGAATCAAGACGATATCGAGACTTGAGCAACGTACTTCAGTTCTGATAAGTTGCAATGATCGTACCGCTTAGTACATATATCTCCATGCTGCTCACCCATTGCAGCGCCGTTAATTTATCGTGGTTTTTACTAAAACACTTAATTAAGGCAGCAATAAATGATTGATTGATCTTTTTTCTCTCTCATTTTGCGTATACCTGATTGCACGCTTAGGTAGGATGCTTTAGAGCTCGTAGTCTGCTTTCCGGCTGTTTAAAGTAAGAGCCCTCACAACATATTATGTTGATTTGTATTATAACAAGAACCATAACCGATCCATAGAGATAATGATGCTGTCATTTACATCGCTGATTACTCCCGGCGAATACCCAAGGAAGGGTGCCGGTTGTAAATACTTTATCCAAACATTGTTCAACATCAATATTGGGTGTAAACTTGTTCTTTACACCCTGATTTAGCTGAGGGGACTGGACTTAGTGTAATGGGCTTGCTTCCAACGAGGAAAGTTTAATAGCCTGTTCACTTTTTAAACTCTATTTAAATCAGAAAGGCACTTTAAGCCGTTAAACCTTAGTAAAATACACGCAAAATTCATATAGTGCGGTAAGAAAACGTAGTCAAATCAGACATATGCATCTATTAATAATGTATTGCATCGATCGCTGCTATTTTCGCAATGGTTAGATAGAACATTTATAAGTAACAGACAGTCTCCCCTCTTATATTTAAGAGCTAGGCTCTCGTCAGTGTCATTGTTTGGAAAGAAACGCTCACAATGACTATTTTGGCAGAAAATTATGAAGTGGCTGTCTATATGTATAGTATGTACTCGTAGGTTCCAGGTTCAAACAACCCCCGGGTTGTTTGAACCTGGATCCTACGATTATAGGCCGCTCTTAGAACAGTGAGCCCATACTGCATCACACAGGTCTCACAGAAGAAGATAATCGCATTCTTTTAGCCTTTTTGGGTTAAATCAGTGGCAGACAACAGAATTAGCAATTTAGTTCAGTGCGATCGTGTCAGCATCAGCGGATATTGTGACATCGATCGCGGCTATTTTCGCACTGGATGGATATGATACGTTCAAGTACGACTGCCTTAAAAGGAGTGTATTATTTCTAGGATTCAAGAATGTACCTACTTAAAAATTATGTAGCTATGTAAGTATTTGAGTTTATGCATTCTACCATAACTTCAAAATGCCTCACTCAACTGATTTGAATGTATGCATTGTAGTGAGGAACTGGTTTAGGATTTTTGAAAATATCGCTGCGTTACAAAAGAAAGTATTGTTTGTGGCAGTTTTATGTTAACGAGTTTTCGTGAGCTTGTCTGAAGACAAGCACATGTAACTATAAATGTATCAATCGCTGCTATTTCAGTCAGGCAGACATTGGCCAGAACATAGGCCAGTTAGATCTACGTAAAGTCGCCAAAATGAAGTTCGATATGTCCGTTTTTATCTGAACTTGGTTAAAAGTCTAAGTTCAAATTGCATTTAAGTTAAGAGATATTTCTAAAGTCGGGCGAAGAAGAACGGACCTACTAAGTATGTGAGCGCAAACTGCTATCAATATTTATGAGTGGTACTTACTCGTAGCATGAAATTTATTCGTTGCATATTCACTAAAATGCATTTAGGACCCATGTACATTCAAAAAAGTTAGGTATTTCCTCTAAATAAGTACTAGCATTCAAGTTCAATTTAGGTACGGTATGTAGGTAGCCGTGTGGATGCCGATGCCGGCAAAGTAGAATTAGACCACCTCAAGTCTTCTCGTGGATGTCGTAGAAGACGACTTAGGAAACACAAGCTAAACAAAGCTTATAAACATCAAAGAGACCTTTCTAATCCGCCTGACCCGTGGAGGAGGAACGTGGAGAGTTTTGGCCGAATTCAATTTCTGCTCTGGCTAATATATGGCTCTGGTAGTATATAGAGGGTCGTGTTCCTGCAGTGGAGATTAAATAGGTAAGGTAAAAAACTTCCGTTAGTCCGGATTGGCCGCCAAAACTTACAAAGGTTCCTTCCATTTACAAGGCTCTTCGGTTTTCCTGGATTAGGTACATTGCTCGCTGCCTTACCCTACTAAACATACTCTCACAAAACACGTATATTCTGTTAATCCATAGCTGTCAGCGGGCTTATAGCGGAGCGCACGTAATAGTTTTTACGGCGGCGGCCGCTCCAGCGTGCATTTATTTCAATACTGCGGGACTGGGACAAAGGACATATTGTTCTCCATGCCCGGGATCTGCTATACGTGCGTTTAAAAGCCCAGGGCGTAATAACATTTCACGGATGCGATGCGACCCGCATAGGTATAGTTGTTTTGTTTTTGTTTCAATTACAAGTCACTTGGTATGCAAACCCTGGATGCTACGGGATATTGTCTCCCGTCGAAAAATGGATTGGGTTTGTGGAATAATACAACAATGACAATAATATACGGTGCACAAAATATGACGGTGCCCTACCTGATCTCATTTTCGGAAAGCTATAGTGTAACTTTTCTCTAAAAGGTAATATTTACGGGATATAGATTTAGGGATAAACTTCACTGTAAATTTATTAGGTAATTAATTGTTTCTCTGTGACTTCTTTGAGTGACCTTGAGCTTTCGTACGGGGCCCATAGTCAGGGACCACGATCCTGAGCCGTAAATCATTGATTAGTCATCATTCATTGGTTAGTCGAAAATTGTCCACTTTAGGCATAGAGATTTTAAGACGAGAAAACGATGCTTCCTGTACGCTGCTCAGACAGAAATACGGCTGCTCAAATATAAAACACTGAATATGCCACTTATGCAAAAAAAAGTTTTTACTTATTTTCGGATGTTCCGTGGTATTTCCTATAGAAATTAAAGACTCCTAATACCTTATCATTGAAATTGGAACTGCCCATATGGATCAACTGACCCAGGCAGCTTATAATATTTATATGGCCCTCGACATTTATATGGCTTTAGCTGAATAGGTTATTCGACTCTTGCTTTAAAAAATATGTTTAATTTCAGGAGCTTCACAGAGAAGCAGCATATATAAGCACCTACGTAAATAAAGCAACTCCGATCGTGGTCCTCCCTAGGATGGGCAAGAACCATAAAAATGTTTTCTGCTCTTCCATGCTTTGAAAGGCTCATTGTCTTTGTATGCAAGCAGATCGACTTTCATCACTGTCATCTTTGATGGCAGTCGTTAAGTTATGTCAAATGACCGAAGAATCTGACACCTGTGTTTGGACACCACTCACACGGTAAACTAGCACGGCAAACATTTTCTCTCATATTGACTTTTCGCTGCACTATTTCTTGTAGTCAATATATGAAGCAAGCATTTCATTGGCCGTCGGTGTACGAGAGCAAATGGAGGAGCTACAACCGTTCGCCTTTCCACACACAACAATGTTTTCGATCTCCAGACCTGGCAACCTTACATAGTGGCGTGGCGCCGTTACTCCAGCCTTGAATTCAAGAAAGGCATAGATGTGAAGCTTAGCCTGTTTTTTAAATTTTACGGAATTTCGCTCGAATAGTGTCAGAGTCGACACGTAATTAAAAAAAAAAATAGCTCCACTCATACAGCTTAGCGGAGCGAGGAGTTTGTACGTACAAAATAAGAGAGGGATGCGTGCGAGAGGTGTGCTTGAGAGATGTGTGCTAGGGATAGAAGCGAGTGCCACTCCCATCATAACTGACCCTAGCTCACTATACATGCTAGCTCAACTGCATCGGAAATAAATAAATAAAAGGTTCGTGCTAAATCCTGTTAATATTAATAATTATAGCATTTGCGCATCGTTATACAGCGTCGCTACGCATCCTCACACTGCTCAGCGGCCGAACACATCCCTGGTGGAAACGTAGCCGTGCTCTGAAAATATGAGTTCCTTGAATCCAGTACCGAAAATCACATGAATCATCATCATCATCGGGTCTTTCTAGTCTCCACTGCAGGAGCACGACCCTCTCTGTACTACCAGAGCCATATATTAGCTTGAGTAGTCAGAGGATTTGGCCTACACTCTCCACGCTGGCCAGACGGGTTGGAGAGGTCTCTTTGATGTTTATTAGCTTTGTTTAGCTTGTTTGTTGACACATAAATACATATTGACATAACTGTCTTTTATACCAGTCGTGTAAAAACACCAACATGCCAATAAATGAAATTTTATTTGTTATACTTATACAACACATAAACTCTTTTTTTATGTATGTCACAAAAGGCGAAAGGCTGCATGAGGTGTCCTTCTACGTCGTAGGTATTTTATGGCAGGGTTTTGGCTCCGCTTCAAGGGCGCGGCCGCGAACTGCCCCAAATGCATGAATCATCGCCGCTGCACCTGCCAACCTGCCATACTTCGCGATCTAGCGCCAATAAATATCGAGTATCGTGTAAACTGTCACTGCCCATATTGCTACTACTACTTTGATAACGATATAAGGTATGATTAGGGTGCCGAAGTTTACAAGAGTACTTCAAACGAGCAGTATAATAACAACTTTTAACCTTTCGCGTGTAATTTTAAATGGAAAATCGGACACTAACACGAACTTACCGTTTATCATTGACCGTCAAGAAATCTTCAGTAGCGTATCTAGGGGTGGACAAAGCTGGGTAGTTTGCCTACGGTCTTGAGGTGAAATTGGGTCTGTTTGAACGATGAATTATTATAACTACTTAACACCAATAGACAGTCTTTCATTACGAATATAAATTTGGATTTTGCTCCGCTACAAAGTATAGCCAAGATGTACAAACGTACCTTAGAATACAAACAAAAGAAATCAGCAAACGAGAATGACCGAGCTTTTTGTGTGGGCGGTCGAATGCGAGGATAATGAGTACCACATCGGTACACGTTACTTCGTTAAGAGCTACTCGTGCGTTTATTATCATTACAACCCGCGTCGCCTGAGGAGCACTCACAGGGCGGCTAATGGCGCGTGATGCCTCTAATGGATTACAAGTGGTAGATAATGCCAGTGTTATGATATTATTCCGCAGTTACCCTAGACACACGCTCTCGCAATTATTGTTACAGCAATTCTGATAGTTTATTACCTCAGGTTATTAGTTATTACCTACGACTATAATTAGTGTAAATCATTTTCATGTCTCAGAAAACTTAATGTGGATTACATTACAAAGACAGAATTAAGGTAAAGGAGTTCCGTTCCTATCTCAAACTGTGAGGTTTTTACCAAAAATTACGTAAAAAAATTTCGTAGTGCAAATTTCAAATGCGCTAGTCACTGTCAAAAGTTACTGAAGTTAGTTGTATCGTAACATAACTTATCTATAAAAAATATTCTAGATCATCTATTTCCGCAAGAACTTCGGTAACAAATTGGTCCAATTATAGATGTGGTTAACCATTTTTTTTCTTAATAAGTAAGTCTTATTAAGTCTTGGATAGGTAACCAACATTCAGGGAAAATACCGTTCGGTATTTTTCAAACCATTGAGATGGTCAAGATAGAACGTCCTATGTTTAGTTTGCGTCCATCGATATGGGTCAATGTGGGCTGATAAAAAATCACACAAACTAGTTAAATGCGGCAACATTAAAATGTACTTACATAATTCAATTATAATTGATTGTGAACTCTGCGAAGCGGACAAGTCGCCACACGCCGGCTAGAGGGGCTGAGAGCTGAACTGGTTGACAAACTAGCGAATGGGAAATTTAATTGCTTGTCGTCAAGTTTTCTAGCAGTTCGCGCACCGGTTACTCTGAAACTAAATCCAATCCAAAATAACATGACCAGCAACGAACAACGACATACGAGAAATCAAACACAGCTAAGGCAAATTGGATAGAGTATTTTATATTAACATATCTACTAAAAATTAGATTTAGGATATCGTATTTTGAATTGCATTTTTTAACTATTTATCTACAAAATAATAACTTACCTCGATACTTCTGTCATAGACACGTAAAAATTATCACAGAAATTAGGATTCTTGTTAAGGATTAAGTTTTTCAGATAATATAAATTCTTTAATTTCATTTATCGCTACTATTACCAATTTTAGTTCTTTCGCCAACTTCCGCCTCTGTTCAGTCCCGTCCAGACTTTCTTATTAAGTGATAACATCTACAAACTGACTGCGATGTGTGTTGTAAATGGATTGTAAAATAATTATTTCGCACAATACAACTTGTACTGGGCCGACTCGCCTCCGGGCTGACTTGCAACATATTTACATAACTCCAGCCGCGAACCAATTAAAACTTGGAGCAGTCATTCGCGGCTTCTTGCCAGATTCATTACTCTTTACATGTTTACCAATAGTTTAGAAAGCCGCCATACTTGGAACTTATTAAATAACGCCGTAGCCACAAGGTTCATAACTAAAGAAGCTTTTGAACATTGCACGAGAAAACCTGTTTATTTCACTACGAGCTTGTGCCTGATAGGGTGTAAGTAGGAGCTTACATGAATTTTAAATCCTTTGTGAGTGCTATCTTTTGAGCAGAACTTCTTTTCATCTTTTAGCTTCTTTCAGTAATTAAATTTTTTTGTACACATATTCAATAAATAAACTATTTTAGAACGTTTTTGCGTAATTTCACACCTAAGTCCTAAATCACAATCAGTATGTATGTGTAAATATTCGTTCAAAAGTTTATAAGGAGTCCGCGTTTGTTTTGCTCTTTTAATAGATGATAAATGCCACTATGTTTAGAAAAAAAAACTGGTAATCGTCTAACTTTATTTTTTCTAAATTAGTCTGATTTTTTAAATTTATATTTTGTTTCACCTTTTCCTATTCTTTCTATTTACGCGTACAATTGGAAACATCAGTGACATTATTATGTAATAACTACATTTCTGGCAACGACGTATAACATAAAATATCCAAGCTACCAGTTGAAGGCTCTTTTAGAATGATTGGTAGTAAAATATAAAACAAATGGAGCCAAAATTCCTGAATTCATAGTTTTCGAAGTAGCTTCTTAGCGCATGAATGTGAATCACTCCACATCATGTCGTAACATACGATCTGCCCCCCTATTTACTAACTCGGATGGCAGGAGTCGATGCCTATCAATCTATAATTTACTGTTACATTGCGGGTTTTGCTTGCTCGAACTTTTTATTTGAAATACAAAAACCGCATTGTAACACTAAATTCTTGATTGATAGACATCGACACCTGTCATCCGTGTTAGTAAATAGGCCGGCTGGTCTGCTCCTTACATCTAACACTGCTCTATAAATAAATAAAGCCGCCTCAAAGTAATATAACCGAGATCCCAACAAGGAGAATATCTCAAACAAATAAGAAAATCTCACATGGAGAAAATATATTTTAACAGGCAGGCAGCGTAGGCTAGCTCTAAGCATCGTATAGAGGGTGCTTCAGGATATAAACCCGCTACTTCGATATACCATCTACCGTACTTACTTGGTATACACCGGGGTATCAAATAAGTTAGACACGCGTCACGTTCATTCTCTTTATTATATTGCACATACTAATAAAAAATTCAACAAATCAATTTTAAAATAGATGGTAAAACATAATAATTTTTCAAGTATGGTCGAAGTCCGGCAGGTGGCCTGCTCTAAAAACTATGTCAAATCATGTTACAGTATGAGCGCTATCATAATAGTGAACCCTGGGCTCCGACGCATCAAAGCTGAATATAGAACCGTGAAAGATAAAAGAGAAAGGATTTAAAAATAATAATAATTAAATGAAGAACGCTAATTCGTGCTGCTTGTAGCACACTGCTACGGCGTAGACCAAGCTACGAGTAGTCGTAGCACACTGCCGCTACAAAGTTCGCCATGCATTATGTACGGTGAGTTGTAGCGCTTTTTAACGGAATGTGTTGTCGGGTAATAGTGTCGCGAACAGTGAATTTTTCATGCGGCGCTCGCAGCTTTGTCTAACTTCGGACGTGATAATGTTACGCGAGAACATATAGCCTGGGAAACAGGACGTAAACGCGTGGCTTTTTGTAGCCAACTATCATATAATACAAGTGACACTGTGAACTGTAGACCTCGCGTGTATTATCACAGCCAATTAACAATCTTGCTATGTGCTATTGACTACGCCATAAATCAAAGTTTTGAAAACTTGACTTGGCTCGGTTTGCAAGGAAGATTATGTTATTAATTTTAACAGTTTGTAGATATCCATTTATGATAATAGATTTTGCTTACTACTTCGCCAGTGTATGTGTGTATTATATAATATTCTGTTCTTAATATTGTAGAAGCTATAGTATCATATAATCTAAAACATCACTCTACTTATTTTTTTTAGCAACAATTATTCGACTTTCAAGCATGAAAAGAAGTAGCTGCTTACTAAATCACACCAGATATTTTTTTGTTTACATAATATGTTTCCTTAATAGATCTGAAGAATGGTTTTTCATCTATTTATTATTGTAATGGGTGCTTATGACTCATGCAAAGCTTTGTCCGAGGAAGCTCGACACGCTACAGCCTGCACTTGCAACCAATGTCCGACACGATGCTTTGCGAAGGCTGCTGTCTCATGAATATGGAGGCGCTGGTATTGCAAGGCTCGTAATACCAACGGCCATCTCCTGCGCCGGGAATAATGCTAATCATTTTCATTATGCAACATCAACTAGGCAGGGTCTCAGCCATAGAACCATTAATGAACACTGTAACTTTAACAATAAATCTGGTTTTATAAGAAAATATATTTGAAAGACTTCGGTGCGAGTTTTGTGTCGTTAATAATTAAAGTTTTACTACAATACCTTTAAACCGTTATATTTCTCATAAGTTCTTTTTTCAATAGTTCCGTAAAATTAATGTATTTACATCATTGGATTTCGTTACTTCTTATTTTATATGCTTCCTCAGATCTTTGTAATCTACCGTTACTATTTACATTGCGACTTACTTCCTAGTTTAATAATGTTTAAAAAAGCATCTCATGATTTTGGTCATAGAGGATAATGTTGCGGTAAATGTCAGACCGAAGTAATATATAACATTTATGAGGTTTTATGGTCGGAACCTCGTGTTGGGTCGCAATAAAACTCCCAATACCATTAGGTAACTTTTGAGTGCTTTGAAAATAGTTTTGAAGGAAATGCATCGATAAAAAACCAGCCAAGTGCGTGTCGGGCCACGCGCAGTGTAGGGTTCCGTAATTGCGAATGACAACTTTATGTTCCCACTGTTCACACTCGCACCCCACATTGTATGAAATTTTATATTTTCCAGTACATTTTATACGTTGGTTGCCTATAACTGTTTAATTTTATAATCTCTCTCTTTTGTATTATATTAGTTTGAAGCAAGGAAAACTCACTATTGAACTCAGTTAAAGGATTGGTCCTAAACCCTGATATTTTAACCTTTGTAAACCTAAACTCTAGTATTATCATTGTGTACAAGTAATACGCTTGTGCTACGAGTCTCGTAGATAGTTCTACGAGGAACTCCCAAAAAAAAAGGCCGAATAAACAGTAGTAACATAACAATGAATTAAGTTATAGCATGTAAATATCTAGTTAGTTCAGCGAGGGTCGTGCTCCTGCAGTGGAGACTAAAAAAGACTTGATGATGATGATGTAAATATCTTCTTTCCTCACTTTCTAGTATTCTGTACCTGTAAGGTAATTTTCCCATCGGGCTTCTTATTTACAATGCGATAACATGGCAACATTTATTCATAGAGCGGTGTAAGGAAGGTGTAAGGAGGAGCTCGTATATTACGTAGTCATGATGCGGCGTATTTTACATTCATGCGCTGGGGCCGCCCCGACGGAGTCTACAAACAATATGTTTTCACGATTCTTACTTTCCCGTTTATTTCATATTTTATTGCCAATCGTTCTGATGGAAGATGCGACAATATCTTTGTTTTGTAAAAACATAGCTACGACGTATTTGATAGAAAGCAACATATTTTACTTATAAATTTATTAGAAGGCACATTTATTACGACTTAATAAATCTGCAATTCAGTGATAAGAACTGCTTGTATCAAAACCAATTGCATTCGTTCGTAGACGTTTGCCATTTCCTTCCACACTTTAATATTTAGCAGTATTATATTTCTGTATACAACAGCAGCGGCGGCACCTCAAGAAACGTTTAAATTAAAGTCTCTTTATATGCAAGTGTGCATTCCGAGAGAAAGTTATTTGCATACTACCTAAGCGCGGTTTTTTTTATTAATTCTTAGTTTCTGCTCCTTATTTTTATCTTAATTCCCAGGAATCTTTTCTCAAAGGAAGCTTACATAAATTAATAGCATTCTTAGAGTTGGTAGGAATAAAAAGACTACAAAGACCAAGAAGAAAACTTGGGTTTATTTTGTACTGAATCATTATTTTTTAACTTAAAAGTAATCTTTTTTCAATTACACATGCTAACAACGAAAATTGCTTTTATAGTAAAAAAATAATAATTCAATAATATAAATTCAAATAACAACAATCCAAAACTGAGCCAACAACATGTTTAAATGTTAACCGCTTGTAAAACGCTATTAAATCTCCGCCTCGAGCATAACTGATGTAATGTACGCATAAAATATGTACTTATAGCCTGGGGGAGTTTATAGTACCTACATTCCACTGGTACGGGACTAAACTGCTTGATGTCTCTACGACGTGTTTATCGCGCCTTTAATTCTGTTCGGGTATTTTCGACGCAATGCGTCAAACCGTAGCTTGCATGGAAGTTCCTGGCTCCAACGTAGCTCACTGGGAGCAAAACAAACCACAAACATCCTTATACTGCAGCAACCAACTTGAAACTGGTTTGTTTTGTTTGAATTGATATCTGTCTAGGTTTTGTTGGGCGTACAAGCCGTTTCTCGTAAATGTTCTACGTGTACACTCTCGCTTGGAAGGACCGTGATATTGAGATGAGTTTATTCATAATGCTGAGTATAATGACCAAATAAGCAACTTATAAAAAATAGGATACGGATAGAAAATTAGTTAAAAAATATGTTGGCTGTGAAAGATCACTCGGTAGGAATGTTTTAAATCTATGAAAGCTACAAATTTGTGTTGTGGTAGTTGGGCCCTTTGCTGTCGTGGTTAAACTAACGGTTTAGCGCGCCAATAGATATTTTCAGTCCAGGTGTCTTGACCCCCTGTGTCTTTGTAGACACATAGTGAGGACCAATCAATCAATACCTTATTTGCATCCTTAATTTACATACATAGGTCGTTTTACAATAGTGCATAATCAATTAAGAACCCTGACTGGCGCAGCAATTGGAGAGCGGTTGACTTGTCTAATTTAATATCTTTGTTGTCAATCATTTCTGTGCGCAGACGCAGCGAAATCGGTAATTTACAAACACTATAACGATGCCACAGACAACTCTCCCCCGTCACACTGACAAAGATTCGAAACTTATAAGACCCTTCTTTTGGATCGGCGGTTACGCGAGCACAGCACGAGCAACGGCTTACATAAAATACAGTACTAATTTATGGACGCGTCCCCGGGGCGCTTTTATACGTTTATGCCAGCCTCGCCGGGAACTAAGCGAAAGGGAAGTGATTTTAATGAATGTTTATCAGCGAATTAAATTTGATTTAATGAACGAATTACAAGTTTAAAGTTTTAGTCAGAACAATTACCAATTATTTCTCGTGCAGTTCTAGCAGGATATGATATTCTGCTATTATAGAATGATCGAAAAAAGCTTGATAAGTCGTTTCATTTTCACAATTAAGTCCAGGTGGATAAATTCTAGTCTAATATGATATACGTTTTATAAATATAGCCTTTAGACTCGAAAAGAAGAAGAAGAAGAATTAAGTCTATGGGAGTCAAAGGAAGTGTAACAACTTTTTAAACCTTTAATTATAAATACATCGCATCTTGTATATTTTGCGTCTATTATAGAATGGGATGTTCTCAGTAAACAAAGGATGTATCTACATAATATGCGTGTTAGAATACATTGATGTGAATCCCATATTACCTGCGTTGAAACGCTTTTCGGCGCACGGTACCGGAATTAATTGACTCAAATAAATACGACCCAGCTGACCCGGATGTATTGTTTATATTCCATTGTACAACAACCGTAGGGGCAGGGCAATGGAAAATGAATTTTCCGATCACTATCTTTTCAAATGCTCTATAAATAAAAATAGATCAATATTTATTTGCTTTCCTAATGCTATGTAAGTCCCGATTGGAACAAGCGAAATAATAAAAAAAGGTTTGCACTCCGGGAGTGCCGGCAGAAGTGAAAACTTGAATATTAACGTTGTTTTTCGATCAAGTCACGTGTTCATCTTACCAATATTCAATTTGACGAATCTCTCAGTCTCGTAACCTGTCACGAGTTTAACATTTTTGCCCATCACAAAAAGTGCACAGTGCCGCTAAAGAACTTTTCACTTAAATAAGCTTTTAGCTTCCTAGCTAGGCTAATATCCCTATATATTTTTTTATTTATTCATTATTAGTACCTTTTACACATCCGCCTACAAACGTTTCCTTACAAACTATACGGTCGATGAAGTATTCATTACATTGAGGAAATTTAATCTCTGGGTGTTAAGTAGTTGCAGCTTTGCGCTATAATCTCCTGTTAGAAGACTTCCAATAATTAATGCTCCATAGTTTACTTGTGTTCATCAAAATTGATATTTGCATGAAGAGTAGAAATGCTGTTAGCCATAATTTTTATTTGAAAACGGTGCATTATGTTTCGTTAAAATTAGTTGCAATTTTTTAACTCAAAAGCGATAAGGAAAAAAAAGTGTGGCTATAGTTAATATTGTTATTATATTTTTAGTTTTTATAAGTGATCAAGCAAGTTACATAGCTGCCAAACAAGTTCTCATATCACACGAAGTTTGAGAGTTCTATACATAACACAATTTAAAAAATGTATTCCGTTTCCCAATTGTGGTAAAATTAAAATCGTAGTGTTGTAAAAACTTCAATATTAACGGCATTAAATGCGCACCAAAGTCTTTAAACTTCCGACGTTTTCCTATAAAATAGATTTGTAGTAAAAGTTATAGAGTTGATTAATCGCACTATAGCTTGATACTATGCCTAGTTAATGGCTGCATTTTATGAAAATTATTATTATTATTTTCCTCGGCGCGGGAAGATGGCCGCGGCGAGTGATTTGTAATATTAACGGTTCTCCATATTCATGAGACAGCAGCCCACGACGGAGTGCTTTGTCGGACAGTATGGCTTACACACAGCCAGTGTTGTTCTAGCTGCCTACCGACATTACTGCATGCATCACAAATTTGCTCAAATAAATAGAAGTGATTTGCAATGTCTATTTCCTTAAAATATTCCTAAAATATTTTTTGTTTAATTTGAACATTGGCTAGAAAAATAAAACAACGCTTGGCTAAGCATACGAATTAGTATAGTGGTATTCAACTTTTTTAACGTTTGCTAATAGTAAGCATTAAAAAACATAACCATAAAAACCGGGAACCAAAACAATAAATTCTCGTCCTGTTACGTTCCCCGTCACATTATCGCGTCTAAAGTTAGACAAAGCCTGCAAGTGCTACATAAAAAACCGGCCAAGTGTGTGTCGGGCCATGCGCAGTGTAGGGTTCCGTAGTTGCAAATGACAACTTTGAGTTCACACTGTTTACACTCGCACCTCACAGTTTAACGACCAAAAACATCTGACAGTGAAAATTGTATTAAATTTTACATTTTCCAGTACATTTTATAAGTTGCCTATAACTTTTTAGTTTGCACTTAGTACTCAGCTCTGATAGTTTTCCTTTCAATTTCAGTATATATACTACTGCTGTAATTTTTTCACGTATCCATATATAACCGTCATTTTCACTTTAAAACCAAATACTTCGGAAACGGATCCCTAAATCGAAAAATAATATTCTCAACCTCACAATATTTTTCAAAGACCTTTTTAACGATAACCCACACGATGGGTAAGTAGAGAAAAAAAATTACTCCCCCATTTTACTTGTATGGGAGCTACCCTAAAAAAGTTTTTTTTCAAGATTTTTTTCTACCACTTTTTTGCCATGATTGATATACATACCCATACCAAATTACAGCTTTCTAGTACTTATACTCTCTGAGTAAAACCGCGGGCGGACAGACAGACAGACACACATGGCGAAACTATAAGGGTTCTTAGTTTTACCGTCATTACTACACACAGACCTTGCGACAGCCGATCCGTTCATGTTCATGTTCAAAGTAAAAAAAACCGGCCAAGTGCGTGTCGGGCCACGCGCAGTATAGGGTTCCGTAGTTGCGAATGACAACTTTGAGTTCACACTGTTTACACTCGCACCTCACAGTTTAACGACCAAAAACATCTAACAATAAAGATTGTATGAAATTTTACATTTTCCAGTACATTTTATAAGTTGGTTGCCTATAACTTTTTAGTTTGCACTTAGTACCCAGCTCTGATAGTTTTCCTTTCTACTTCAGTATATATACTACTGCTGTAATTTTTTTCACGTATCCATATTAACCGTTTAGCAGATAGGGGGGGGGGGGGGGGACACGTACCTCTAACAAAAATTTGCACTTTAAAACCAAATATTTCGGAAACGGATCCCTAAATCGGAAAATAATGTTGTCAACCTCACAATATTTTTCAAAGACCTTTTTAACAATACCCCACACGATGGGTAAGTAGAGAAAAAAATATTACTCCCCCACTTTACTTGTATGGGAGCTACCCAAAAAAAAATTTTTTTTCAAGATTTTTTCTACAACTTTTTTGCCATAATTAATATACATACTCATACCAAAATGCAGCTTTTTAGTACTTATAGTCTCTGAGTAAAACCGCGGACGGACAGACAGACAGACAGACATGGCGAAACTATAAGGGTTCCTAGTTTACTACGGAACCCTAAAAAGAAAGAAATCTATACATATAATAAAACAGTAAAAATATTATGTCTGTAAATTTAGTATTTTTGACTGAAATGGATAGAGGGACACTTAAAAAGAATAATAGAAAACAAATTTTTTTTTAAGAATTTCTTGTCTGTCTGTGTGTCTGTATGTATGATCACATTTATCTCCGGAAATATTGGACGGATTCGAATAAAACTTTTTTGCTATATAGCTATTAAGCCGGGGCAACATATAAGGTAGAAATGATTTTGAAAAATGGTACACCTGATGCAGTATCATAATGATGATGATCCAGCTGAACTATAAGAAATATAAAAGTGGAGCCGCCAGAAAAAATTGCGTTTTCGAAAGTAAACATTTGATTTTGTTTCAGTTGGTTACTACCATTCGCAGCGCGACAAGGTAAGGAGCCGCTCGTAGTTACGTAATCATGATGTGACGTATTTCACATTCATGCGTTGGGAGCCGGTGCGGTGCGACAAACAATACTTTCACAATTCGTGGTTTCCGTTTGTTTATTTTATTTTTAATTTATTTAAGCAATAAGCTTGATGAATGATGTAATAATTTCGTTGCTTTTCAGTAAGTTTGAGCTATGTAAATGACGTAATTAGTAGGAATATAGAGATAAGTACGTAGTTAGTTTACCTGGACCATTATGGTTCTGCATGAGGTGGTCCAAATCTCAGATTTTTTTATACCTCAACAAAAATGCTCATCAGGCTTAAATATTTTGCTATGGCTCCATTTTTATATTTCTTATAATTCAGCTGGACCATTATGGTGTTGCATCACCTAACTACATTTTAATTCTACAACACCATTTGTTACCATGTTTAAAGCAATAAAGCTCATTTAATTTAATTTCATTTCATCAGGTTTTCCATTTTTCAAAATCATTTCTACCTTATATGTTGCCCCGTTGCTTATTAACTATATAGCAAAAAAAATAAATTCGAATCCGTTCATTATTTCCGGAGATAAACGTGATCATACATACAGACAGACAGACAGACAAGAAATTCTCAAAAATTTTTTTGCTTTCTATTATTCTTTTAAAGTGTCCCGCTATCAATTTCAGTCAAAAATACTAAATGTACAGACAAAATATTTTTACTGTTTTATTATATGTATAGATAGATATAAAGATATGTTTAGATTTGAGTTTTCGCTTTCAATTCTATATATTACATTCTATTTACTTATAAATATAATATTTTAAATGCGAAAGTGAGCGTGTATTATTCTTTGATCTTCAACTACTGCGACTTATTGTCGCAGTAGTTGAAGATCAAAGAATAATACACGGATTAGGAAATTTAGAATACTTTATAACGAGGTTTCGAAGAAAATTATTAAAATTTTTATTTTATCTGGACGCTTATCTGCTCCCTTAGAACTTACCTAGACGCAGGTGGAGCCGCAAGCAAAACTAGTATAGGATATGTTGAAGAGAAAAATATCAATTTCTTTTTTATTATTTTTGTTCAATTCATAAAATAGTTTTGCCACTGGGTTCATCCGATATCGTACGTTTGTTTTTGAATGGATCATAAACAATACATAGGGCAGCGGATCGTATTTATTTGAATCGATCTATACCGGGATTACCGCGTGCGATCAGCGTTGCGATGTAAAATATCGAATTCATATCGACATTTTAACATAACCATTCTACATATATTCCATAAATTAAAGTGTATATTATTTAATTAACTCGTTTGTTAAAGTTATATAGTCATCTCAATTTATTTACATATTGATTAATAAAAGCAATTTCTACTCGGTGGTTGTCTAGTAGTAGTAAGATTGTCTAGTGCACATAGTTTAAATTATGTTTTTTAATCTATTGATATATGGTGTACAATAAAGTGTTTCTTACTTACAACTGCAGTAGTTTACACAACAACTTTAGTAAGCTACACAAAAGACTCTGGGTTTGATTTTAAACGCGAGCTATATGCGGTTCTAGAAATACTTAATAATAATAATAGTAACACTAATAACTCCTTACTCCATCGCACAACCGCTGATGAAACTGGAACAGATACTCCATACATCAAAGTGCATATCGTGCTTGACGCTATCGAGGTCAAAGTTCACTTTTTTAATCGCTTCTTGACTTGACCGTATTTAATCGACAGTTCTACTTTTGTAGCAAGGTGTCTCTTGAGTGTAGTAAAATTATAGTTTAACCTTTTGTTATTACTATATTTCCCCATAAATTTTCATAAGGTACTTAAAAAATGAGTTTTATATCGACATTAAAGCTTCTTCCCTTCAGGAGCTTAGGCCCGGCGCGGCCGTCATAAACGCGCCCTCGGGACGCGCCCATGAAATTTTTACGGGGTTTGTAAGCCGCTGCAAACGCTGCGTTTCTAACGCTCGTGGACATCACGCTGGCATTACCGACTTCATCCCTAAAGTCCTTGTGGTGATGACGCTATTTCTAGGTCTGCTTTTTAAAAAGCACTTAATCTAAACATTTGAAACAGAAGGTCGTGCCATAACATGGCACGAAAGAAGTTAATTTTGTCAAAGCATAAAACGGTGCACACCACGCAGGTGGATGCCGTAGATACTAAAAAGTCCTTATAAGCTATCTGCTAATGTGTTATATGACAAAACAAGTTAAACTAAGTAATTTTATTGAAAACGGATAGGTGACGAATTTTACAGCTTTCAACAATATAAATAAATAAGCCTTTAATAATTGCTTATTTCCATATTGCTTTATAGGTTTTTGTTTTATTTGCAATATTTATAGGTACATGTCCCTGATTAGATTAGAAAAATCCAAGAGTATTGCGATTCAATTAATGTTACGATGAGCGACCGAGTGCCGTGCGCAGGAAGTGATACGCAGAGACTAAGCTCCCTGTTAAAGTGTTATTTTATCTGACAAAAGCACCTTGATTTTGACGTGTTGTTTAAAAAATTAGTTTCTCTTGTAAATTTCTAACACTTACTATCTACTTATCACTCATATATGTATTTTTTGTTTCCTAAATTTTGAAACTTATAAATTTTAGACACGCTGAGATCGTGAGTAAGGATATACACAGGTATACTAATAAACTTATACAGTATACAGATTAATAAAGTGGGATAAGTGATTTGATTAAAAATCTTAATATTTGAATTTCCTGCTGATCTGGAAGAAAAGAAAACATGTAGAATGTACCGTTGCTTCTCTTTTCGAACAGTAGCCAGCCGTGGCAATGGGTAAAAAGCTAGCGGGAATCATGTCAATAGGCGATGCGGGTAGCAACTAATCACTATTTTAATTTTGATTTTAACTATACGCGCATCAATACGTTAAATGAGACTTTCGGGTCCTATGACCTTAGGTTCTAGATAAAAATGTGATAATTTATATGTATGTTAAAAACCTGACTGCATGTAGTAAGGTAGTTTTGCTAATTTTATTTTTTTCCTAATTATAATTGCAGATTTCATTCGAACGAAGCTTAGTCTTCATATAGTATCTCCTCTGAGGCCCCGCCTCGCCTCGTGAGAGCCTTGAGAGTACTACTCCACACACACTCGACGGAATTGATTGACAAACGTGTTTGGAGTATACTCGTAAGAGTTGTTGACACGTTCATGTTTAGCCCCAAATCTAATTGTTAGTTAGTTTAGTCATCATCATCATCCGAGCGTATTCTCGGTTGCATCCTCAGCGGTAAAGCTTCAGAGCCCGGGCTCCGGAACCTATCCTCCTAGGTTATTTGACAAAGTTACTGATTTTTTATAATCAGCGACTGCCGTATGGCTCTGCACAGCTGAATGTGCCTTGCAAAGCACGGTATCTTGATTTTTTTTGAGATAATTAGGTGATATTTATCAAACAAGAAACGACTATCACAAAATATGTGGGATTGTGATGTGATTAGAGTGATTCTTCAAGCTCCTGGAATGGGATGGACTTGGCATCAGCATCAACGGCGAGTATATCACTCACCTTCGATTTGCTGATGATATTGTCGTCATGGCGGAGTCGCTGGAGGATCTAAATACCATGCTCAATGACCTCAACGAAGTTTCCCAACAAGTGGGCCTTAAAATGAACATGGACAAGACGAAAATTATGTCGAATGTCCATGTTGCGCCTTCACCAATTATTGTTGGAAACTTCACCCTTGAACCTGTAGAGCAGTACATCTACTTGGGTCAATTGATCCAGGTTGGAAGCTCCAGTTTCAAGGACGAGGTCTTTCGTCGAATCCGACTCGGCTGGGCAGCGTTCGGGAAGCTCCGCAACGTCTTCTCGTCCAAAATACCTCAGTGCCTAAAGTCGAAAGTCTTCGACCAATGTGTGTTACCAGTGCTGACTTACGGGTCCGAAACGTGGTCCCTTAACTATGGGCCTCATAAGAAAGCTCAAGGTCGCTCAAAGAGCTATGGAGAGGGCTATGCTCGGTGTTTCTCTGCGAGATCGAATCAGAAACGAGAAGATCCGTAGAAGAACGAAGGTCACCGACATAGCTCAGAGGATTAGCTCTTTGAAGTGGCAGTGGGCGGGGCACATAGCGCGAAGAACCGATGGCCGATGGGGCGGAAGGGTTCTCGAATGGCGACCACGTACCGGCAAGCGCAGCGTTGGACACCCACCGACCAGGTGGTCAGACGACCTGATAAAGGTCGCAGGAAGGCGCTGGATGCAGGCCGCTTCTAACCGGTCATATTGGAAATCCTTAGGGGAGGCCTATGTCCAGCAGTGGACTTCTTGTGGCTGAGATGTTGATGATGATGATGTGATTAGACAAAGGCCTTGACCACTGGACCATACAAGTAGTCTCACTCCTTTTTTTTTGGTTATAGTATAGCATAAATATTATAAGATAGATGTCATAATTATGTTGACGTATAAGTCAACGATATATCAATAAAAAAATATAAACCATATTTTAATATAATTATAAGTCTCCACTCAATAAATAAACCTGAACATAAAATTTGTTTGACAGCAAATTATGCCATGCTGTATGAGAACAGACACGTGTAATGTAGGCCGACGTTCTGAAAGTTTAGCACATTACCGTAATGACGTGCAATCGGTACGCTATACATTTAATGTTAATACATTTTACCAGTGTCCATGAAGTGTCAATAAAATAAAAACGAACCAACTTTTTAAATAGCTCGTCGCAGCCATCTGAACTTTTATTAATATTGTTCTCTTTTTTTCGTTGTTTTCTAATACTAGAGCATCTAGCAATAATTATAATAGACGGATTTCGTGAAAACTTTTATTATTTGACAGCAGATATGATCCTTAATACATTTAACCTGGAATACGATACAGGAAGAGGTCCCGAAGGATTGGCGTCAAACAAAACAAAACTTACGCCGCGGCGGACGCCAGGGAATCCTCGTACGAGTAATGGCACTTGAAAAGGACGACTATTTGCAGTTTCAATACAGCCAGGGCTGCTAGGTGAAATAATAACACAGCTTCTTCTTCATATTGTATGTGTTACCCTCGAATATTCAAATTCATGATTTCTTAAATCTCAAAGTGTCTTTGTCTTACTGGTTTATCTAGACAGTGACAGCACGAGACTTAAAAACGTATGTAGTTAAGATGCATATAAGATGCCATTGCCATTGAGCGTTAGTTGACCGAGCAAGCCTAAAGCGCAAGCAAATTGACTCCTCGTCAACTTGGACTAAATATCTTTCCTATGTCCGTCAACTCACTGCCCGGCTTCGATACGTAATTTTTTTGTGTTATTTTAGTTAATAACTCAAAACCACTAGCGACTAACACTGCTATCAGATTTTGTAACTTGATGTCACATTAGTTATCAACTGTTATCAAGTGACAGCAGCTGAGACCAACGTAACGTTTCTGTCAAAATAAAGTAACAAAACATTTCTAGAAAGTGTCGAAACCAAACCAAACTGTTCTATATTTTAGTAAGTCTACATAGATGAGTATGAAAGCAGCAAATATTTTTGCCTTTATTAACATGTATTATTATCCAGCTGATCAGTGAACTTTTTATTGAAAGATGACAGGTTTATTTTTCAAATGTTGATGTTTTTCAAAAATTTAAGATGACTTGATAAAACTAACACTTAGAATTAGTCATGTGACATAGAAATCATGTGCTCATAGAAGTTGTGCCGTAGTTCCGGGTTGATTTCTGGTAAATACCTATTAACTGTGTAGAAGGAAGTAAAAAAATCCTACGGCACAACTAGTTGAGCAAAGTAGTTGTCCCTTGGGGATAGAACGAACTTTACAGCTGCTGTATAGTGATGAAATAGTTGAGACCAACTGATTCACACATAGACAAAGAATGTACTAATGTGTAGGTTTCCTCACGATATATTCCTTCACCAACAACTGGTAGCTTTAAGGTACAAGTAGTACAGAGCGATATTTGAACCCGAGTCTCGCAGATAGTCTGCATTTAATCTCAATGCTTATCACCAGTTATAACTCAGCCGCAACCTTAAAGTATGAGACAATCTAGAATACACGATTACTCAGTAAACACTAAAGAAACTTCCCGGCAACCCTGGCACGCCCTCCGCCCTTTTGTACTCAGAGACGAGGGAAACATGTGAATAATAATATTCAAGTTGGAGTCTACAATAACAATCGCAGCCGCGGCGCGTCTCCATTAGCTGATGACTTGTGACACACGGCACGATAATAGCCAATATCGTAAATTGATGCTATAATGGCTGAGGCTTTTGGTACAACTTAAATAAGCGGCAAGTGCAAAATCAGTCATGCGATTCAGTGAATAACTTTTTCAGGATGATTTACTTTGTTCTGGGATGGAATGTAGCCCACGTCTTTCTTAGCACGTCAGACAACGCATATGCAATTTGGACGATGATTGGTTAAGTAGTTAAGGGATGAAAGCTTAACAAAAACCAACTAACCAACAATAAGCAAACATAACTTTACATTTAAAATACAGAATATTAAGGTAAACACCGTTGCAATTCAAATGATATAGTCATTAATCACCCCGTTATCATAAATATTTAAATAAAAAAAGTTATTCATACAATTTTGAATGGACATTTTCATATTTTTCGTGTTTTTAGCGTTGCTCCTATATTAAAATTGTTCATTTGGACGGGTTGATCCCTTCAAGGAAATATAGGTAGTTAATTACAAAGCTGGAAATGAACTTTATTTTGATGCTATCTTACTTTTTAGGGTTCCGTAGTAAACAAGGAACCCTTATAGTTTCGCGATGTCTGCCTGTCTGTCCGTCTGTCTGCGGTTTTACTCAGAGACTATAAGTACTGGAAAGCTATAATTTGGTATGGGTATGTATAATAGTTATGCCAAAAAAGTGGTAGAAAAAATCATGAACAAAAATTTTTTGGGGTAATACCCATACATGTAAAGTGAGAGTAATTTTTTTTCTCTATTAACCCATCGTGTGGGGTATTGTTAAATAGGACTTTAAAAAATATTGTGAGGTTGAGAACATTATTTTTCGATTTAGGGATCCGTTTCCGAAATATTTGGTATTAAAGTGCAAATTTTTGTTAGAGGTAAGTGTCCCCCCCTATCTGCTAAACGGTTATATATGGATACATGAAAAAAATTACAGCAGTAGTATATATACTGAAGTTGAAAGGAAAACTATCAGAGCTGAGTACTAAGTACAAACTAAAAAGTTATAGGCAACCAACTTATAAAATGTACTCGAAAATGTAAAATTTCATACAATTTTCATTATTTGATACTTTTGGTCGGTAAACTGTGAGGTACGAGTGTAAACAGTGTGAACTCAAAGTTGTCATTCGCAACTAAGGAACCTTAAACTGCGCGTGGCCCGACACGCACATGGCCCGTTTTTGTATATAAAAGTACCTGTTAGTCCACAGAAAAACATTTCAAATTGATTACATATATCGCTCGTCGAGAAAGCGGATTGCTAAAAATTGAGAGGAGTAAAGGTCAAACCGTTCCGAGCGACCCTAAAGTTTATCGAATTTTAAAGCGAGTGCGCCGAAAAGGGCCAAATCGGATAATACGCCTTTGTTGTTAATTAATATGCAGCCCTTAATGTTGAATGTTTAATCTTTTCAAAGTCAAAGCTCTATTACTTCCACGCAGTAGTTTTGATACAATGGCTGAATATACTCGTACATTATTTCAATGAAAATTTAATAAGCGGGTTTACGTACAAATAATGTAAGATATAGATTATACATATTAAACGACGCTCATAGATAATGCTAACATTAATCAGGTTAGGCCTCTAAGGAACGTTACAGTGACGTAAATACCCATCAACTAAACTTCTTCTTTAAAAATGTTTGTTTCTTATTTGTTTGGGCTAAATTTCCTGAATATAAATGATATTTTTTTTTAATTTCATTATATTCCCAGATCGAAACGACCTTAGAACCTTCACAAAACGAGTCTATATTCTCTTAAAAGGCCGGCTTTTAAGGAGAACTAAGTTTTGTCTGCATTATTTTTACTTCCTACGTCGTCGGCTATTGTTTCGCAAAAATGTTCTATTGCGTTACATTTTTATTGATTGTAACTTTGGAATATAATACTGTATGTATTTAACACCCAAAGTTAAAATGTAATTCAAATACACTCATGTAAAAGTAATACATATAGTTATGTTATTTCGGCGCTAAAGACGAGATGGGTAACTGAATTCCAAGCGAAAACTTTCGTCGTGTCAACAGAAAGTTACCGCAGTTCCCGCGAGTTCAGGTAAATAAGCGAAGTTCACGCGCACAAGGTCGCGGGCCGGAGCTATTTGCGTCGCCTTAATTGTGATAAATTGTCATTGTAAGACAAGCGCCGTCAAAGCTTTGTCGCGAGTTGTTATTGTGGCGCTGGCGCGTGTCAGCGGGCACAATCAAACTGTCTCAGCCTTCAGATGCAGCATTCACTCAGTAATTGAGTGTAATCTTGAAAGCAGCAGTTTACTCTGCTTCTAAACAACTATGGAAGGAGTGGTTTTATTTATGGTGAATTTATTTAATGTTTGATGATCTTTATACTCGTACTGGCGGAAACCAATCAATATATTTTTTTAAACTCGATATTAGAAATAGATAAAATTTACATGATCACAATGTTCAAAGAATAATATGATATTTCAGCAACAAGAAACACTCGATGTGAAACTGAAGCCCAACTGAAAACTTTAGTCATGTCAGCAGAAAGATACCGCAGTTATTGCAAGTTTAATACGCGCGCAAGGTCGCGGGGTTAACACTATTGCGACGCCTTAAGAGGCTTGGATGAGCCAACTAGCGCCACCCATTATTTTATTATTTTACTAACAAATCAGATAAGAATTTAAATACAATCTTATTTTGTACTGCGGCAATAAAAAGCTTGTAGAATTTTTGGTAATATGTACTTATCATAAATATCATCATTTCAATTAAGATCTACATTTATGTACATTCTACATAATAACAGTCAAAAGTAACCAGTTTTTATAGCCGTTTAATCTACAACCGAAGTACAAAATTTCATTTTGGTCCTATTTAGTAGTAACATTGATAAATGAATGGGTGGCGCTAGTTTCGCTGATCTAAGCCTCTCAGTTGTGATAAATTGTCATTGTAAGACAAGCACGCCGTCAAAGCTTTGTCCCGAGTTGTTATTGTGGCGCTGTCGCGTGTCAGCGCGCTCCTTGTCTCAGCCTTCAGACGCAGCATTCACAGAGATTGAGTGTAATCTTGAGAGAAGGGGTGTGACGCAAATCGTCCCATTCGCAACACGTCCAAATCGCAACTTGTCCTATTCGCAACTTGTCCCATTAGCAGCTCGTCCCGTTCGCATCTCGTCCCGTTCGCAACTCGTCCTGTTCTCTTTTTTTTTGCCACTTGTCCCATTCGCATTTTTTTGTACCGTTCAAGCTCGCATTGGGTATATAATTAAAAAAATATGCTACAAATCATTTATTTTCTCAAAAAATAAGTTTTACAGTTTGTAAAAAGACGCCCTAACGAGTCAAAAAAAAATTAATTGATAGAGCTCTAATCATTCTTAAATATTGTGTAAACCACTATGTAATTTTTGTAAATAGTTACATAATAATAAAAAAAGATACCTATTTTCTCCTAGTAAAATTAGCCGTTTGATGTTACCTTATTTTTTATTTAGAAAAAAATTAGCCCACATACAAACATGTTTAATTAGAGATCATGTGGTTATCACTAACATTTACAAAGAATGAATATTAAAATTCTTTCATTTATAAAATTATAAACAACCTAACCTTTAAGAGTCATTCACTCACTCATTATAAAAATATTATATGAATTACCATATTAATTATCTTAAATAGGCACAACCAAACAACCCTCTTCAAATACTAATAATAGTAATTGTGACCATATATTTTTTACTTATTGTTATAGGCTAGCAATGTTATTAATATAATCGAGATTGCTCTCATTTTTTTTTGTCTAGACGTGCCTTAAAGCACAGGTTATCAATTTAATTTGCGTGCTAAAAACCCCAATGGGTTGTAAAATACAAATAGGACGACCTGCAAATGGGACGAGTTTGCAACGGAACGAGCTGCGAATGGGGCGAGCTGCGAATGGGACAAGCTGCGAACGGGACGAGTTGCGAAAGGGACGAGCTGCGAAAAGGACGAGTAACAAATGTGTGACGAGTTGCGAATGGGACGATTTGCGTCACACCCGAGAGAAGCAGTTTACTCCACTTGTAATCGACGATGAGAGCAGGGTTTTGGTATTTAGTTTTGTTTAATGTCTGTTTATACCTAAGCTAGCGTTTGCTCTATAGCTTTGCGAGGAAGCAGCAAATAAAAAATGATTAGTTTTCGCCTGTGGCTTCTCTTGAATGAAGATTCCCGGGAACAGTGCCTTTTTTCGGGGCGTTTACCGGGCCTAAAACTACCTGCATACGTACCTACGACGTATGACTTTGCCGCACGTAGGTAATATAACTTGACAGTTTAAGAAATTTTCAATGATATATGTTGTATGAGTATACCAGCTTTCTAAGAAAATTACAGCTCGGAAGTAATAGAGCTTTAAGTTTGAAAATGATTAAACATTTAGAACGGATTATTAATTTATAATAAAGGCGTTTTATCAGACTCGTCCCTTTCGGCACAATTGCTTTAAAATTGGATAAAGTTTAGGGTCGGCTTAGAACGTTTGACCTTTATCCCTACCAATTTTTAGCAATACGATTTGTTGCTGACCGAATTATAATCAATTTGGTATGTTTAATGAGAATGGGTTGAATAGTTTAACTTGTTTATTTAACTCTATTTATATTTATGTACGAAGCAAGGGAAAGAGTCCAGATGCGTTTCCGGCTTATTAATATTCGTGGGGCGGTTGGGATTAGTGTTGTTTTGTTGTTTTTCGTGTGTGTAAGTGACTAACACTGGTGTCAGATTTTTCAAGCTGCCTTAAGGCATCTGACATAGCTTAACGACTGCCATCAAAGATGACAGCCGAGACCAACGGCTTGACGTGCCTTCCGAAGCACGGAGGAGCTCGAGATATTTTAATGCCACTTGCGGTCACCCATCCAAGGCACCCAGGGTTGCTTTACATGCGGAAGCGCTTATAATGCTTACATTCACTTGGCGATCGGGCTCCTCGAAGTTGGGATTAGTTGTGTCCTTACATTACATGCTTGAGTCACAGAGATAGCGCCCTGATTGCAGACGCGTGACGCTGGCTCATAATAATGTGATACGTGTTAGGTAGGTACTGTAGAAAACCACGTCAAATAAGATGAAGCCCTTGTTGACAAACAAGTTGGAATATTCCGCGATGCGTAAGTCCCGTAACGCATTCGTGGCCGAATCAGAAGCGTTCAATATCTTAAAAACAGCAAAAAAGTCCGAAATAATAAAACGAAATGGAGTGAAAAGTAAGTGTTTGAAGTGACGGCCAGCGCGGACCAATTTATAGCCGGGGCCGCCGGTGTACAGAGAAAAAGCTATAAAGCTCATTTATCATTCAGCCGGCGATCAGCGACGGGCGCTGGCCGCCGTCCGGCCCGGCCCGGCCCGGCCGGGGTACTCGTCACAAATAGTGTTGGTGCAGCAATAGTACAAACACAAACATTGGTAGTAAAACAACACTGTTAGCAACATATGTGACTCTATACTACAACGATAACTCGATGGATTCTGACCGATAGATCAGTTGCATTTTAAAATAAAATATCGGGATTTTTAAAATAAACATATGTTACGGCCTAGTGTTCATAGATATGTATGTTTAAGTATATACACACAAATCACACATGATAGGGTAGCTAGTAAAGTAGTAATCTTATTGGTATTAAATGTATGAAAGCTCTCCAGCCCTAATCGCAAAAGTCGCGTCATGTCTCTAAGGATCCCCTTTAAGTCCTTTAATAAGTGAAAAGCAGCGTTCTACGTCGCGTGTATATTTGTGTCGTCATCTCATCTGAGGCCGGCCGTGATGCGCTCTGGGACAGGGGTATTGTTTAGGTGGGACTCTTTCCTCATTTGCCTTTGTTTTCATATCGTTAGTCTTAACTTAGGTATATTATAAAGAGGAAAAATTTGATTGACTATCTGCATTGAGTAGGCTTCGAATCTACTGGATTGATTTCCAAATTGTTTCACCTATAGAAAGCTAATTTATCTACAGGTAACCTAGGCTATATTTACGCAGACGAAAGTCGCAGAAAAATTACTAGTATTCTATACTCCAGGACGTTTATATGGTTTACTGTGTTGTATTTTAGGAAGTAAGTGGTATATTTACCATCACATATCCGAAAACAAATATTGAATTACGTCTTTTTTTAATTAGCTAAATGAGCGGTAAAATAAAACAATTGACAAAAATAGTTATCTAAATAATTCTCGAAGTTGGTAAGTAATACGTTGGTGGTTGGTAACAAGGCCTGTCTGTCCAGCGTTCAAGTCCTGGATGACATAGCCCCCAGATTTGAATACAGACATATATACGGACAAATCTCATAGGTTGAGCAAATCCCAATGTAAGTTAGAGTTAGTTTTGGGATACTAACTCAAAGATTCTATTATTTATAATAAATACAAATATCTACGTAGATAAACATCCAAGACCCAGATAAATCTGAAACAGATAATTTTTCATCTTGACCTAACCGGAGATAGACTTGCGATGTGTGGCCTGGCATGATAACCACAAGGCCACAGAGGTCACCAAATTATGAGATTTACTCGTAAATCGTAAAATTTACATTTTGATAGCCGATAGATACATTACTACATGTACGTCACACGCACAGCCATCAATGCCACGCGCCAGTCGCGCGCCTCACTACTCTACTTCATTCCCTGTCAGCAAACATACACTACACGCGACGCGAGGCATTACTACATGTACAGTCATACGCACAGCTATCAATGCCACGCTCCAGTCGCGCGCCTCACTACTCTACTTCATTCCCTGTCAGCAAACACACACTACACGCGACACGCGGCATTACTACATGTACAGTCACACGCACAGCTATCAATGCTACGCGCCAGTTGCGCGCCTCATTACTCTACTTCATTCCCTGTCAGCAAACATACACTACACGCGACGCGCGGCATTACTACATGTACAGTCATACGCACAGCTATCAATGCCACGCTCCAGTCGCGCGCCTCACTACTCTACTTCATTCCCTGTCAGCAAACATACACTACACGCGACGCGAGGCATTACTACATGTACAGTCATACGCACAGCTATCAATGCCACGCTCCAGTCGCGCGCCTCACTACTCTACTTCATTCCCTGTCAGCAAACATACACTACACGCGACGCGAGGCATTACTACATGTACAGTCATACGCACAGCTATCAATGCCACGCTCCAGTCGCGCGCCTCACTACTCTACTTCATTCCCTGTCAGCAAACACACACTACACGCGACACGCGGCATTACTACATGTACAGTCACACGCACAGCTATCAATGCTACGCGCCAGTTGCGCGCCTCATTACTCTACTTCATTCCCTGTCAGCAAACATACACTACACGCGACGCGCGGCATTACTACATGTACAGTCATACGCACAGCTATCAATGCCACGCTCCAGTCGCGCGCCTCACTACTCTACTTCATTCCCTATCAGCAAACATACACAACGCGCGACGCGAGGCATTACTACATGTACAGTCATACGCACAGCTATCAATGCCACGCTCCAGTCGCGCGCCTCACTACTCTACTTCATTCCCTGTCAGCAAACATACACAACGCGCGACGCGAGGCATTACTACATGTACAGTCATACGCACAGCTATCAATGCCACGCGCCAGTCGCGCGCCTCACTACTCTACTTCATTCCCTGTCAGCAAACATACACTACACGCGACGCGAGGCATTACTACATGTACAGTCATACGCACAGCTATCAATGCCACGCTCCAGTCGCGCGCCTCACTACTCTACTTCATTCCCTGTCAGCAAACATACACAACGCGCGACGCGAGGCATTACTACATGTACAGTCATACGCACAGCTATCCATGCCACGCCCCAGTCGCGCGCCTCACTACTCTACTTCATTCCCTATCAGCAAACACACACTACACGCGACGCGTGGCATTACTACATGTACAGTCACACTCACACTCACAGCTATCTATGCCACGCGCCAGTCGCGCGCCTCACTACTCCACTTCATTTTCTGTCAGCAATATACACTACACGTGACGCGAGGCGTTACTACTTGTGCCGTCACGAGCATTAATTGTTAAACGGCTCTAAAGTCAATACGATTAGGTCTGAAATGGAATTCAATCGCATGCTACTAACATGTACTCTAAATAGGTGTAATGTAAGATATATAGACTGTACACAGTCGGAACGCATGGGAATTAGTAGATGGAACGTGCCACGAACGCGTCCTTTGTTTCCTCCGCGTGTTTACGCATATCAAACGTATTTTTCCATCCTCATGGCGCGGCTAACGAAGCGAGACGACTGTATTATTTTATTCTGTTACGAGATCACACGGTTCGAGTAAATTCTGTTACCTTGTTCCGTTAGAACCGCTTACTTAAACAACGCCCACTACACCACCAAGTTACTGTGCTACATAAACGTAGGTCTACAAGAAAGTAAATAAATAATAAATATTTATCTACTAACACTCCGTCCGGTGCGGAGGCCGTGTTGCGGAGGCCGTGTTGCTCGAAGACTAACACATACTTTGTCACTAATGATGTTTAACCAGAGAGCAGGGAATGTGACTGTTGCGCGCGCTACTAGAGACGACTTTTCAACACATTTTTCATACGAAACAAGCGTGTCAGGGGCGGAACCGTTTATTGAGGTTTCGAGTATTATGGTTTACTGACCATTTTACTATAATTATGATACCATATCACAGCACATTAGGGCATTTTTTGTTTTTTTTTTGAGCACGACATGTCAGGCCGTGTATGCAACTTTTGTCTACTAAGGGCGCGGGCCGACACGCGGTATTATTATTATTTTCGCCTCTAGAAGGTCGACATTTCGTGCTCTGTGTATCTAACCGATTATCCTACATATGTGTTTTATTTGAAATTTGTATGCCTGAAGGGCAAATCACAGTCACAGCACAGCATAGCGCTTAAACGATTTAAGCGCTATGCTGTGCTGTGACTGTGATTTGCCCTTCAGGTAATTTCATGCCATCAGGATTTTTTTGGACTGCGTTGAGGGTCTTTGGTTGAGGGAACAGAATAGAGGTATTTGGAATGCTACTTGCTCAGATTGAGACAGCAGCAGCTCGAGAGGCCAGGCCCACATCATGTAATGATGCCATACTTGCACCCACCAGACAGGCAGTTAAAGATGACACCCCTAAACACTAACTACGAAGTTTATACCTTAAAGAAGGTAAATTTTCATGCTAATCGGGCAATGGTTAGTGCGATAGAAAGAGTAACATATACTTACACTATTTTTGCGTTAATTGACTTAGTTGAATTAATTCCAATAACATTGTATCGACGTATCGTTATCGACTAATCAGTCGTCCAATATGGCAACGATGGGTTAATCTAGAAAGCTATCGGGAAACTCGAGATGGCGGCAATCTCGTCACAAGCTAAACTCGTGTAATATACGCCGAGGGGCTGTTAATAAGCAAGCTCGTTTCGGGACTCATCCGGTCACTTGTCTCGGGATATCGTCCGACAGAACCCCGTAATTACGACGGGAACCTCTTTGTAGGTCACTCGGGCAGCACAGATATCACACATTCACCTTATATAAACTTGTGTGTAAAATAAATATGACAATTAATAAATGTTCAAAGCCTCAGTATTCTATTTACTTGCTTTGTAGCAACCAAATTTGTTGTACTCTCTGTGGCATCCCAATAAGTATTGGTAGATTAACCAAAATATTATCCGACGATAGATGATATCTTTAAAAAAGAAGAAATAGTTTTTAAGTTAAGTTTCTAAAATAAGAACAACATGGAAACTTTACAATCAGAAGATTTTATTATTTAATGTAAAGCAAGACGCACCTCAGCTTCTATGTAATGATTGGTCAAAGCCTACTAAACACTATGACAATGAAACTAACACTCTAAGCATTAAGTTTGGTAGTAAGTAGGACCCACAATAGCACGCCAAAAATAGAGCTCTAGCAAAGACGATCCAGTATGCAAGCAATGCAATTGCAATAAAATTTATTTTAATATTTGTTATTTCTTATGAGGCTAAAATATTTTATCAATATTCATGCGTGACAAAGTTACGATCGCGCCTTTTAATAGTGCCGTAAAATAATGTAATGTTATGCGAAACATCTCATACGGCAGCGCCCAATGTGACGGTTTATGTCCGATCAATATTTATTTGTATGTAGTAGGGTTATACGATGACCTATTTCAGTGCCGGCAAGAATTATGTTTTTGGAAATTTCTGACCTAAGTAACTTTAATCTATTTGCACAAGTAAAAAAAATATACAACTAAGTCTTTTCTCCTTTTGTCAAACTACGCACAAATTATTTCATTAAGAAAGATTTCGTTATACTCGTTTGGAGTCACAGTCTTTCACAATGACTTAATAACAAAAATACGAGCTCGTGTAAACTTAAATTTCGTACATTTCTGATGTTATCTTGAAGTAACAGTCCCTTTTAATTTAAAGCTTATAAGTAAATATCCTAAAGACACATTGGTGTAAAAGAAAGGTACTAAAACAAAAGCAAGCGCCCTGAACGACCCTTACACATTAAATATTTATTTCTGTACATAGACTTGTTGTTAACAAAATAGTAGCATGTTTACTTCGTGCCTATTTAAGGCAAATAAATAATTTGATGTTGATTTGAACCTTTTCTTAATCCCTCCTAAAGGAGTATTAGCAACTAAGTCGGGGTTTATGAGACATTTCTTATAAAGTACTAGCTATTTTTATTTTGTTCAACATCATTGATTCCAGAACACATCTTAAAATTACAAACTGCTGCCTTTTTTAGCTCATGTCCAGAAACCAGAAGAAAATCCAGCGAATCTGAGCTTATTATTCAAAAATCGTGCTACTAAAAAACAAGGCGTTACAATTCTCACAGCCACATTAACTTCATAGAATTGATTAAACATTTATTGTATAGTACTTTATTACAAAGAAGTTTCATCAAATTCGTGGACCCTTTCAGCACAATCACTTTAAAATTGGAAGAAACTTTAGGGTTGGCCGGAAAGGTCCTGACCTTTATCCCTCACTTTTTTTGTTGGCTGGTTTTTAATTACCATTATACAATCTGTTTGCAGGATTAATTACAATATGTTTGAGGTAATTTAACAGAAGGGTGAGTGCGGAGGAAAGAGGCATTATCCGGGTCACGGGCCGGGGTAAGGCGGGCGGCTAGTTGGGCGGATTAGTTGCGTCGCCGAGATAACGCCATGTTTGTCCACGCGTAAAGCTATTTCTAAATAATGTGACACGTATTATTATAGACTTACATCAAATAAGGTGGAGTTAGAAGGGTAGGAACAGGTTGAGAACATTGTGCAAATCAGGAGTCCCGAGAGCCGTCCGCGCCCGTTTAGGCTGGACTACGCTAGGTTTTCTGAAGTGAAAACTTCTTTAGCAGCGCTGTGCACTTTTTGTTTTGGGGAAAAAAATTTAAACTCGCGACAGATCATATGACCGTCAGATTGAAATTTCGTAAGACGGCGCAGGGCGTTTGCGTGAATGTTTGTGTTACAGCGTGTTACACACATCCATAGATGGTGACTGCTTTTAGGAAGGGTATTAAATTATAAGTAATAGTATTTAAGTTTTTACTTCTGCGGGCACTCCCGGGGTGCAACCCCTTTCCTTTTTTATTTAGGCGGCGTGGCACCCTCTTTACAAATGCAATCGTATGGAGCGAAATATATACGTCTAATATTTTTCTGTCCGAAAAAACTCAAAAGCGCGTAGATAAATAAAGAGAGCTTATACCTCTGGATATAAATTTCTTGATGATTGTAGTACACGCTCGGAACCGATCAAATTCTAGAAAATAGCTTCTCAAAAGTTCGGCTTAACAAAACGAAATGGAATGAGAAGTAAATGTTGAAGTGACGGCCGGCGCGGATTAATTTAAAGCCGGACCCCGCCGGCGAACAGACAAAAAGCTTTTATAACTCATTTATCATTCAGCCGGTGATCATCGACCAGCGCCGGTTACCGTTCGGCCCGGCTCTTATCAAAATACTTCGCAGAAATAATGTAGATCTATAAGTACACCAGAAACCAATCAGATAAAAGAAATCATTGATAATATTAAAAACAACATTCTAGAACTCGTTTGACACTTGACTACGACGATGATTGATTGATGGTGTAAACTAACTTTGACACTACTACTTCAAGCGTCTAAATATAAATAAAATAAGCCCACAAAAGTTCACCTTACAGATCTGTACCAGCATCTTGAGCTGCACCAGTATCTCAGCATCACGGCTTCTATCGTTTATTTAGAAGTAAACGCGAACATGATGAGAAAAATCTAAACATTCTTTTACGAGCTCCTTGGCATAGCGATAAACATGCCAGCCTGCGACACGGATGATCCCGGGTTCGATTCCCGGTCAAGTCAATATAGTAAATGATCTTTTTCAGATTGACTTGGGTCTTGGATGTTTATCTATATAAGTAGATTTCTATTATAAAATATAGTATCGTTGAGTTAGGAGTAGTTAGCCTCAAAGTAAGTTTGAGACTTATGGGAAGTCTCGAACTTACTTTAGGGCTGGCTCAATCTGTGTGATTTGTCCGTATAAATTTATCATTATTTATTTATATTATATATTATTACTTATTTTACAAACCTTTCTAATTGTGTCTCTCACATTGCCGCCGACAGCATTATCACAATCATCGTGTCATGCTCCTGAGGATTCCGATTTAAGTCCTTTAATAAGTGAAAAGCAGCGGTCAGCTGCGTCGCGGGTAGATCTGTGTTGTCATCTCATTTGCCGACGGCCTAATGCGCTCCGGGACCGGGATGACTACGGGACTCTACATCCTTGTTTTGCTCTGTTTTGCCTTTTGCTGGTATCCTATACATATACTTATATACTTCAATGTTTGTGTTGTTTGAAGTGAAAATTTATTTCAGCGCGTTTATCACTTTTTGGGGGAACGAACATCATGGAACTCGCGTTGTTGTCACTGAATGATTTGTATTTTTGGGTGAACAATAAGTAACAATATACTTAGTTTTTACCTCTACCAGCAGTCACCAGAGATTGTCTCTCGCACCTTCATGCTTTATACTTGTTCTTTTTAGGGTTTCGTAGTAAACAAGGAACCCTTATAGTTTCGCCATGTCTGTCTGTCTGTCTGTCCGTCCGCGGTTTTACTCAGAGACTATAAGTACTAGAAAGCTGTAATTTGGTATGGGTATGTATATTATTCATGCCAAAAAAGTGGTACAAAAAAAATCCTGAAAAAAAAAATATTTTTATGGTACTCGTAGCTCCCATACAAGTAAAGTGGGGGAGTATTTTTTTTTTCTCTTCTTACCCATCGTGTGGGGTATCGTTAAATAGGTATTTAAAAAATATTGTGAGGTTGAGAATACCATTTCTCGATTTAGAGATCCGTTTCCGAAATATTTGGTTTTGAAGTGCAAATTTTTGTTAGAGGTAGGTGTCCTCTATCTGCTAAACGGTTATATATGGATACGTGAAAAAAATTACAGCAGTAGTATATATACTGAAGTTGAAAGGAAAACTATCAGAGCTGAGTACTAAGTGCAAACTAAAAAGCTATAGGCAACCAACTTATAAAATGTACAGGAAAATGTAAAATTTCATACAATTTTCAGTGTTAGATGTTTTTGGTCGTTTAAATGTGAGGTGCGAGTGTGAACAGTGTGAACTCAAAGCGCGTGGCCCGACACGCACTTGGCCGGTTTTTTTTCAAACAACTGATAAAGGATGCACTCAGTGTGGGTTTTCTTTATTTTCTTCTTTTAACTCGTACATTTGATGCTATTTTAGTCGTACAGTAGTAGTAACTCGTACAGTTCGTTTTAGACTAGGTTTACGTAATTTCTACTTACTTTCTTTTTATTTTGAATCCATACTTGTTTCTAATTTTTTTCTCACTTACGTTATAACAAGTAATCCGAGCATAGATATCAGAATATTTGTGGATCCGAATGACAGTAATTAAATTATTTTATATTTTTACTAGTTACCTGTAAAACCCTAAGTGAAAAGACACGTGCCAGCAGGTTGTAGCCTTTAAAATGTCTGAAAAACCACAGAACCACGGAACGGTTTTGTTGTGTGCTCGTAAAGAGAAGAGGATAAGGAAACATGCATTTGCTTTTGAGCAGTGCTTCTATATAAAACAGTACCTATATCAATAGAAACGATCAATCCAGCTCTGTTCGTGGTCACTCGTATAGATAAAAATATTTATACCAAGCGACAACACACACAGAGATCTGCAGTAGAAAAACATGCCATCGCTTTGAGCCGTGGTTTCATATAAATTGCTGTCCAACCGCGTCGTCCGGCCGGGGCGCGGTGGGAGGTATCTACAGGGGACACAATAAAATGCAATTTTCCACTCGCCCGACGGACGGGCGGCGCGCGGTGACCAGCGCTTTTAAATCTTTTATTACGGGCCTGCTAAATGCCCGCCATGACGTGACATGACAGACCTAATCGCTTCGGGTTTTGTTGTTATTGTGACGTACTAACATTTAGACATTCATTTGTATTTTTCACATCTGTTTTATGTTTAAGTTAATACATTGAGTAACGTTAAAATGTAAGCATCTTAGGTATATAAATAAAATTAAAAACGAAAACTTAACCTAACTACAATTAAACAGTAATTAAAACTATAATTAACACATATCTTACAGTATATTCAATACATGATAATTGTCCTGCAAAACACTGACTTCTAGAAGTGTGCCCAAAAGGATGACAGCATTGAACGTGACCGTGAACGAGGCCGTGTGGTTCCATGCAGAGTAGAATAGGACCACTCCAAGTCTTCCAAAACACAAGCTAAATAAAGCTTATAATCATCAAAAAGTCCTTTCCAACCCGTCTGGCCAGCGTGGAGAGTGTAGGCCAATTCCCCTGACTGCTCTGGCTAATTACATATATGGCTCTGGTAGTTAAGAGAGGGTCGTGCTCCTGCGGCGGAGACTAAAAATGATGATGATTACTCGTGAATGGTAATGTTTATTCTTTGTGACAAGAAATTACTTACCACCTCTACTAGCCATAAACTAATTTACGCGAGGCATGTTATGGTTAAAATAACATTTGTACTAGAAGTATGATTCTAAGTAAAAACTTTGTCGTTGTAAGTAGTTTAGAAAAGTTAAATATTTTCTTTTTCCATTATATTACAATACAGTTTTAAGGCCAAAGCAGGTAAATTAATGTTTTATGAATAATCCATTAATATTCGATTGGGATTCAGCCCGTGGCGTGTTGTATCGCGAGTGATCCGGCCCGGGCCGGGGCCGGGTCGGGCCGGCAATAGAGACGTGACCCCCGTCCCTCCTTCCGCTCTTATTAAACATGCGAAGATGGCCATAACCGCGACCCTTACGAGATTCATATTGGGTCGAGCACGTTGTAAATGCCGTTTGGAATATTCCCTGGCTACGGACCGTACAAATAGTTACAGCACTGATTTATGTGATTCATGGTTATAGTTAATTATACAAACGAACTATTTTAATGGCTGCTTTTTGTAATCTGCGAGTTATAGATGAGGCTGACAAGATATTATTTTGTATACTTTAATAACATGTAAAAATGCATTAGTGAGTGCTATAATATAGGAAAAATCCTTCTTCTTCTTCTGTTTTATATTATGGCTTCCACCGAAATTTCAGTGATTCTGCCAATATCCAGTATAATGAGATACTAAGTATCGGTGTTGTACGGTAAAGTTTTTCCAAGTAGCATCAAAGATGGCGTATGTTTTTTGACGCCTCGTGGCAGCTTGGGGCGGCAAATCTATACGAGTCCATTTATCAGTTCACTTTAACTATTTCACAAATTGTTCATGAGCACGAGCATTTATAACACCAAACTACACCAATTTCATATTATAAAGTCCACTAAAGAAAAATCCTTAACATGGTGTGAATTTTGACACAGTTCACTTTTTAGAACTTCTTAATCTATCCGTAAGAAAAATCCCGGCTACGTGCGAGTCGGACTCGCGTACCAAGGGTTCCGTACGATGTTTTTTGAACTAATTATACTTATTTTCCAACTTCGGATCTTTTTCCTTAACTTGTGCTACAAGCCCTTGCTTCATGCCATTTTTCTAGATTCTAGGTCAACGGGATATAGGTTTTAATTTGCTTGCAAATTTGAACAAATTCGCAAGAATTATATCAATAATGGCCATATGTTTCGATTGCGTTGACTTAAAAGTATATTTTCTATCAAAGACCGTAAATCAAATCAATTCTCAACGCGATCCTGTAAAAAAAGGTCTTGACAGACAGACGGGTAGTCAAGTGATTCTATAAGGATTCCTCTGTTATCTTTTGAGTCTCGGAACCCTTAAACCTGATAATCTATTCGTTTGGTTTATTTTCCTATTTCATATCAATAACACAATCGCAATATATTCATAGATCCGAGCGCGAGAAGAAAAAGAAAATTCCAGCGATGCGTGTTAATCATGTGAGCGGAGAGTCCTGGCATTGAGCCGAACTTTGGAGGACTCACACAAAGACGGCTCGATGGAGCATGTGTGGCCTACTTCCGAGTTTTATTTACACTTTTACGAAAAAGGCGGCTCTATAGGTGCGTGCTCCTAAACCAAGTTAGACACAACGTTGGCGAAGATCGGGGGAAAAAGGTAATTTAAAGTTGTATAAATAAATGCATACACCCAATTCCTTTATCTCTTTCTATCTGTCTTGGTTTTTCTTGTTTCACAAATTACAAAAGCCTCGTCCACATATCGTCTAGAGGCGTGGGATGGGATCTGAAACTGAACAAAAAAAATTACCTCTCTAACAGGAACATGACTTCTGAAGGGGAGTTTGTTTCGGAGACGGAGAAAATAGTATTCAATTAAGTGTTGAAGAGTTGGACTAGCTAAGCGCTCGCTCGTGCAAGTAATTAAATAAAATTTACTCTGTTGTTACAGTAAATCTACTCAAAGCAGCGCTTCTCAAACTACACATGGCAGGAGTGCCTCAGGACAGCTTGGGTTATGCTCGGCGGGGGCCGGGGGTGTGTAGCTCGTGTAGCCGACCGTTGATGTTCAGTTGCACGCATTTTGCGTTATCCACGTTTTTTAGGGTTCCGTAGTAAACTAGGAACCCTTATAGTTTCGCCATGTCTATCTGTTTGTCTGTCTGTCTGTCTGTATGTCCGTCCGCGGTTTTGCTCAGAGGCTATAAGTATTAGAAAGCTGAAATTTGGTATGGGTTTGTATATTAATCATGGCAAAAAAGTGGTAGAAGAAAATCTTGAAAAAAAAAATTTTTTTTGGGTAGCTCCTATACAAGTATAGAGGGAGTAATATTTTTTTTTCCTATACAAGCCCATCGTTTTGGGTATTGTTAGATAGGTCTTTAAAAAATATTGTGAGGTTGAGAACACCATTTTTTGATTTAGGGATCCGTTTCCGAAATATTTGGTTTTAAAGTGCTAATTTTTGTTAGAGGTAAGTATCGCCCCCTCTATCTACTAAACGGTTATATATGGATACGTGAAAAAAATTACAGCAGTAGTATATATACTGAAGTTGAAAGGAAAACTATCAGAGCTGAGTACTAAGTACAAACTAAAAAGTTATAGGCAACCAACTTATAAAATGTACTCGAAAATGTGAAATTTCATACATTTTCATTGTTACATGTTTTTGGTCGTAAAACTGTGATGTGCAAGTGTGAACAGTGTGAACTCAAAGTTGTCATTCGCAACTACGGAACCCTACACTGCGCGTGGCCTGACACGCACTTGGCCGGTTTTTTATATATGATCATTGTTCTGCATCGAAAGTAATATCAGCGGTGTTTCAAACATAGATAAGATATATGGTTTCAACTAGTATCGTAGCGTTTTGCAGTTGAAGTGCGGTGGCGCGGCGGTCAGTTCCTATTGTTCAGAACCGAAGTTTAATTGAATAAGCTAAAACTTTCATACGTTGGTTCGACGACTAGATGCTGGTCGGTGTTGTGCTGGTGCTGGTTAGTTTCACAGCCTACGCTTAAAATAGATAGTCTTTTGATTCATCTAAAAGAAGATAATTAGTACGGGTATTAAATTTTTTTGATCTAAATTTAATCTTCACCTTACAAGTCAAATTAAGTATATTATATGAGGTAGGTGTTACGACTAATTCTATTCTAATACTAATACTGATTGACGTTAAATGAAAAATCTAACTGACAAATATTTCTCGGGAGTTTTTGGCGGGAATCATACAGAGTAGTTGTTTGCCTTAGACGATTTTGCAAATTGATTTAAGTGGACTTTATAATATGAAATTGGTGTAGTTTGGCGTTATAAATACTCGTGCCCGAGAACAATTTGTGAAGTAGTTAAAGTACACTGTTAAATGGACTTGTATAGATTTGTCAGCAGAAGCTCCCACGAGGCTACCAAAGAATATACGCCATCTTTGATGCCACATACCGTACAACACCGATACTTAGTATGTCATTTTATAATATAAAAGAAGAAAGAAAGAAAAGGGGAGTTTTTGGTGGGTAGTCAAGGGGTTCAGTTGTCGTTTGCCTTATACAATTTTGCAAATTGATTTAAGTGGACTTTATAATATGAAATTGGTGTAGTTTGGTGTTATAAATGCTCATGCTCGAGAACAATTTGTGAAATAGTTAAAGTAGACTGTTAAATGGACTCGTATAGATTTCTCGCCAAAATCTCCCACGAGGCTGCCAAAGAACATACGCCATCTTTGATGCCACATACCGTACAACACCGATACTTAGTATCTCATTATACTGGACATTGGCAGAATCACCGAAATCTCGGTGGAAGCCATAATTACAAAGAAGAAAGAAAAGAAAGAAAAGAAATATTTCTCACTGACATTAAAATAGCAGTTTACATTTACGCATTTAACCAAAAAAATTGTTTAATAAAACTTTATCCAACGCGTGGTCGAAACCAATCATACCCGTCTAATAAAGAAACAATTGCAAAGCGAATTCATGTTTTGTAAGCAACATACTGCGAGTATGTTGTTTACAAAACGTTATACGCTTCGCATTTAGCACAGGTTTTAGCTTCATTCATTAATCAAAAACCGGCCAACTGTGAGTCAAACTCACGCAATGAGGGTTCCGTACAATATGCTTTGTGAACACATACATAATGTGCAAAAAATGTTTTATTCAATTGACTAGCGCCATCTAGTGTTGTTTTAGTGAACTATTTCCCTAGATAAACTTATTATTGTGAGTTTACCACTTAATTTTCAAGTCATAGAATTCTTATTATTTTTCAAGGAATGAACTACATTTTGTTATTTTTTCAAAATTTTCGGCCTAGTAGTTTCGGAGATCAGGGGGGGGGGGGGGGAATGGTCAATTTTTGCCTTCTGTCGTGAATAAAATCAAAAGTATTGATTTTACCCGAACAAAAAAAAAATATTTTTGAGATCCTTATAATGAGCCCTTTCATTTGATATATGACACAGTAAGGCTTGCAAAACTTTCTTTTAAAATTTTGTAATTGGGCCCCTCAAAATGACCCTTTTTTCAAAAAAATCTTTATTTACTTTGCACATCCGTGTTTGGGTCATAGGATTACACTATCTTACCAAATTTCATCTAATTTGGTTCAGTAGATTCGGAGAAAATCGGCTGTGACAGACGGACGGACGGACAGACAGACGCTCGAGTGATCCTATAAGGGTTCCGTTTTTCAACTTTTGTACGGAACCCTAAAAACATCGCAATGCCCATGGAAGGTTGATATGAATATTTATATGTATCGTCAGTGTGATGAAAAGGTGTGCTGAACCAACAAGCGTCGGCTCATCGCGGGCTCTCGCAATAACACGCGGCTCGGAGCCGGGCGTACTCCGCCAATATTGACGCGATCGGGACATCGATTCCCGTCGTGCCTAACGAGATTACGCCCGGCTGGCTTACTTTGCGCGCTAATCCCAATTCCAATTCAATACATTTTTGATTGGTATGGATGTATTTACTCTGCCTAGAAGCTATGCCTATATTAAACTTAGGTTTATTCAAGTTTAAATTTCTTGTATTTCTTCAAATTATTTAAAGTTACTTGTATTTTTCTAATAATGTTCTAAACAAAGAATATCTTCTTAAATTATTGGACCATTTGGATAATTTTATTTTATAAATATTACGCCCTAATTTGAACTTCAAAAGATTGGACTTTTAATTATAATCGAATTATGAACAGCTGATAGGAGCAGAGCAGCCTGTGTAAGATCGCATGTAGCGTATAATTAATTAACTCACTCTCTGCTGCCGGCACTTACCATAACAACAACAAATAGATAATGATTTTTTAACACATATTTTTAATTTTAATATTTTGCAATACATTTGCTAATAATACGGTTCTTATGACATCGAAACTTGGATTGTAATGATGTCTATACGGGACTAGTACTTTTTACTTTACACCAATCACATTCGCTCAATAGCCCAATGCCACAAATTGAAACTTTTTCATAGAATCCAAGCAGAGTTTCAAGTTCAGCATGAAAACTTTTTCTAACTTGAGATGTGATTTTTTAACCGACTTGTAAAAGAGATGGTTATCAATTCGGTTGTATGTACTTTTTGTAAACAAATAACCTGAGTAAATGTATCTGTTATTTTAAATGTATTTTTACAAACTGCTTTAGTTCCTAACTTTTATAATTTCTTTATTCGCTGAATTGCAATCTTGTTTTAGTTTATATGGTAATCGACTATAATATCATTACCGAACATTGTAATGCTATATAATATAATAGTACATTATGATGCAAGTACGGTAAGATAGAATTTATAAAAGTTAAGAATTAAAGCAGTTTGTAAAAATACATTTATCATAATCAGGTATTTTTATACAGGTTAATTTTTTACAAAAAAGTACATACTACCGAATTGATAACCTCTTTTTCAAAGTCGGATAAAAAAGGTTCAATTTGAATCTGTTCAAACTGGTGGTGGCGTTATGTGTCGGATCGTTGAGGTCCCTCTAATATGGTTGAGCTAACGATGGCTGATCCATACGTCAACTCGTGAACGGGTGCTGCTAAAGGGTCTGCTCGGCCTCTTTGAGACTACCCGACTATCGCAATCATTAACATGTTCCAACAATAATGAATGTATAAAATTAGATTAGAGAATCGGATGGTAAAATTCGACGTGTCTCCCTTATTCAATTTGATATGATCCGGTTTTATGTGACTGAAGTTTTTGCTTTGGTGTAATGCTCTCATAAATGACATGAAATTAGTTAATCTCAGCAGCGAGGCGATGTTGAATCTCCAGCAGAAACGAATTTGTAAAAATACAACATCTCCAACAGGCATAAAAATTAAGGTACAGCTATAAAAGATCGAAGAATTTGAGCGGCGGCTGTAAGCTGAAAGTCGTTCGCTGTATGTCGGGGTTTTTGTTTGATCCCCAATTTGAATGTAGATGGAGGCCTTCAGGCGTAGTCTTCATTTAAATGACGAGCGGGTCAGACATTGATTGGATTCTGAACAAGCCATCGAAATGAGCTCCCGTCCCCTGCGCGCCGCTAAACGAATATCGGAACAACGTAATCATGCCGCGATCTCACGCCGCACGCGCCGCCCGCCGCTCCGCTAGAGCTAGGGGAGCAACTTGCACTCTTTACTACGTTCATATACCAGTATACCGCTATTTAATTTTAAACAGTTTTGTATGTGTCGTGTGTTTTATTATAAAAGTACTTATAAGTTTCCGCTTGATCATTATGACAATGGCGTGAAGTTTAATAACCAAAAAGATTCAAGATTCTAAAGATTCAAAACGTTTATTCAGAAAATAGGCCCCTGCAGGTACTTTTTCACGTCAAATCATAATTAAAATTATCTTTTTAAGTATTACATTTACATTTACCAATTATTGTTCAAAGCTACAGACTACTAGCGTTTCGGAACCGACCACTGCAGAGAAGAAAAAGCTTTTACTATCCGAAAAGAAAAGCTAGGTACCTTGTTTACCCCGATTGTAGAATAGTAACGACGAAACGGGATACGACATCCAAAGGGACAGGCAATAGTCGAATGACTCGCAATGGCGGTCGCGGACTCATAAATTTGGACAAAGAGCGATCCTCGATAAAAATTTAAAGCGCTCCCGGTGGCAGGCGAGCACGCAAGACTGGCGGCGTCCGGCGGCTGCGGCCAGTGATCCGGTGTCCGGCAGTACGGTCCGGTGCTCCACGTCTTTTAAACGGCTCGCTCGTGCGTTCACCTGCGTAATGGATGAGCTTTAGAAGACTTTCATTTTCTGATTACGCCTTCCAATGCTTTATTTGTTTCAAATGATAAAAAAGATCCTGAAATTACTTAATCAGTACAAGAGTACTTTCCAATTCTTAAAAGACAGTACATCATAATCATTTGCCCGGATAGGTTCCCATTATCCTGCGAGTATTTGTCAGCACTCAAAGCGTCCGTCAAGAAATAAAAACCAGCGGTGTCTGGCGCGGGACTAGCTCGCTTCGAGCGATGTCGGCAAAATTCAATCACTTCCGACGAACGCCATTTTCCACGTAAATAATAAGGTACTTAACTATTACTATTAATTTTTCAATTATTGTAGTTATTTGAAATGACGGTGATACTTTTATGCATTGATAAATTTAAATAAATAACTATATTGAGAGCAAACAGGCCATCATAATTTGATTTTCCCTTGTGTGCAGTGTGATTCGAATGCCAGCGTATTACTTATCAGCCGATGCAAAGGCCGAGTCGAGCCGAGTAGCCGGTTTTTTGTAGTGCGCGCTGAAATTGAGTGCGACGCTGGCAAATCCCTTCGGTTTATTCGAAACAACGCTTGGTTCAAGCGTTCGCGCTCCATTGGCGGCGGCGCGCTGCGGCTTCAGGATAAAGCTTGCGAATGCTTTTTATTCAGTACTACCTGTTATTCGCGGCTTCGCCCGCGTTATTTATAGCCTATTTTCTTTTCAGTATCCTAATCTATGTGTATGCCAAATTTCATAATGATCGGTTAAGTAGATTGAACGTGAAAGCGAAACAAACAAACTCACTTTCGCATTTATAATATTAGTTGAGATGGGATTACAACGAGTGTTACGTCTCATCGTTGATCTCTCCCAATTTAAAGTCTGTGCATTCCGCCATCTTTACAGTGCGTAAAACAGCTGAATCCGTTGAGCAAAGCAATCAACGCCATGTTGAATTTCGCCTCACTACACCCATCTGCCAACATACACACACGCGCGTCTCGATGACAATTCTACGCTGTACGCGGTAGTAAGTATAGATGTCGATATTAGTAGATGGAGGAACTTATCTCGTCCTTTGTTTGTTTATGTTTACACTCACATCAAAGACATTTTCTCCTGTTTATGTAACAGAAGAAAGAATGATTTTATTACACTATGTCTCGCCTGCGGTTCTAATAACGTTCGTGTCCATATCTCGGGGACAGTACTCTTTCTGGAATAAAAGTTATTTCATGTTTCTTTTCATACCTCAGATAACGTGTATCTATGAAAAATAATGTGATGTTCGGTTTGATAGTTGAGATGTTCAAGAGTATAAAAAATATAATGTTTAAAAACAAATCATAGTTAGGTTGTTGTACACAAAAAGACTGTTAAATCATTTGAATAAATTCAACTCTGGACGTTGATTGATATACGGTGCTACGAGTTACGTAAAGCGCTACGAGATATCCAAAGCGCTACGAAGCTCGTAGACCGCCCGCACTACCTGGTAGATCTACCCATTATCGCCGGGGTATGTACTAGTTGCCAGTGTTATAACAATGGCCAATGAATATAATTTATGTCACTTATATTACTACCATTGTTTTGTACTTAAGTCGCATTTCTGATTTGAGATAGTTCGTATTTCGTTCGTAAGTCTAGCTAGACTCCAATTGTATGCGTGGTTCTGTGTGTCCCGTATTTTATGCAAACAGGCAGCAAACAGACAGCGTTTGTAATTGAACATGTCTGGATTGAATTCGTGTTTATATTTCATCCGGTTCGTGCGGCGTTTCATGGAGCCGCGACAGATGTCCAACTTTTTGCGGACAAAGTTCGTGCCAATGTTTTTTTCTTTCAACTGGCGTCGGCTCGTTGGTTTCAAACTGTGCCGTTTATAGTGTGTGGAAACATTTGCGTGTAGTTCAATATTTTTGTTGCGGTATCTACAAAGCGCAACATTGGCAGATTCATGCGCTAGGGGATTGTGGTAAAAATTAAGCTGTATATGAAAAAAAAAATTAAAATAATTTAACCTCATTTACCAGTTGCTTGTGATGATTAAAGACCAGCTATGATATATTTAAACGATTATGACACTTTATGCTAAATTATTCTAGACCTTTTTTGACGATATTTCAATGACCGGCGTCATAGTGGATCGTCGTCAGAGCGGGTGGAACCTGAACAACAGAGCAACAAACCAACTTCTCTTTTACTCATGTTGTGTCTGATGGCTGACAGAGAGACTCCGACTAATTTTGGTGGAAGCTTAAATTTCGTGAATAAAACAGTTCATCGTCGTCATCATCATAAGGTCTTTGTTAGTCTCTACTGCAGGAGCACGACCCTTTCTATACTGCCAGTGCCATATATTAGCCAGAGTAGTCAGAGGATTTGGCCTAAACTCTCCACGCTGGCCAGACGGGTTGCTGAGGTTTCGTTGATGTTTATAAGCTTTGTATAGCTTGTGTTTCCTAAGTTGCCTTCTACGAGATCCACGGGAAGGATCATAGTGGTCCTATTCTACTCTGGCGGGAACACGGTAAATGAAACATTGTAACTAAAATAAGTACTTACAAAATTTGTACCCACGCAGTTAATTAAATTGTTTAATTAAAATATATTAAATGCTACCGAAGTGGCAAAAGTTATTAAGTTTGTTATTAACCCACAGCGGAGAAAATGCATGGCACCCGTACTACGGAAACTGTGCAATTTAGTGTTGTACGTACCACAGTGTGGAGTTTTTTTCAATGCAAGACATCATACAAAGCGCAGATTCCAAAACTTGTTATCTGCACTTCTACTTTTCATTTCGGTACCTCTTTGGTAGATCAGACGTAAATAGCAGACTATTTCCACTCTTATTTCACGAGCTCCAATGTTCCAGCAAAAAATTTGAACTAAATAAAACAGGATTTTCTGAATACCATTTTCCTTTTTTGGTCGACTAGTTTTTATTAAAAGCTGCGATTAGTATATATCTACGTATTTATAAACTAAATTAGATGACTACTCCTTCTTCTATATCTCCAGATCGTCGACCGTGATATAAAAGATCTTTTCTGCAATAAAAAAAGTTTACAACTATAGTTTTCAAAAGACGCATATTTTTAATATAATTATGTTAAATGTTTCTAGTATCATCAGTTCGTGTAGGTGACACGGTCAGTCGACCATGGTCACTCTCGGCCTCTGACGTGGTTCCTTTAACGACTACCAGATGACAGCCGGGACCAACGGCTTAACGTGCCTTCCGAAGCACGGAATCATCTTTGTAGGGTTCCGTACAAAAATTGAAAAACGGTACCCTTATAGGATCACTCGAGTGTCTGTCTGTCCGTCCGTCCGTCTGTCACAGCCGATTTTCTCCGAATCTACTGAACCAAATTAGGTGAAATTTGGTAAGATGGTGTAATCTTATGACCCAAACACGGATGTGCAAAGTAAATAAAGATTTTTTTGAAATAAGGGTCATTTTCAGGGGCCCAATAACAAAATTAAAAAAAAAAGTTTTGCAAACCTTACTGTGTCATATATCAAATGAAAGGGCTCATTATGAGGATCTCAAAAATATTTTTTTTTGTTCGGGTAAAATCAATACTTTTGATTTTATTCACGAAAGAAGGCAAAAATTGACCATTCCCCCCCCCCTGATCTCCGAAACTACTGGGCCGAAAATTTTGAAAAAATTACCAAATGTAGTTCATTCCTTGAAGATTACAGGAAAAATAAAAAGAATTCTATCACTTGAAAATAAAGTGGTAACTCACTATAATAAGTTCATCTAGGGAAATAGTTCACTAAAACACCACTAGATAGCGCTAGTCAATTGAATAAAACATATTTGCACATTGTGTGTGTGTACACGAAGCATATTGTACGGAACCCTCATTGCGCGAGTTTGATTCATGCCTGCAATGTCTTAACCAAACTGGAAACAACTTAACAAAGTATGCTTCCCGTGGGAATCGAACCCACGACCCCCGGGTCAACAAGGCGAAAGCCTTAACCATCGGACCACGGAGACCACTAGCATTCTTAGCTTTAGGAATAGGTAGAAGGTAGAATAGGTAGATACATTTTTGGTAATTGGTTTGTTCCAGTAGTTTCGGAGCATATTTAACCCAAACAAACAATTAAATCTGTCCTCTTTAGAATACTAGTATACATATAGCAAAAGATATCATGCGAAGCTCTGAGTACGGCGCACGTTTTGAGTGGATTACACCCGCGTAATGTAATATCAGCAACGGATTTATACCTAATGGAATCCATTAACACGCGCTGACGTTGTTATGCTGTAACGACATCATCGTTACAATACAAAGATCACGGAGAAATTGTAACGGAGGGAGTAGAAACAGCGCTAGCAGAGGCTAATTCTTGCCTAATGGATTCCATTATCAGCGTCGATGTGTTAGTGATCATAAAAGAAATGCAACGGAGGAAATTGGAGGCACAAAATTAATGTATATTTATATTATCTAATATAAAAAAGGGCTGATTGGAATGTTTGTTTGCATTGCATTGCAAAATTATTTAATCTACTAGAATGCTTATACATAGGTCATTGTGACAATTCACTTGCATGTTACAACTGTCCAAACGACGATACAAAATGTAATCAAAGATATAGGCTTTATTTTTGTTACTTACTTATAACTAAGCACGCACGCATGACTATAATATCGCTGATCGGGTTGAGAACCTAAATGAAACTTAACCACAAATAGGCATATATAATCCCTAAAATTACTTTTCTGGAGGCAACTTGTGATCATAATCGCAAACAAGAGTTAGACATATCAAACTGCAAATTTCCAACCAAATAAATGATCAAGCTGGCAGAATAGATTAATTTATCCGGCAGTATTTCTTTGCTATCTTGTCAAAACATCTTCCAAAAAGGCCTCCCTTATTTTACGTTACAAGTTAATAAAATAACAGAGAACACGAGTTCCCGTGCCGCGGGCTGTAAATCTCGACCAATTAATTAGACAAAGTGGCAGTCAATGCCAGTTTGAAGATAATGACATAACGACAAGTTACGGCGCGACATTCACAATTTAATCAGACGGGGCCGCGCGCCCGAGGCCCCTACATCATAGACGAGCGAGCGAGGCCCCTAAACGACTATTACGCGCATTACAGCTCCTCAACATCTCTTTGTGAGTATTTAGTAAGCATCGAGCGTCCAACTGGAAAGCTGTTGGATAAGACTGGGTTTGATTGAGCCTTTTCATAGTTCTACAAAATGCCCAGAATTAGTTGATAGTCCAATCCATCCAAAAGTAGTTCTTTATTTATTGGAGAGCAAAAAAATTCATTTTGTAATGCATAATCAAGGTCGCGATAAGAAGCAACTTTCCACGTTTCACATAACGCCTTAACGACACGCTAATTCTAGCAAGTAAAGTAAAGTTTCTTTAACGTAACACCCATTTTATTACGTAGCGTGTTTTTTGACCGTTTTTTACAATTATATATTGTAGGATCCTACAATTATAATGTGCGTTTCCGACTAGCACTTAATCGGTTTTATTTTAACATGTCTTTTTCTTGTGTGCCTTTAGCTTCCACACTAAATTCAACTTTTTTCTTGATTTAAAATTAGTAGAATGTGCCAGCTTCCACGGAACGATCGTTGAAAGTTGTAGAAGAAAAGAGGATTCTTATCGTGGTCATACGGTTGGAACTTATCTCGTTCAATGGCCAACCAGTCACCCTGTCCTTATAATGCATGAGTCCAGAATGAATACTATATACTTATATACATACGCGGGGATCAGTTCAAGCAGTGTCAACCGACGCCGCTCACTTACGAATAAAATAAAAGCAAATGTAAACATTTATTCGACGTCTGTATTTCGAACGCACCTTTTATCCGTGAAATGTAAGGAAGGCGAGGCTGAGAATGTATTATTCAATAAGAAGCAGCCGTGAGTGACGCGGACACGCGCGGGCGGGCGGGACGCGTCGATAGCTCACCGATATGACGACGTGCGAGCGACGTCGCTGGAGCTGACGTGAGTCCCGCCCAGCTGCTCCGTACTTGTTTACGTTAAATGTATAACAACAACTCTGTTTACATCCCTTATTTTAGAAAATCTTCCTACTTGAACATGTTTATAAAGTACTAGCATTTTTCCCACCACTTCGAGTAAATTATTCAGATATCGGTAATTATTTTCTATAGGTGGAAGAATTTAAAAAATCGGTCCAGTATTTTCGGAGCTTATTCAAAACAAATAAACAATGAAATTTTTCTTTTTATAGTATACATAAGTATATAGACAAAAGATAGCTACATTTTTGAAACGAGATCTACAACTGTTCTCATTTCTATCTTAATTTTGTATTCTCTATGTCACATTATCTCTATGAGTGACAAAATATTGCTAGAGAAACAAACACAAATGAGGGTTTGAGGACGTTAGAACCCTCGTCGCTAACCCGGACCCGAGGAGTATTAGAGCGGCGTCAAATGAGATGACGAACACAAACCGACGTGTTACGCGGCGTCAGCAACCGTTGCTTTTCACTTATTAAACGAGTTAAATTAGGACCCTCGGGAATGATGACACGACACTCGTGACGAGTATCTCGGCCGGCCGGGCCGGACGGCGGCCGGCGCCCGGCGCCGGTCGCTGATCGCCGGCTGAATGATAAATGAGGTATAAAAGCTTTTTCTCTGTTCGCCGGCGGGCCCCGGCTCTAAATTGATCCGCGCCGGCCGTCACTTCAAACATTTACTTTTCACTCCATTTCGTTTTATTAAGCCGAACTTTTTAAAAGCTATTTTTAAGAATTGAAAGGCTTCTTATTCGGCCTAGGACGGCACTCGCTTCCGCTCAGTATTTCCAACCTATTTGCAACCAGGGATCTCCGACTTGGACGTCGGATTTTTTCCGCACCGATACGTTTGAGACAACAAATAGTGCGCTAGCTGGCTGCGTAGCTAACTAGCCGCCCGTTACGCATATTAATAAGCCAGACACATGACCGGACGGTGCCTTTTTCCTCCGCACACCCTTCGGCATAAAATACCCCAAAATATGTAATTAACCTTGTTGCGGCGCGCCTATCATGAAGTCATGGTGTTCAGTGCATCTCGTTGCTCTTTAATTCCAGTAGGCGAAATAATTGTCGCGAGTGATAGTTTTTATTTGCTTACCTTCCATTTTTTTTTCTCATTCTTACACCGTACAAGTGAACACGTCTCATACATATTTTTCTATTGTAAAAACTGCAATAAATCAAGTTCAAGTTATTTTGGGTTTAATTTTAAGCCCCAGCGTGTCCTCTAAGAGACATGTTTTGGTGGCCCATGAGGGGAATCGAAATTGACGAAGATATCTAAAAATCAAAATCGACGTCACGAACGGACAACGTGGTCTTCGTGGTATCGAGCTAAATCAACACAAAACCCATCTCTGGATTGAAGTGGAGTCATCATTATCTGGGAACCAGTGGATGTGTGTGCATTGGTGCATCTAAAGCAGCAACCGGACATCGCAGCCCATACTAAAAGATAAGTGCCTTCCTTTGTCCTGTCAAATCTTTCCAACCTCCTATAACTTCCTACTAAATTTACTAATTACATACTGAAGTCAATACAAAATAGCAGTTTACTTATACTACAACATATTTCCTACGATATTTGGTCAACTGTTTCCAAATATTCGTTTGTTTTATGATCTAAAACTTCAATGCAAAATACAAAGTTAACTCAGGTCTGTTTTCTTTACCTATGTTACAATTAGTAGGTAAAAATACAGTTTACTATTGTTTCATCAAACTACATTCATAATTTCATACATTTCTATCATATTTCCTTAAAATAACAAGCCCACTTAAAATCTATAAAAACATAGACAAGTTACATAATTCAATTTGTTTTCAAATAATAATTTCTCACAGTTTAAGGCCCTGCTCATACTTAGAAATAGTTTTGGTTCAGTATTTTCATATCAGTTCGCCGACTATTCCAGGGGTACCGCTTCACTGCGCAGCGAAGTAGCTACCAGCTTCGTGTTGCTATCACTACCGCTTCGTTATCAGCTGTGCGCGCGCAACCGGTTCTCAAAGGCAGCTGACGCCTCGCCTTACAAAGGAACGTGAGAATTTATTTTGTTTACTTTCGTAGTTAGTGGGATTTTAAGGTGATTTTTATATTTTATTTTAAAATACACTTTTATTCCTGTTTTGCAAAATGACTGATAAAGGATCTAGTGTTGCTTCTCACTCAATACGTTTAAAAGAATTAACTATAAAGCGAAGTTCCATAAAGGGACAAATAACAAAGTTTAAAAAATATTTATCTGAGTTAAAAAGGCAAGAACATCTATCAAACTTAGAGCTTGCCGAGTTACATCTAAGAATTACAAAGTTTGAAGCTTTGTCCGTAAAGTTCGATGATTTGCAAAGCGAGATAGAAGTGTTAAATTCAGAAAACATTGACTCTGAAATCGATGAGCGTGACTTTATAGAAAAGGACATTATCATTAATATCGCAACTGCTAAATCATTAGTCGAAGCTCACACCGAAAATGATAAGGATCAGTCTCAATGTTTTCATGATCACAAGGACTTCAGTTTTCGATTACCGAATCTGCAAATATCTAAATTCAGTGGTGATTGTTTTCGCTGGCTTGCCTTTCGCGATTCTTTTGAAAATCTTATTCACAATAATGATCGAATTTCACCTATTCACAAGTTTCACTATCTAAATTCATATCTCGAAGGGGATGCATCAAGACTTATTGCTAATCTCGAAGTGTCGTCAGCAAACTATCCTGAGGCATGGAAAATCATATGTGAGCGATATAACAACAAAAGATCTTTGATTAATTTCCATTTAAAATCCTTATTTTCTATACAGCCTGTTCAGCGAAAATCTGACAGGTCTTTAAGATTTTTAGTAGACCATGTTACAAAGAATTTGCGTGCCTTGGCTAGTCTAGACCAGCCGACAGATAAATGGGACATACTTCTCATATTTATGTTGACTTCAAAATTAGATAATCAAACATTAGTTAAGTGGGAAGAGTATCGAAATACTCTTGATGATGTTCCGACTTTAATTCAATTCTATAAGTTTTTAAATGATCGTGCTGATGTCTTAGAATCTTTAGCCCGCAATAAGGGTGACAACACTTCTTCAAAACTTGCATCCACTTCTTTCAAAAACGTCATGTCAAATAATAATAAAGAACAAAATTCCAGGTTTAATCATAATCGTGTGTCACATACTAAATCATTTGCCGTTTCAAATCAAAACGATACTAAATATACATGTATTATTTGTGACGACACACATTGAATTTATGACTGCCCTGTATTTAAATCAAAGAGCATTCAGGACAGACTGTCTGATGTTTCTAAATTCAAATTATGTCCAAATTGTTTGAGACAAGGGCATCTTCTCGAGGACTGCCGTATGGGGTCCTGTCGAGTATGTAAACAAAGACACAATAGTTTGCTACATCAAATCAAAGAAACCAAAAGTACAGTCGCGAACGAAAGTGAATTTGTACTTAATATTTCTAATCAAACTCAAACTCAAGTTTTGCTGTCTACTGCACTCATTGAAGTATGTAACCCTGTAACAAAACAAATAGAAAGGGTTCGTGCTCTTTTGGACTGTGGGTCACAGTCCTCATTTTTAAGTAAACGATTAAAACAAAAATTATCTTTAAATTCCAAATGCATAGATCCCATAAGGGTTATTGGCATTGGTAATACCTGTGCTAATCAAGTCGTTGAAACTTGTACGGTTCAATTAAATTCAATAAACAGTTCATACAATCTTAATGTGTCATGTTATGTTCTAGAAAATCTAACAAGTGAGATCCCTAAAGCTCCTTTAGATTTACGTAACTTTTACTTACCTAAAAACTTACCTTTGGCCGATCCTGTATTTCACCAGCCTGCCCGCATTGATGTCCTCCTCGGAGCAGATGTCTTCTGGGAAATTCTTGGTAACGAAACTAAGTCTACTGGTGATGGCGGTCCTAAATTACGTAACTCAAAATTCGGTTGGTTAATTTCCGGCCCTATGCCTTTATACTCTAAAGATAAGGGTATACTAAATTGCAATCATACACTAAATTCATCACAAAATAATATTGAAAATATTCTTACTAAATTCTGGGAATTCGAAGAGCTTCCTAAAAGGCCTATTCTCAGTAGTAATGATAAGCTATGTGAAAATCATTTCACTCAAAATACAACACGCTTAGACACTGGCAGATTTTGTGTTAGGCTGCCATTGCTTGACACGCCTGATTGTCTAGGAGATTCTTATAATCTTGCTAAAAAAAGATTCCTAAATCTAGAGAAAAGATTTAGACGAAATTCATCTCTAAAATTACACTATACGAAATTCATAGAAGAGTATGCCGAACTTGGCCATCTCTCCGAGTCAAAAGAATCAATACCTTACAATTCATATTTTCTATGTCATCACGCAGTTTTCAAAGAAAACAGTGAATCTACCCAACTCCGAGTGGTGTTCGATGGCTCTTCTTGCTCTTCATCTGGCTATGCGCTAAATGACATCCTTATGGTAGGTCCAAAAATGCAAAACTCTCTGTTGCGGCGCGCCTATCATGAAGTCATGGTGTTCAGTGCATCTCGTTGCTCTTTAATTCCAGTAGGCGAAATTATTGTCGCGAGTGATAGTTTTTATTTGCTTACCTTCCATTTTTTTTTCTCATTCTTACACCGTACAAGTGAACACGTCTCATACATATTTTATATTGTAAAAACTGCAATAAATCAAGTTCAAGTTATTTTGGGTTTAATTTTAAGCCCCAGCGTGTCCTCTAAGAGACATGTTTTGGTGGCCCATGAGGGGAATCGAAATTGACGAAGATATCTAAAAATCAAAATCGACGTCACGGACGGACAACGTGGTCTTCGTGGTATCGAGCTAAATCAACACAAAACCCATCTCTGGATTGAAGTGGAGTCATCATTATCTGGGAACCAGTGGATGTTTGTGCATTGGTGCATCTAAAGCAGCAACCGGACATCGCAGCCCATACTAAAAGATAAGTGCCTTCCTTTGTCCTGTCAAATCTTTCCAACCTTCAAAACTTCCTACTAAATTTACTAATTACATACTAAAGTCAATACAAAATAGCAGTTTACTTATACTACAACATATTTCCTACGATATTTGGTTGACTGTTTCCAAATATTCGTTTGTTTTATGATCTAAAACTTCAATGAAAAATACAAGGTTAACTCAGGTCTGTTTTCTTTACCTATGTTACAATTAGTAGGTAAAAATACTGTGTACCATTGTTTCATTAAACTACATTCATAATTGCATACCTTTCTATCATATTTCCTTAAAATAATAAGCCCACTTAAAATCTATAAAAACATAAACAAGTTACATAATTCAATTTGTTTTCAAATAATAATTTCTCACAGTTCAGGCCCTGTTCATACTGAGAAATAGTTTTGGTTCAGTATTTTCATATCAGTTCGCCGACTATTCCAGGGGTACCGCTTCACTGCGCAGCGAAGTAGCTACCAGCTTCGTGTTGCTATCACTACCGCTTCATTATCAGCTGTGCGCGCGCAACCGGTTCTCAAAGGCAGCTGACGCCTCGCCTTACAAAGGAACGTGAGAATTTATTTTGTTTACTTTCGTAGTTAGTGGGATTTTAAGGTGATTTTTATAGTTTTTTAAAATACACTTTCATTCCTGTTTTGCAAAATGACTGATAAGGGATCTAGTGTTGCTTCTCACTCAATACGTTTAAAAGAATTAACTATAAAGCGAAGTTCCATAAAGGGACAAATAACAAAGTTTAAAAAATATTTATCTGAGTTAAAAAGGCAAGAACATCTATCAAACTTAGAGCTTGCCGAGTTACATCTAAAAATTACAAAGTTTGAAGCTTTGTCCGTAAAGTTCGATGATTTGCAAAGCGAGATAGAAGTGTTAAATTCAGAAAACATTGACTCTGAAATCGATGAGCGTGACTTTATAGAAAAGGACATTATCATTAATATCGCAACTGCTAAATCATTAGTCGAAGCTCACACCGAAAATGACAAGGATCAGTCTCAATGTTTTCACGATCACAAGGACTTCAGTTTTCGATTACCGAATCTGCAAATATCTAAATTCAGTGGTGATTGTTTTCGCTGGCTTGCCTTTCGCGATTCTTTTGAAAATCTTATTCACAATAATGATCGAATTTCACCTATTCACAAGTTTCACTATCTAAATTCATATCTCGAAGGGGATGCATCAAAACTTATTGCTAATCTCGAAGTGTCGTCAGCAAACTATCCTGAGGCATGGAAAATCATATGTGAGCGATATAACAACAAAAGATCTTTGATTAATTTCCATCTAAAATCATTATTTTCTATACAGCCTGTTCAGCGCGAGTCTGACAGGTCTTTAAGATTTTTAGTAGACCATGTTACAAAGAATTTGCGTGCCTTGGCTAGTCTGGACCAGCCGACAGATAAATGGGACATACTTCTCATATTTATGTTGACTTCAAAATTAGATAATCAAACATTGGTTAAGTGGGAAGAGTATCGAAATACTCTTGATGATGTTCCGACTTTAATTCAATTCTATAGGTTTTTAAATGATCGTGCTGATGTCTTAGAATCCTTAGCCCGCAATAAGGGTGACAACACTTCTTCAAAACTTGCATCCACTTCTTTCAAAAACGTCATGTCAAATAATAATAAAGAACAAATTTCCAGGTTTAATCATAATCGTGTGTCACATACTAAATCATTTGCCGTTTCAAATCAAAACTATACTAAATATACATGTATTATTTGTGACGACACTCATAGAATTTATGACTGCCCTGTATTTAAATCAAAGAGCATTCAGGACAGACTGTCTGATGTTTCTAAATTCAAATTATGTCCAAATTGTTTGAGACAAGGGCATCTTCTCGAGGACTGCCGTATGGGGTCCTGTCGAGTATGTAAACAAAGACACAATAGTTTGCTACATCAAATCAAAGAAACCAAAAGTACAGTCGCGAACGAAAGTGAATTTGTACTTAATATTTCTAATCAAACTCAAACTCAAGTTTTGCTGTCTACTGCACTCATTGAAGTATGTAACCCTGTAACAAAACAAATAGAAAGGGTTCGTGCTCTTTTGGACTGTGGGTCACAGTCCTCATTTTTAAGTAAACGATTAAAACAAAAATTATCTTTAAATTCCAAATGCATAGATCCCATAAGGGTTATTGGCATTGGTAATACCTGTGCTAATCAAGTCGTTGAAACTTGTACGGTTCAACTAAATTCAATAAACAGTTCATACAATCTTAATGTGTCATGTTATGTTCTAGAAAATCTAACAAGTGAGATCCCTAAAGCTCCTTTAGATTTACGTAACTTTCACTTACCTAAAAACTTACCTTTGGCCGATCCTGTATTTCACCAGCCTGCCCGCATTGATGTCCTCCTCGGAGCAGATGTCTTCTGGGAAATTCTTGGTAACGAAACTAAGACTACTGGTGATGGCGGTCCTAAATTACGTAACTCAAAATTCGGTTGGTTAATTTCCGGCCCTATGCCTTTATACTCTAAAGATAAGGGTATAGTAAATTGCAATCATACTACACTAAATTCATCACAAAATAATATTGAAAATATTCTTACTAAATTCTGGGAATTCGAAGAGCTTCCTAAAAGGCCTATTCTCAGTAGTAATGATAAGCTATGTGAAAATCATTTCACTCAAAATACAACACGCTTAGACACTGGCAGATTTTGTGTTAGGCTGCCATTGCTTGACACGCCTGATTGTCTAGGAGATTCTTATAATCTTGCTAAGAAAAGATTCCTAAATCTAGAGAAAAGATTTAGACGAAATTCATCTCTAAAATTACACTATACGAAATTCATAGAAGTGTATGCCGAACTTGGCCATCTCTCCGAGTCAAAAGAATCAATACCTTACAATTCATATTTTCTATGTCATCACGCAGTTTTCAAAGAAAGCAGTGAATCTACCCAACTCCGAGTGGTGTTCGACGGCTCTTCTTGCTCTTCATCTGGCTAAGCGCTAAATGACATCCTTATGGTAGGTCCAAAAATGCAAAACTCTCTCTTCGCCATTTTAATCAGAAGCAGGACATATAAATTCATTTTATGCGGTGACATTTCTAAATTTTATCGCCAAGTTCTAGTTAATGATAAAGATCGAGACCTGCAACTGATATTATGGAGAAAAGATGAGTCTGACCCTATTAAAACATTGAGATTGAATACCGTCACTTACGGAACCGCAAGTGCGAGTTATTTAAGCACTCGATGCCTCTGGCAGATTGGAGAGGAGCAAGAAGATGAACTCATCAAAACAATTATCCAAAATGACTTCTACAGCGATGACGTCATTACTGGAAGCAATGACGTAACTCAATTAATTTACATCAAAAATGCAGTAACAAATGCACTAAATAAAGGTTGTTTTCCATTAAGAAAATTTAAAAGTAATTCAACTTCTTTATTAGAACAAGATAAGATAAATTCACAAGATCACTTAACAATTAGTCAGTCCTCTAGTACCCTCGGACTTGGGTGGGATCCTTCGAGTGATAGTCTAAATTTCCCACTAAAGGATTTTACTCATAATGACAAAATATCTAAAAGAAGTATTCTTTCTAATTCATCAAAAATCTTTGATCCGCTTGGCCTTCTGAGCCCTTGTATCATACAGCCAAAAATTATTATGCAAAGGTTGTGGAAGGAGAAACTGGACTGGGATCAGCCCGTCCCTGAAAATATTAAAGAAGATTGACTAAAAATCTCCAAAAACTTTTCTTACCTCAAGGAGTTTAACATACCAAGGTTGGCTCTCTGTGACAATCCCAAAGAGATTGAACTGCATACTTTTAGCGATGCTTCTCAATCAGCATACGGAGCGTGCATCTATTTAAGATCTATTGACTCTAATAATCAAGTTGTTACTAATTTATTGTGCTCTAAATCCAAAGTTTGTCCAATAAGGCCTACGACGATGCCTCGTTTGGAGCTTGCAGCTGCTCTGCTTGCAGCCAGACTCTGCGAAGCTGTGCTAGATTCTCTAAGATTTCAACCTCTTCGTATTTTTCACTGGTGTGATTCTAGTATAGTGATTGCTTGGATCAACACAGATGTTTCAAAATTAAAAACTTTTGTCGCAAACCGTATCATGGAAATACACGAAAAAACGCAAGCTAAATCGTGGCGTTACGTTCCAACCTATGCAAATCCGGCTGACCTTATCTCCCGGGGTGTCGATGCGAGTAAGCTGGTATCTATGAAGCTGTGGTGGTCCGGCCCAGACTTCTTATCTGAAAACATAACAAAATGGCCTAAATTAAATAATAAATCATGCAAAACCTTACCTGTAGACTTACCTGAAATAAAATCCAATCCCGTGGTCGTATCTGAACCTGTAATAAAATTTGAAAGATTCTCTAAATTCAACAGATTGGTAAGATCTATGGCATACGTAATTCGATTCATATATAATTTAAAAAATCCTAAACACAAAAATAATCAAAGCTTATCTTTGGAAGAATTGGATAAATCTTTTACAACTTTATGTATTATTGCTCAAAAACAATCCTTTCCAGTCGAATACGACTTATTACTAAAAAATAAACAATTAAGTTCTCGATCTAAGTTACTATCCCTATCTCCTTTCTTGGACAAAAATAATTTAATTAGAGTAGGTGGTAGACTAAATAATTCTGAATATTCTTATGACAAGAAACACCCAATTCTTCTGCATTCAGCTCATTACCTTACTAAACTCTTCTTCAAAAAAGAGCATTTATTAAATATGCATGCTGGTCCACAATTGCTTCTGGCAACCGTAAGAGAAACTGTGTGGCCAGTAAACGGTCGGCATCTAGCTAGAAGTACCGTCAATAAGTGTGTCGTCTGCAGACGTCTGAGTGGCAATACTCTTCGTCCAAAAATGGGAGAGTTACCTCCTCAAAGGGTGAAAATAGATTTTCCATATCTGTCCGTTGGCCTAGATTTAGCCGGGCCTTTTTACATTTTAAACCGTAGAGGGCGTGGTAGTAGGCTGATCAAATGTTATTTATGTTTATTCGTTTGTCTGAGATACAAATGCCTTCATCTAGAAGCTATTAGCGACCTGTCGAAGGATGCTTTCTTGATGACACTTCGAAGATTTATAGCTCGTCGAGGCAAGCCTGCGGAAATATTCTGCGACAATGGTCGGAACTTTGTGGCTGCTGCTAGGGAGTTATCAGATTTTATAAAAGATATTAAAGATCTTTTACGTCAGTGTGCCATTCAGGAATCTATACAATTTAAGTTCTCACCTCCTTACGGCTCTCATTTTGGTGGTATTTTCGAAGCCGGTGTTAAATCCGCGAAATTTCATTTAAGGCGTGTACTTGGAAACAGTCACCTAACATTCGAGGAAATTTTAACCTTGTTTACTCAAATCGAAGCAATTTTAAATAGCCGACCTCTATACCCTTTATCGTCCTCCCCTGATGATTTCCTTTGTCTTACACCTGGGCACTTCATCATCGGAAGACCATTAACTGCGCTGCCTTCTCCCAATTTGCAAGATTCTAAAGAGACTAATTTGAAAAGATATGAAAGACTGGAGAAGATCCGACAGCATTTCTGGAATAGATGGCAGAAGGAATACATATCCGAATTACAGCAAAGAACCAAATGGAAGACCTCTCATTCCAAGCTAAAAATTGGTGATATGGTTCTCCTACAAGAAGATAACGTCCCTCCATTAAACTGGCGGCTTGGGCGAGTAGTTCGTCTCTTCCCAGGAGCAGATGGAATTTCCCGCGTCGCTGATGTGAATACTGTGAGAGGTTGCGTGCGGCGTCCATTAGTTCGTCTCTGCCCTCTCCCTTCAGAAGATGATTGAATGTTGAAAGCCTTCACCTTTCAACGAGGCCGGAAGATGTTGCGGCGCGCCTATCATGAAGTCATGGTGTTCAGTGCATCTCGTTGCTCTTTAATTCCAGTAGGCGAAATTATTGTCGCGAGTGATAGTTTTTATTTGCTTACCTTCCATTTTTTTTTCTCATTCTTACACCGTACAAGTGAACACGTCTCATACATATTTTATATTGTAAAAACTGCAATAAATCAAGTTCAAGTTATTTTGGGTTTAATTTTAAGCCCCAGCGTGTCCTCTAAGAGACACTCTCTCTTCGCCATTTTAATCAGAAGCAGGACATACAAATTCATTTTATGCGGTGACATTTCTAAATTTTATCGCCAAGTTCTAGTTAATGATAAAGATCGAGACCTGCAACTGATATTATGGAGAAAAGATGAGTCTGACCCTATTAAAACATTGAGATTGAATACCGTCACTTACGGAACCGCAAGTGCGAGTTATTTAAGCACTCGATGCCTCTGGCAGATTGGAGAGGAGCAAGAAGATCAACTCATCAAAACAATTATCCAAAATGACTTCTACAGCGATGACGTCATTACTGGAAGCAATGACGTAACTCAATTAATTTACATCAAAAATGCAGTAACAAATGCACTAAATAAAGGTTGTTTTCCATTAAGAAAATTTAAAAGTAATTCAACTTCTGTATTAGAACAAGATAAGATAAATTCACAAGATCACTTAACAATTAGTCAGTCCTCTAGTACCCTCGGACTTGGGTGGGATCCTACGAGTGATAGTCTAAATTTCCCACTAAAGGATTTTACTCATAATGACAAAATATCTAAAAGAAGTATTCTTTCTAATTCATCAAAAATCTTTGATCCGCTTGGCCTTCTGAGCCCTTGTATCATACAGCCAAAAATTATTATGCAAAGGTTGTGGAAGGAGAAGCTGGACTGGGACCAGCCCGTCCCTAAAAATATTAAAGAAGATTGGCTAAAAATCTCCAAAAACTTTTCTTACCTCAAGGAGTTTAACATACCAAGGTTGGCTCTCTGTGACAATCCCAAAGAGATTGAACTGCATACTTTTAGCGATGCTTCTCAATCAGCATACGGAGCGTGCATCTATTTAAGATCTATTGACTCTAATAATCAAGTTTTTACTATTTTATTGTGCTCTAAATCCAAAGTTTGTCCAATAAGGCCTACGACGATGCCTCGTTTGGAGCTTGCAGCTGCTCTGCTTGCAGCCAGACTCTGCGAAGCTGTGCTAGATTCTCTAAGATTTCAACCTCTTCGTATTTTCCACTGGTGTGATTCTAGTATAGTGATTGCTTGGATCAACACAGATGTTTCAAAATTAAAAACTTTTGTCGCAAACCGTATCATGGAAATACACGAAAAAACGCAAGCTAAATCGTGGCGTTACGTTCCAACCGATGCAAATCCGGCTGACCTTATCTCCCGGGGTGTCGATGCGAGTAGGCTGGTATCTATGAAGCTGTGGTGGTCCGGCCCAGACTTCTTATCTGAAAACATGACAAAATGGCCTAAATTAAATAATAAATCATGCAAAAACTTACCTGTAGACTTACCTGAAATAAAATCCAATCCCGTGGTCGTATCTGAACCTGTAATAAAATTTGAAAGATTCTCTAAATTCAACAGATTGGTAAGATCTATGGCATACGTAATTCGATTCATATATAATTTAAAAAACCGGCCAAGTGCGTGTCGGGCCACGCGCAGTGTAGGGTTCCGTAGTTGCGAATGACAACTTTGAGTTCACACTATTCACACTCGCACCTTACAGTTTAACGACCAAAAACATCTAACAATGAAAATAGTATGAAATTTTACAGTTTATAAGTTGGTTGCCTATAACTTTTTAGTTTGCACTTACTACTCAGCTCTGATAGTTTTCCTTTCAACTTCAGTATATATGCTACTGCTGTAATTTTTTTCACGTATCTATATATAACCGTTTAGCAGATAGAGGGGGGGGACACTTACCTCTAACAAAAATTCGCACTTTAAAACCAAATATTTCGGAAACGGAGCCCTTAATCAAAAAATGGTGTTCTCAACCTCACAATATTTTTGAAAGACCTATTTAACGATACCCCACACAATAGGTAAATAGAGAAAAAAAAATACTCCCTCACTTTACTTGTATGGGAGCTACCCTAAAAAAAATTTTTTTTCAAGATTTTATTCTACCACTTTTTTGCCATGATTAATATACATACCCATACCAAATTACAGCTTTCTAGTACTTATAGTCTCTGCGTAAAACCGCGGACGGACAGACAGACAGACAGACAGACAGACAGACAGACAGACATGGCGAAACTATAAGGGTTCCTTGTTTACTACGGAACCCTAAAAATCCTAAACACAAAAATAATCAAAGCTTATCTTTGGAAGAATTGGATAAATCTTTTACAACTTTATGTATTATTGCTCAAAAACAATCCTTTCCAGTCGAATACGACTTATTACTAAAAAATAAACAATTAAGTTCTCGATCTAAGTTACTATCCCTATCTCCTTTCTTGGACAAAAATAATTTAATTAGAGTAGGTGGTAGACTAAATAATTCTGAATATTCTTATGACAAGAAACACCCAATTCTTCTGCATTCAGCTCATTACCTTACTAAACTCTTCTTCAAAAAAGAGCATTTATTAAATATGCATGCTGGTCCACAATTGCTTCTGGCAACCGTGCGAGAAACTGTGTGGCCAGTAAACGGTCGGCATCTAGCTAGAAGTACCGTCAATAAGTGTGTCGTCTGCAGACGTCTGAGTGGCAATACTCTTCGTCCAAAAATGGGAGAGTTACCTCCTCAAAGGGTGAAAATAGATTTTCCATATCTGTCAGTTGGCCTAGATTTAGCCGGGCCTTTTTACATTTTAAACCGTAGAGGGCGTGGTAGTAGGCTGATCAAATGTTATTTATGTTTATTCGTTTGTCTGAGATACAAATGCCTTCACCTAGAAGCTATTAGCGACCTGTCGAAGGATGCTTTCTTGATGACACTTCGAAGATTTATAGCTCGTCGAGGCAAGCCTGCGGAAATATTCTGCGACAATGGTCGGAACTTTGTGGCTGCTGCCAGGGAGTTATCAGATTTTATAAAAAATATTAAAGATCCTTTACGTCAGTTTGCCATTCAGGAATCTATACAATTTAAGTTCTCACCTCCTTACGGCTCTCATTTTGGTGGAATTTTCGAAGCCGGGTTAAATCCGCGAAATTTCATTTAAGGCGTGTACTTGGAAACAGTCACCTAACATTCGAGGAAATTTTAACCTTGTTTGCTCAAATCGAAGCAATTTTAAATAGCCGACCTCTATATCCTTTATCGTCCTCCCCTGATGATTTCCTTTGTCTTACACCTGGGCACTTCATCATCGGAAGACCATTAACTGCGCTGCCTTCTCCCAATTTGCAAGATTCTAAAGAGACTAATTTGAAAAGATATGAAAGACTGGAGAAGATCCGACAGCATTTCTGGAATAGATGGCAGAAGGAATACATATCCGAGTTACAACAAAGAACCAAATGGAAGACTTCTCATGCCAAGCTAAAAATTGGTGATATGGTTCTCCTACAAGAAGATAACGTCCCTCCATTAAACTGGCGGCTTGGGCGAGTAGTTCGTCTCTTCCCAGGAGCAGATGGAATTTCCCGTGTCGCTGATGTGAATACTGTGAGAGGTTGCGTGCGGCGTCCATTAGTTCGTCTCTGCCCTCTCCCTTCAGAAGATGATTAAATGTTGAAAGCCTTCACCTTTCAACGAGGCCGGAAGATGTTGCGGCGCGCCTATCATGAAGTCATGGTGTTCAGTGCATCTCGTTGCTCTTTAATTCCAGTAGGCGAAATTATTGTCGCGAGTGATAGTTTTTATTTGCTTACCTTCCATTTTTTTTTCTCATTCTTACACCGTACAAGTGAACACGTCTCATACATATTTTTCTATTGTAAAAACTGCAATAAATCAAGTTCAAGTTATTTTGGGTTTAATTTTAAGCCCCAGCGTGTCCTCTAAGAGACAAACCTTACCAAAATTGTAATGTGGTTATTAAAAACCTGTCTGCTCAAATCTGAGAGGGATAAAGGTCCGGTCGTTTCCGGCTGACCCTAGAGTTTTATCGAGGTTTTATCGAATTTTAAGTGATTGTGCTGAAAGGGAATCTTGACAAACCTCAATGCCCCGACAGTTCAGGTTTGTATTGCTATTTGGTATAGTTTGACCAAAGTAAACATACACTTATGAGATCTTTTTTTGTAAATTGAGACTATGGCCATGAGCACTAATTTTGAGCTACTTTGTACAGCGGGTTTTGCACAGATACTGAACCCGCCGTAGATTACGATCTATAACTTATGACCGCTCCTTAGTTACCAGAGGTTAGTGCTTAATCACATCACAGTTTTGACCTAATAATTTTTGTGGAAGCAGTTACGTAAAGTCAATAAAATCCAAAAGAAAGTGCCTCATTGATCCCAACTTAATTGTTAAATATTCTTTTAGAAGAGCTTATGGAACAAAATACTGTCTGTAAGTTGTCGGTTTAGGGCCTTATTTTCGTTTGTCTATGACTTACGGCGTCGTAGAGTCCCTTGAGAGGCAAATTAAATTGTAATGTCATCGTCCCTTGTACGTCGTAACTTCTCGTTATGCTATTAGCTTTAAACGAAAATGGACAGTTACTTTGAAATAATAAATTGAACGAGATTCATGTTAACGCGAACTCTTTATTTTTTCTCGTTAATAAATACGGTTGTAGACTGATGTTAAGATTATACAAATAGAATAATGTCAAAAGTTAAACATTTACTTATAAAAATACTGCTATGAACACTTTGGTATAACGATTCGTTAAGTTGTCTTAATTCTTTCCATAGGACCATGAAAAAAAAGTATTTAACATGCCTATTACATAGAGGACGGCCTGCGACACGGATGGTCCAGGGTTCGATCCCCATTCAGCTCATTTCTTAAAAATAAATGTTATTTGTTTTGGTAAGAAAATATCAAAAGTAATGTTCACCGGCACTGTAATAGGCCAAGGGTCATCGTCTAACCCTATTACTTACCAATAAATATTGATCGACATAAACGGTCGCGTGGCGCTGTCCTATGAGCTGTTTCGCGCGACATTACATTTCATTTTACAGCGCTATTAAAAGGCGCGATCGTAACTTTGACACGTACGCTTGAACATTGATAAAAACATTTTGAACTAATCTACGGCTTCATGAAGTTTAAATATTAGTATTATTTTTTGATATGGTGCTCTAAGTACAATGATATTGTAGAGAAGATAAGTTTCCATCTCACAGGTACGTTACCGATACTACGTCACACACTTAGATCATATAAAGGTCACACATCAATAACATCGGTACTGCGCGGCGCGGGCGGCCCGCCCCGGCGGCTCGCCGGCCGACATCGCCGGCGGCAGCAATCCGGCGCCGGCGATTTGTCGGCGGCCCGCGATGCGATTTTCATACCTATGATTGATGGCCGCGGCCCGCCCCGCCACCCGCCCCGCTATACGCCGCGCCGCGTCGCTCGGGCCTCAGCGCGAGCAAAACAACATAATTCACTGAAATGATGAGTCATCTCTGAAATTATTTTTCGATATACTTTTACTACCCTTGACTTGTGTGTATGTGTACGATACTTGTGTTTTTATTCAGTAATACCAGTAAAGATAATGTTTGTTTTATGCTTTTGTTTTTTATATATACTTAATTTTTGGATTTTGGTACTATTGAAGTGTCTTGATTATATTTTCATAATACTCGTATGAGATGAGATAATTATTTCTTTGCCTTACGTACCTAAACCTCATTTTTTTTAAAAATATGATTAATATCAAACTTGGAATGTGTAACAGGGTGGTGGAAAGTAAAACTAAAATGCTCTTGCTTAAAACATCAGTGGTGGCGCTCTGACGCGCTCACCCCGCAGCGCACACGAACAGAATTAACTATAAACACGAATCCAATCCAGCCAGACACGTTCGATTGTACATGCCGTCCGTCTATTTGCTCCAAGCACAGAATATGGTAAATACAGATACTGTACTTTATACCACAGGTATTAATAAGGTGATAAAATATTAGCCGTAATGAAGATGCCCCGTTATTTGGAAAGAAACGTGCAATACACAATTTTTTGTAATTAAGTAAACAAGTCTTAGAGGTTACATAGTCCTTGAGAAAAATCCTTGCTGCTGTCGAGTCCTTGTTCTTTTAGACTGCTCTAGCTCATTTAAAAGTGTAAATTAAGTAAATATATACGGACAAATTACAATAAGCTAGCTCCAAAGTATCTAGAATTGCAGACTGAAGTCACAATCCATTTTAATAGGTAGCCCTCATTAAATATCAAAAGCCATGGGGTTACCCAATGTCATATTGGAGGATAATATTAGGTAACATATGCGTTGTTGGAAAATAGAGAATAATTGGTAAGTCCTCTAGGCTGGAGTCGCAGTCCGCAGCGCGCCGCCGCCAGTGGAGCGCGAGCGGTCGGTGCTTGCTTTCAGATAAACCGATGGGATTTGCCGGCCTCGCACTCAATTACAGCGCGCACTACAAACAAAGGTAACGCAATGTTCCGGCCCGCTTTGCGCTCCACTCCCGAGGCCTATACACCGGACTGACATCACATTGAAAATACGTCAGCATTCGAACTACTTAGTAATATATATCTAATTTTGTTGGTTTCTTTGCTTTCTATAGTGTTCAGATCTTTGATATATCAGTGGCATAGGGAGGTTTTAAGATTAAAAAAAAATATACCTTTCATTACCGACCTAAATACAAAAATCATCAAGAAAGCGACCAGCTGTAAAAATTTTAATGCATAAATTTTCAATGAAATGTAACATGCTGTCATAACAGCGGACCCTGGTGCCTAATGCATCACAGCCGATAATGCAACCTGGAGAAACGCTTAGATTAGTTAGATACACTTGTTACAGATTACCCAATTAAATACCTACCTAGTTTTAGGAATTCCTGCATTGTTGAAAATAAGTAGTAGTGTAGAAAATGGCGATCGTTGGAAGTGATTGAATTTCGGCGACATCGCTTGGACGCGCGCTAGCCCCACGCCAGTGTCGCTTTTTGTTTCTGTCGCATTACGCCGGAAATTGGGAATTATTGGCGACACGACGCGCTGTCGCTAAACACTCGCGGATGAAGGATGCTATCGACAAATTCAATTTGATGCGAAGTCTCTCAAAATTGGAAAGAAAGCCTATTCTCATTGAGTAATCAGTTTTAGGATTGAGTGCTTTTTTATCGTTTTCAAACATTTAAAAATTTAAAGAGTGTAATCTTCTTCGGTGGCTCGACATAAAATATTTCAACATTTAGATAATGAATAAATTCATATTGTAAAGTAATAAATGAGCCCAAACAAAATGAGTTTATCTTGACTCCATCATCAGAGCAGCTCATCATGACGCCATAGTAGTGTAGTGTCATCTGGATGAGGACATAAAATTGGGAAGCAAGATTTTACCCAAAGATACTTTACATACAAGATATGCTAAATAAAAGCTTGTGAAACGATGTTTTTATAACAGGAATCCTAAAGATAAGTTCAGTGTGCATAAAATATTTGGGCCAAGCCGGGGCTAGCGTGTAATAAGGTAAATCTGAAAAAGTAAGTCATCTAATGTTCATCCATTATGCAGGTGAACGCACGGACGAGCCGCGTGAAAGACGTGACCGGACCGGACTGCCGGATACCGGACTGCCGCCGCGCCGGTCTCTCGTGCCCGCTGTCTCCGGAAGAGCTTTAAATTTTTATGGAGGACCGATTTTTGTTCAAATTTATGGAAACGCGACCGCCTTTGCGAGTTATTTGACTGAGCCTTTTTCTTTTGGAGCTCGTATCTGGTTTCTCAGTTACCATTGTGAGATCGATAACAGGTTTGGATTATACAAACTTAATCCAATTATAAATGCAGTTTTAAAATTTTATTCCAAAAGTTTATTATTGCATCAACACAAAAATGTCATACATACATAACACAGAACCTACCACAACAATACATTTTTGTTAAAAATGATATGAAATGAATTTTTATTCAAATTTGGATAGCATGTTATCTTCTTTTGCAAGTCATATTATCATAATTTTTAATTGTCACACAATTCTCAAACCGCCGGCGTTTTGGAACGATCACTAGAGAAGAATATATGGCCCGAAGTGCTTCGAGAAAAGAATGGTACGGCCGTGCCGCTTTTTTGCTCGACTTGGCGGGGGCACTGCCGTGCCCCCAGACCTATAGGAACTTACTCCTGTTTTTATTACATTACCAAATTTTGTTTTACTGACGATTAAAGTTACCTTTACCTTTGATTTGTTTTTAAATGAATCAGTACTCAATGAGCACGCGTGGTGCTCCCCGTGCGCTGGCGGGGCGGCGGGCGGCGCGTGCTGCGTGTGATAGCGGCACTCGGCGGGAGGGGAGCTCATTTCGATGGCTTGTTCAGAATCCAATCAATTTATTTATTTATTTATTTATTTATTTATTAACAAAATTGTACAGCATTACAGTTATACCAAAGCACTGCACAACTTAACCTAGGACTACGGATTCATCCATCCTTTTCACAAAATATTAACAATTTATTCATCAAATGTAAAAACCCATCAGCAAAAATATCACATTCCCTTCCTTTTAATGATGCCAGGAATTCGTTGAGTTCAGAAAGACCTCGCAAAAGAGGGGACTTTGCACGAGCGATTGTGTTTGAGGGGGGTATTGCAAGTAGCCTGTGTCGGCGAGCACGCAAGTAGTTGTTTGGTGCAAATAGTCTTAAAACGCACGACACAAGCTCCGGACAATCCGATTCACCTCGGAGACACCGACTGACAAATATAAGTAACTGCCATTTGCGGCGTACCCGTAACGAATTATAACCCAAACTACCCAACAAAAATTGGGTTGGATACAAAAATGGGTAGTAACTATAAAATTTCTTATATAAGAATCTCAAAAATGCTTTCTGTACCTTCTCGACAGTAAGAATATATGTAGCCTCATGTGGGCTCCAAATTTTGGAACTAGTTTCTAGTTTGCTCCGTACAAGAGCTGAGTATAATAATTTTATTACATTTACATTAGTAAAGTCCCTGCAGTTGCGTACCACAAAGCCAAGCTGTCTAAATGGTCAATGTCTGACCCGCTCGTCATTTAAATGAAGACTACGCCTGAAGGCCTCCATCTACATTCAAATTGGGGATCAAACAAAACCTCGACACACAGCGAACGACCTCCAGCCCACAGCCGACCCTCAAAGACATCGATCACATAAAGTTATTTCTTTCATTTTATGCCCGTTGGACATGTTTTATTTTTACGAATTCATCTTGTGTAGGTAATGCTAAGACAATCCAAATGTATCATGTGACCTGTATGCACATCACGTGCAACCAGAAACTTCAGTGAGATACAGACCGACTCATCAAGTTGGAACAAGTTAAGAGCGTATACTAGCAGTATTTTTTCAATATGGTTTCCATACAAATGTATTTCTCTGTTTTCTCGCTGAAAACTGATTCTAGAGCCATAATTCTTTTTTCATAAAATCTAGTACTAAACTAGGAATGCCCCTATTTTTTTATTTTTTCCAAAACAACTTCGTTTTACACGTGCAGCCTTTGGGCTAGATACACTCAAAAAGCCTACAACGCCCTTCGTGTGCAGTACAACAACGCGTTCAGGGTGCTGCTGGGGCTGCCACGCTTCTGTAGCGCATCAGGGATATTTGCGGAAGCTCGAGTAGACTGCTTTTATGCAACTATGCGTAAGAGATGCGCGTCCCTGGTGCGCAGGGTGCGGGGGAGTGGCAACAGCATCCTGAACATGATCGCGCAAAGACTGGACAGCCTCCACGTAAACCATTGCTGTGCCATAGCCGGAGGGATGGTGCAGGAATGGCCTTTATGAATGGCCTTTATGAATGGCCTTGAAGTTTTAAAAATAAAAATTGATTACTAACCTAGAAGTAAGTACTTATTACTAACAATTATGTATGAGTCACTGTTACTTAAATAAATAATTCATTAATTCATTCAAAACTATTTTTGTACAAATTTTTTTTCTTCTAAACAGGTTTTTAGAAAAAAATGAAACATTTTTTTCTAACAACTTCATACCTATTTTAGTAATAGATTGTATGTAAAAAGAATTGTGCCTCTAGAAGAAGTTTTCAGCGAGAAAATAGAGAAATACATTTGTATGGAAAACGCACTGCTAGTATACCCTCTTAAGGACTTTCTTCCGGAGCACTAGAACTTTGTTGACTAGTAAGCATGTATTTGAAACCGCAATGGTAAACACGCCAGACTGCGACATGAGGAGCCCGAGTTCGAGTCCCGGCCAAGTCATGATAGCAAAGGATTCTTTTAAGACTGCCCTGGTTTTAAGATTAAGACGCCGTATCTACTGAACCGATCATCATGAAATATTGCATACACATAGGTTAGGGTACTGAAAAGGACATAGGCTAGGTATATATTACGCGGGCGAAGCCGTGGGTAACGGCTAGTAAATAAATAAATATACCGGGACATATCACACAAATTGAGCTAGCGCCACAGTAAGTTGTGAACTTGTGTCGCAGGATACCAACTCAACGATACTACATTTTATAATATATATTTAAATAGATAAACATCCAAGACCCAGGTCATACTGAAAAAGATCGTTTTCCATCATAACCTAACCAGGAATCGAACCCGGGACCCGGGTATCGCAGACTGGCGTGGAAACCACTGCGCCTCGGAGCTCGTCACAACTACCAGCTCCATCTGTGTAATCCGACTTAAAAAAATCCTCTGTTCTCTGCGGTGCGAGGCGTGCGAGAGAGGAAAACACAACAAAGACATCCCTTGACCAAGCCAGTTCTGTGGCGGGCCGTTCATGCCCCGCGCGTTTTTCGCTGCCCCCGCACACGTTCAGACACCCACACACAGCCGCAAGCGGTTTTACGTGCACACAAGCTCAAGTATCGTTTCTTTTCACGTAGTGTATATGTATACTTTTTTAGAAATCTGTAAAAATCTTACCTCTTCATTTCTTTGCAAAACAAGGTTGTTATTGTTGTGAACGCGAGCAGCAGAGTGTGAGTAATTAATTTAAAGTAGACCCTTTACGATCAACAAACACAGTTTCTTTCCTCCAATCAGCCGGACTATTTCGCCAGCATTTCCAATAGAACGAAGACTTGGCAACGCAGCGAATCCGTGCTACGAGAACGTTTATTCTGACACTCAAAACAGACAGCTTAAGATTTTTTCCAAAGACTGTTTCAGTTTAAATAACGTTCAATTGGAATACTTCAAAATGTAAATACGTGTTACGCATGCGAGTGACTTCGTGGGCAAAAGATAGTAAAGGTAACCCATAGAACAAAATATCAATTTATCATTTTCTAGAAACGTGGGAAAAATACACAGCTTCTAGAATAACAAAGTTAGGATCAATTACAAAATGTATTAAATAGTAAAAGGAGTTAGCCGAGTAAGCCAGCCGGGCGCGTAATCTCGTTAGGCACGACGGAAATCGACGTCTTGATCACGTCAATATTGGCAGAGTACATCCGGCATACATTTCATTTCATTTTATTATTCATCGAACACTGTGTATAGCCGTTATTTATTAAAGAGAGCCGATGGATGCACGCAACGCTTTGTTGGTTTAGCACACCTCTACCGTACATTCCACCAACGCATAAGTTCATATAAATATTTATATCGTAGCTTCCTAAATATTTCAATGATTTTATTTTCACAAGTATAGCTGTTGTCAATAATCCTGTTACGAGTAGTTGTTTACAAAACGTAATTTACTATGCGGCTGTTTAGTTGTTACTCGACTGTTTGCCATCGACGAGCCCTTCCAAACTAACACCATTCTCGGCGTGGAGTCAACTACGAAAGTTTCAGCTTGTTTAATTAAACTTCAATGCAGAATTCTGAACAATAGGAACAGACCACGATGACCTACTTCGAAATAAATAATAACTGAAGCACTGTTGATATTATTTCCGATCCAAGAACAATGGTCATGCATAAAAAACGTGCAGACCGCAAAATGCGTGCAAATGAACGGTCGACCCTGTCCCCGCCCCCCGCCGCGTCGGCCCCCTGCTGCGTTTGTGGCTGCTGTTACATTTAAACTGTACTTTGAAGGACGCTACCATGAGCAGATTTCTTGTTTGAACTTAGGAAGGTATTTTGAAATGAAGTCACCGGAACGATCCCTTCTTAAGACCATAATTGCTAGATTTGACTCGATCAAGACAGATTTGAAGACTTCCCGTCACTGTCATTGTGTTTAACCTGTTTTACGCAACAACAAGACAAATAAAGATGAAGGATAATGAAAACAAATTTTCAAAAGTTCAACATCTACTAGGTATCTGTTATTGTAAGCTTTCCATTCTACTAATTCATCACTCACGTCGCGTCTTACGTTTTTCTTTATTCTTTATATATATTTCTGCTACCGTGAAAGGAAACACGCACTATAGAGCTGGCTTATTCGCGGGCCTCTAAATAAAACTCGGAAGTAGGCCACACATGCTCCATTGAGCCGTCTTTGTGTGACGGTCCTTCAAAGTGCGCCTCAACGCCAGGCTCGCATTTCCTGCTGCTCGCGTCATCGACACGCATCGCTTGGTTTTTTTTTTGCTTCCGGCTGTCGCATGTCATTCGTGATGTATGTTTCCGATTGTACTCGTATTATGATAGAAAATGTGATGAAACTCAAATACAACAAAGCTTTTAAGTGTCAAGTAAACAACACGAGTGTGGAATTAAAATACCTAACGAACTTTATATTTCAGGTCCCACTAAAGCTATATGGGTCATATAGGTATGTAATGCTTTTCTTATTTTTGATCATCTCATAACTCAAAGATTATTCATCAAGTGAGCACGAAACCCAAGCGAAGTGTCTGCGTTTCATTCTTGGGAAAAATTGTTTCGTATGTCCCTCTGTCCTGTTGTCCGGCTTCAACAAGTTGCGCTTTTTAACTGATTCTTTCTTAAATATTATGGAATCTTAGATAATCCAAATATGATGAATGCAAAAGTGAGTTTGTTTGTTTGTTATTTATTCTTATAAACAATTGCCGAATATATTGTTTTTAAATTTTAAATGCTCGAATTCACATAGGTCCTATGGCTCTTAGGATTATGGTTTTAAGGATCATTATAAATTCGCTGTGACGTGACTCGCGAGGTTTAATAGCTCAACAGACCAGTGATGGTGCCTTTGTCCCATAGTTGGTACGTTATAAAGAAAAATCTAGATGGTATTAAAAACTTACTTGTCCCAATAGTTAATCTCGCAAGGGTTGCGGTTATTTTTTCCCACGCTTAATAAGAGCGAGGCAAGGAGGGCGGGATCACGTCCCGAATCTCCGGTTTACCCCGGTCCCGGTCCGGGCCGGATCACTCGCGATACACCGCACTACTGGCTGAATTCCCACCGGATATTACGAGATTAATAACAAAATGGTTATAAGCTTGCGAGGATCTATGTAGCAGAGCCGTTTTTCAAATTAAATGCCTATTTTTTCATTGAATACAGATTTGACCATTGTTTATTTTTGTACAAGCTTTAAATAACGTCTAACTTGAATGTTATCGCACAGAAAAACCGGACACTGTTGACTGACATACGAAAAGAAAAATAAAATAATGAAGCAAACTATTTTAAATTAGGTACCTAATATACTTATGTTAGGGAACTTGGTGGATGTAGGGTGTAGTAAAGATGAGTAGAAGTTATGTGCGGCTGGCGATGGATGTAAGTTGATGTGAAGTAGAGTTGAATGGAAGTTGGAGTTAAGTTGAGTTCAGTTGAGAGTGCGGGGAAAAGATCACCAAACAATCACAGTTAGTTTCACTGTAGTATATTAGTTAAGTTCGTAAATAAGTACAATTTTTAGGGTTGGTACTTCCGTTCCCTATGTGTCTGTCGCATAGTAACTGCGAATGCAATCTGGATTTTAAATAATAAATTATTAGTAATTTGTGACGCGCGACGTGTGAAGCACGGTATCAGCAATTGTAGTGAGAACGTACAGTGGACTTACATAAATTGTTTCTTTACTTCCTTAGATGGTTCAATCATTTAAACTTGGAATTTAAAACATGGAACTGTATTCACATTTGTTTAGTCGCGTGCTTACATTTGTAAGCATGTCACAATGACAATAAAACCCGAAGCGATTAGGTCTGTCATGTCACGTCATGGCGGACATTTAGCAGGCCCGTAATAAAAGATTTGCAAGCGCTGGTCACCGCGCGCCGCCCGTCCGTCGGGCGAGTGGAAAATTGCATTTTATTGTGTCTCCTGTACCTCCCGCCGGAGCGGCCGGTTGGACAGCAATTTATATGAAACCACGGCTAAAAGCGATGACATGTATTTGTACAACAGATCTCTATATTCCTAGTCGGATATGTCTTGTTTCATGTATGATATACAGGCTTAGTTAAGGGCTCAGGTTAGGGGTAGGTAGAACATCAATAACAATACTATACAAAATATATTTACCTCGCAGAAATAGGTAGCTATCAACATAAATAACAACGTTTAATAGTGTAAGATTTGTTTTTGATTATAGTCGGTCGTTACCCTTGTAACAAGGATCATGATTGGTATACAAGGAAATTCCATATTGACACATTCCGGGACACTCTCGCCTGTAGACGTAACTCTATTGTTATTTTTATTGTGTCGAGTTCAATTTGCGTGAATGATTTGAGTACCTCATATGAGTATAATAATTATATTATACTCCTATAAGGTACTTAAATCATTCATAAAACACCCTCAACCTGATCTGGTACTAACCAGATCAGAGGTGTTTTATTATTGATTTTGAATATTTTTTTAATAATTTGTTAACGATATTTTTTTTACTATTGCAAATATATATATCAAACAAATCATGATTTCTCATTGCATGTAAGAAAACCCAAAAACAGATTTCTAGTTTGGAAAACCGTTCTTGTCCTCAAGTGGATTAGCCCAAGGGTGTTGTCCGGTTATAATCAACTTGTAGATTTGAAATCTTAGAAGGGCTCCCCGGAGGACAATATCAGCATTGTTTCGCCGATTGGTGCGAAGACCAATAAATCCGGCGGCCGTCCGGCGACCCGGTCCGGCGGATTTGCATGGGTAAATGAATTTTAATTAGCTGTTTGACGCCGCATCTGCAAGTCAATGCCGCCATCAAGTGCCGATAACTTGCCGGCTCCATTTTCATTGCATTTTCACTAGAAATTAGTTTTTGATTTATAGTTCAGTCAGCCGTGTAATGCCTCGAAGAGCACGTCAAGTTATTGCTTACCCGTGTTAGACTTGAAAATATGCTCAAAGAGGACGAATATACATCTCTACCAAATCAATAAGTTATTTCATATTTCAATTTTTATTTTATTTATCAAGGATGTTACATGACATAAAAATTACAATTCAATTTTCAATAATACGCTTTCTAATGTCTAAGTTGGGTAAAAATAATAAGATCCAAAATGAAAAATTGAGAAGACCCTGATCTGGTTTTAATGATGACTGATTAGTTCGTCAGACGCAGGGATATTACTAATCTGGTACAGGACAAGGTCGTCAGTCAGCTGTTTTAATGAACGTCGTGCATAATGAATCAATCTGTTGTTGCTCCAAACGTCATCGGATTATTTCCGGGAGAGACGGCGCGTGGCAGCGTGCGTACACGACGGGGGAAATTAAGGACAGGACTGCACAAAAAAAAAAAAAAATTTGGAACTCCTCGAACGTTTCAATTAGAGATTATAAATTGATCCTGTCTTATTTACTAAAGACTTGAGGAGGTTAAGAAATAACGATTAGAACGGTTACAATTTTGTATTGGAGGCGTTACAATAACAAAACAAAAACACGAGGTCCACTAAAATAGATAGCACAGGTTGCCCATCATAGATCCTAAGTCAACTCCCGTATTTTTCATGGATCCGGTCGCGACTTCGGTCTTCTTCTTTTTGAGTCGATATGGTTATATTCGTTTAAAAATCATATTGATTTTAACCAGTAGGTGGCCACGGCGATACCTTTGTCATTTGCTTCATTTAGGTCTTTAATACTGCAGGTGGAGGGACAATTAGGAAACGTCGTTAGGTGAGCCATAGTCTGGATGGTGCCACAATCACAGAGGTCACTATTGAAGAAACCCCACCTTACTCGGTTATCTTGGCATCTCCCTACACCAGCTCGGCCGTTGAGGGACTTCCAAACTGCCCAGGGGAGATCGCTTCCTGGTTGGAGTTTCTATGTAGGAGGAAGTTCGGAAGAGGTTCGGAGAGGAAGAGACGGCGTAGAATATTGTTCCGTGAGCGAGCAGACCTTGGACTTCAAATTTTTGCAGTTTTCTTTGTATGTTAAGGAGCGGTCCAAGATCACGCCCAGGTATTTTGGTGTGGGGTTGTGTTTGATGTCTACGCCGTCCCATGAAATCCTTAATTTCCTGCTTGCCTCCTTATTACGCAGATGGAAGACACAAGATTCAGTTTTTGAAGGGTTTGGCCGCAGACAGTTACTTTTATAATAGAAATAGGTGTTCCAGAGCCTTGGACAGGTTTTCTTCTATGTTCTCAAAGCTATTAGATTGGGATGTTAGAGCCAGGTCATCGGCGTAGATGTAGCGAATAGTGCAGAACAGACTTGTGAGTCTGCACGACTAAGTTTAATTAAAAATTTGACTATTCTACAGCTAGACTTGACGTTTTACATAATTAGAAATTAGGTTATAAAAGTCAAAATTCCAATCATGCTAAAAGTGACCTTCATGTCCTCGCGTCTCTTTTCCCATTCGAAATGAGCTTATTTTTAGAGTTCTGAGCGCTTAAGTAAATGTGGCTTTAAACTCGCTTTAAAGTAAGATCTAGTAGTTTTTGCGTGAGGTTTAAACAAACTCCCATAGTACATCCGCTAAAACTTTCAAACATTAATAATATGAGTTTTCCGCATTCGAGACTAAATATGTCCAGAAAATTTCGGACACATGACAACCCTACAGAGGGCAGAGGTGGTGCGGGGGGCGCGGGGGGGCAGGGCGGCGGGCGCTCGTCAATCAACGCGGCGATTACCGAGATGACCCTGTGCCACAGGCGGACGAATACAATCCATGCAATTTATGATGTTTACCACTCCCTATACATACAGCCAGCGCCTGCCGGGGACTATAATGTTCTGAACCATTTCTTCCGCCCCGTATCTCAATGATATTTAAGATTTTTTGGCGTCATGGTAAGAAAAGAGAAGCTACGCTACAGGTGAAAATCACTTTTGCTGGTAGCATGAATGGGCCGGCTCGTTTGGGGAAGTACCACACTCTCACAGAAAATCGACATTTGAGTACTAGCTTTACACCTTCTATGCTTCGTTTGGTGAGTAAGAGCGCCGGGGGCCCATCCCCTCTCCCCTCTGGGGAGGGAAAATAAAAGTCCGGCAACGCTCTTGTCGTACCCCTGGTGTTACATTAATCACTTAACATCAGGTGACCTGCCTGGTCGTTTGCTGTCCTATAACATAAAAAAATGTGATTTTTATAGAAGGAATCCTGGAGTTGTTGGTCATTGCCTTTTTCATTTCACATACTATTGCAAACTCTACTAGTGTGCAAGTAGTCTCATGATGTATCCTTTCGTCAGAAGCTAGTACCTAGTGGTTGAAAATAACTGAGTATGAATTAGATTGAACTTAAAACTCGGAGGTAATATTTGGACTGGGAAATCGAGATTTATGGGGCGCATACTTAGATCACGGGTTACTACCGTTATTTTGCCGTATCTCCTCACTAATGGTCGTTCCGCATCGGTGGATTGCTGAAACTTATTAAGTAAAATGCTGATGTATAGTTCTAAAGATTGGTAAACTTTGTTGGCATCCAGCAAACTCAAGTCTCGATTCAGCCAACTGCAATTTGCTAAATTCATGAACGATAGTAACCTAATTGACAAAGAAACTTATTTGATAGAATAAAAGCAATTTTGCTATGTAACTGTCAATTCAAATTACCTGGAGTCCTACTGTTTTTGTATTTTAACTATTTACTGATAAAAACGCACTTTTAATACATTTTTAGGTATTTAATAAATTATAACCACGAACGCCATGTTTTTTCACAATCGCAACAACGGAACCAGAAGGAATCCACAGATAATCTTAAATTTTGTTTTTTTTTTTTAAATTTATGACATGTCTATGAAATTATCATTTATGCATCCAATGTTGTCTACATATGTACTAACATTCCGGCCCCCAAGGACGATTTAAGTTCTTCCAAACAAATCAAATGTTAAAGGTTACCTGCAGATAGTAACAATAAACTTACGAATTAACATTAAAAAGAGATTCACAATCATTGATAACAGTTGTGAAGAAATATTCACTAAAGTAACAACATTTAAAGACACTGTTATAAAAAAGAAAGCGACAAAATTATTTACCATTAATCGGTAGTGGACATAGTTTATTCACTGGACGTTTAAAGAAATTATTCTTGTATCTAAGAGTTACAACACGAGTGATGCCATCAGCACCTGGATGTTTTTCCACCACTTGTCCCAAAAGCCATTTACCTGGAGGTAGACGGTTATCTTTGACCAAAACTATCGTACCTAACTCAATGTCAGGTTGTGACTTTGACCATTTGTAACGATTTTGTAGAGAAGTTAAATACTCTTCTTGCCAACGATGCCAGAGGCATTGCACGTGACGTTGTATTATACGCCATCGTTCCAAAGAACTAAGTTTGACATCTACCAAAGGTTCATCAGCTACTGGAACTAGAGGACCACCAGTAAGAAAATGGGCAGGAGTTAAGGGTGGTTCATCAGGAGATGAATTGATGAGTGTCAAAGGACGAGAATTAACACAGGCTTCAACCTGAGTGAGTAGAGTTGCAAACTCTTCAAACGTAAACCAAGATTGACCTATAACACGTTTCAAATGACCCTTTATAGACTTAACTCCGGCTTCCCAAAGGCCTCCAAAATTTGGACTACTTGGGGGTATGAAATGCCATTGACAGGAGTCCTTCGCAAGTAGCTCAGCTATCTCTGCGATGACTTGTGATTTAGAGTTTTTAAAAATTAAATCTAATTCTTTAGAAGCCCCAACAAAACTTGTACCGCAGTCACTCCAGATATTCTGGCAGTGACCTTGGCGTGAAATAAACCTCCTAAAGGCAGCTATAAAGGCCGCTGATGTTAAATCACTAACAAGCTCGAGGTGAAGGGCTTTTGTGACCATACATACAAATAAGCATACATATGCCTTAGTTGTCTTTTTGCATCTCCCTGGATACAATTTTAATGTAAAAGGCCCACAGAAATCGGCACCACTAGATTTAAAAGCTTTATTTGGATTTATCCTACATGAAGGGAGATTGGCCATATATGGTGCTTGTGGCACTGCTAAGTATTTAAAACAAGTAACACATTTATGTAATAAAGATTTTACGAGGTTTTTTAATCTTAATATAAAATACTTTTTCGAACATAGTTTAAGGTAAGTTGTTGACCACCATGCAGCGTTTTTGTGTGAGCTTCCAAAACTATCAACTTAGACAATGAGCAACGATGACTCAGTATTATAGGAGATTTCAAAAAATCAGAAACATCTGCATTAGCAAGTCGACCACCCACACGCAAAATATTATTTCTATCCAAATATGGACTTAAAGTGTATAATTTACTTGATTTATGAACACATTTATTGTTTGAGAGTTCATAAATTTCATTTTCAAAATGTAAAGTTTGTGACCAACGAATACAAATATTCAAAGAAAGTTGTAACTCATTTACTGTTAAATAATAAACAAATGTGTAATCAAGTGAGGGCTTATTCTTAGCTTTACATTTTTTGATGAATTTAACACAGTATGCTATGACTCTAATTAACTTAGATAAGTTTGAATATCTATTCAGGTAAGTTTCTTTATCAGTTTTATCAATTGTACACAAATGTGTTTTTATTTTAAGTTTCTTTTCTATTTCTGTTTCAGATATTTTCATTTCAGGATTGATTATATGCATATTGCTGTGTAAGAAACAAGGGCCATTCCACCATAGTTCAGACTGTTTTAAATTAGTTGGAGACAAACCTCGTGATGCAATGTCTGCAGGATTATTGGCAGAGTCAATATGATGCCACTGGCTGTTGTTTGTGACTGTCAATATTTCAGCAGTACGATTGGCTACAAAGGTAGTCCATGTGCTAGGAGTCTTACGCAGCCATGCAAGAACGATGGTAGAATCTGTCTAAGCAAATATGTCTTCATCATTAACATTAAATAAAGATTTGAGACAGTTCAACATCTTGGCCAGTAAAACTGCACCATAGAGTTCAAGTCGCGGAAGTGAGACCTGTCGAACAGGAGCTACACGGGCTTTAGATAAGACTAACGTGACTGTAATATTTTCACCATCCCAAACTCTGAGATACACCACACCAGCATAAGCGGCACAAGATGCATCACTGAACCCATGAAGTTCAATTTTAGTGGTTGTTTGTGAGACACCCAGCCATCTTGGAAACTGAATAGTTTGTGGAGGAGTGAAATCATTCAAAAAACTTACCCATTCAGCTTTCAGGTCTGGAGGGAGCTGCTCATCCCAATCGAGGCCAGCTAGCCACAGCCGTTGCATAAATATTTTCAAAACTATAATTACCGGGGCTAACCATCCTAGGGGATCAAACGTTTTAGCAATTATAGAGAGAACTGTGCGTTTAGTTATTAAACTACTACTATCACCCTCTAATTTTACAGTTAGTTCAAAGTTATCAGTGTCAGAATTCCACATGATACCTAATGTCTTAATAGAGTCTTCCACTTTGAGATTCACTGTATCACTATTCACTTTTTGACCATCACCAATTTGATTAAGAACTACCTTGCTGTTAGATGCCCATTTATGAGCCGGGAAACCACCACGCTGAAGAAGGACGGTGAGACGATTCTGCAATAGCACAGCTTTCTCCTCTGTAGATTCTCCTGTCATGATATCGTCCATGTAGATCTCCTTTTTGAGGATTTCAGCTTCCAAGGGAAAGTCTGCTTGCTCATCTTCAGCCAGCTGATGCAATGTGCGAATGGCTAAATATGGTGCACAGGATGTTCCATATGTGACTGTGAGTAATCTATATTCTTGAACAGGATCCAGTGGAGATTCACGCCATAAAATTCTCTGATAGTCTACATCTTCAGGTGAAATCAGGAGGCCTACTCTCTCTGTTAACTTCGATGCACGAACTACGTATTTCTTTCGAATCTTATGTCAAAACGACGCTTTTGACAACGAAAAATGCGAATCCGTTGCGTAATCATCAAAAACCCTACTCTAACGGACTTTTCGTCGTCTGATCTCTCGCTCTTTCCGTAGCTACTTGTCTCTTTCAAAGTGCCTACGAATTTGTTGCGGATTCGTTTCGAATCTTGTTCGTCGATCCATGATTGGTTAACTGCAACACTGACAGCGACTTTTACGAATTTTTGCATTTTTACCTTACTCTGAGCGCGCTTTTGACAACGAATTGAACGGACGAACGACGTCTATTCAAGGTCATTCCGACGTCAACTACCGAGGTGACGAATCCGTGACGGATTTCTAACGTATTGCTTTGTGAAGCGTTTGAAATAATTAATTCATCAAAATATGTTACTTAAACTTTGGATTTTTTGTAATTTTGGCATAATTGTAAGTTGTAGCGTATGGAGGATTGCTAGATTTCTTACTTTTATTAAATTAAAATGATTAAATCTTTACTTATAAATGTATATACTTATCAATCGTAATACGAGTATATCCTTTACGATAATGGCTTGTTAGCTGAATTCTGTGATCTGTCCCTATATATAATTATTATTGATCTGCGCTGGCAGAGAAGCAGCTGGTTCATTGCTTCTCTGCCACTGTCTGCTTGTGAGCGAATTTTGTACCATGAGTAAAAAAAGCCTCTAGTGCTCTTGAGTACATTGAGAGATTGAGTGATACAAATTATATGATCGGTACAAAATTATGCATTATCACGAGAAAAGTTTGAAAAACAGCGCGGAACGGAATACCGCTTTTGAGAAATATGTGTCGTTCGAGCTTCCGGGGCCTAAGGTATAACGATATGTTTGTTTGTTTTTCATGTGTGTAAGTGGCCAACACTGGTGTCATTTTTCAAGCTGCCTAAAGGCATCTGTCATAGCTTAACGACTGCTATCAATTATGACAGCCGGGACCAACGACTCAACGTGCCTTTCGAAGCAGGGAGGAGCTCGAGATACTTTTATGGCATGTTAGTTATATTATTGTATGCAGATAAATGATTTAGCAAATATCGATGGTCGGCTGCATGCCAAAAGCTAACACACATTGGGTATGCGAGATAGGCGAGATGTAAGCTTGTATTATCTACCGTTGTAATTAACATTAAAACACAGTAAAACTTTCTAGTATATTTATTGATGTAGGCATTATTATCCTTTAGATCTTCGTGAGTTATTACGATGAAAATGTGCTTGTTACCGGAAATCTTGAAACCAATAACCTAGGTAGATCTTGTTTTCGTTTTTCTTTTTGCAGAATTATAAAATCTGTAAGAAAAGGCCATTTTTATACATATCGTAACGTTTAAGTCAGTGAATATCCTAATCCTAACTTCCTAATTAATATTATAAACTCGAAAGTGAGTTTGTTTAGTTGTTACGCTTTCATGCCAAATCTACTAAACCGATAATCATGAAATTATGCATATAGGTTAGGGTACTGAAAAGGACATAGGCTATATATCACGCGGGCGAAAGCTGGTAAATATATTATATATGTATATATTGGTCTTTAGTTATTAAAATAATATCTCCACTGATTATCAAAATCAGGCCAAACTATCACTACTTCACGTAGGGAGTATTATACCTATATCCCATACTTATTATATACATATAAATTCGGTAGCTTACCCTTTGCAAATGATAATTATATATGAATATTAGAGTCTCGTCTTGTCGTGGCCAATAAAGGGCTGTTAATAGCTGTACAAGTAACCATTGTGGTTGTCTTCTTGGCGAGTTGAAATCTTTTCTTTAGATGTCTTACTAGTCAATATTTGGACACGCTAAGCACCCTTTCGTTGACCTCATTGAGATATTCAACTGTGCAAGTAGTGCACGACAAAAGCTAAGCCATGGATTAGCACCGCGTTCACAAAGTTTGTCTCTGTAGGAACCCCACCTAGCTCGGTGTTCTTCGCATCTCCCGTGCGAGCATGCTCATAAGGTTCTTGCATAATCTCCAGCCAAGCAAAATTGTCGTAAAATTGTAACAACTGGTAGTCACGTAAGTAAAAATCAAAAATTGCATTCATTCCTTGCTATGAAATGTAAGCTTCACTGCTTTTCCGCTGTTTGCATATACTTTAAACACATTTTTAATCTCCGAAATTCTGAATTGTAAATAATCTACAAATTGTCACGTCACATCACGTTTTTTTTGGTTAAGCCGACCATGACATCTATGTGTTTCAGCCATGTGCCGATTTTAGATTAATTCAATGATGCTAAATAAATTGTAATTTAATATTTTTAAATTATAAATAACATTGAAATAATATCTTTTCTCATAAAATAACGAAAATTAATTAATTTCCATAGTACTTAGCGAGAAAAGTTAATTCGATGAAATTTATCGACAGCATACACGAATTTTATCGCTATTTGTATACGTCACTGGTCACGGACGTTAAATTATCGTGATCTCTATGGATTCGAAGTTGCTTTGCGGAGATTCGTTTGCACCGGAGAGTAGGGTGTTTTGAACATATCGAAAGACGTATGTACCAAAAACTTTGTACGGCGGGCAGGGGTTCATAAAGTGCTGCTCCATGACAATTGTAGAAAGGAAAAAGTAAACATAACTCGAGTATTAAATATTCATTCTGCATTTGTTAAAGATGAAGATTGGAGTTTAGAATACAGCCTTAAAATATATGGGTGTATGTATGGATGCACCTCTGTGTATCTACACATAAGTAAATCATGAAATGTTTAAATTTAATAGCTTAAATTATTAACATATAAACATAGTATTTTGCAAAAGACTTTCTGGTTGAAAATTAATCATTTATAACATATTTCATTATTAAATGTTTAATTTTGCACACAAAATAAAATATAACGTAGTGTTTATTTTTGCCGCTCCAGCTTGCCTCAGACCTCAGGAAATATAACACATAAAATACGTTATCTGAAAAAAATATTGAATGTCACCTTTCACCTTCATAGTCGTTTCACCTTCTTACCAGCCGACTTCAATAAAAGAAGGTTAACAATTCAATAGGTACAAATGTATGTAATAATGTCAGAATTGTAGTTTGAGTATATATTAGTCTATAATAGATTTTAATATTTTGTGTAACATGTGTGCCAAAATTCTAAAGTGTATGTTTGTACGCGCATAAATAAAAAAATATTAGATGGTTATCATTTTATTTGGGTTCCGTTGTAAACTAGGAACCCTTATAGTTTCGCCATGTCTGTCTGTCTGTCCGTCCGCGGTTTTGCTCAGAGACTAGGTATAAATACTAGAAAGCTGTAATTTGGTATGGGTTAAATTTTTTTTTTATCCTAGCTCCCATATAATTAAAGAGGGAGTTATATTTTTTTTCTATACAAACCCATCGTGTTGGGTATTGTTAAATAGGTCTTTGAAAAATATTGTGAGGTTGAGAACACCATTTTTCGATTTAGAGATCCGTTTCCGAAATATTTGGTTTTGAAGTACAATTTTTTGTTAGAGGTAAGTGGGGGGGGGGGGGGGGGGGGGGTAAGAGGGGGGGTAAGAGGGGGGCTCTATCTGCTAAACGGATATATATAGATACGTGAAAAAAAATACAGTAGTTGTGTTTATACTGAAGTTGTAAGGAGAACTATCAGAGCTGAGTACTAAGTGCAAACTAAAAAGTTATAGGTAATCAACTTCTAAAATGTACTCGAAAATGTAAAATTTCATACAATTTTCAATGTAAGATGTTTTTGGTCGTTAAACTGTAAGGTGCGAGTGTAAACTCAAAGTTGTCATTCGCAACTACGGAACCCTACACTTCGCGTGGCCCGACACGCACTTGGCCGGTTTTTTTTTGTTGATCTTGTCCAAATTAGGGAAAGTGCAAGTTACTTTGAAATCAGTTCAGTAGTTGTTTTTTAGGATAGATAGTGTGTGGGTTCAAGGTCGAGTTTTTTTTTAAATATTTACATAACATATTTACGCGCGAAAAACATTTCTTTCTTTCGAGTTTTTGATCTAGTCGGGTAAAAACGACATCACTAATAATTAATACCTTAAAAAAATTATAGTCTGTGGAAAAATATGACACTTTTTTTACTATGTCATTGAAATGAATGTTTGTCAGGATCAATGGAGATATACCTACAAGGGTAATATATTTTTAGTTTTCTGATATGTTTGAAAGGAAAATTATAATTTTTATCATCAAAACGAGCAGTAGGTACTATTTATTGAACGTTCCAAAAATATATATGGTATGACGAGGAATATAACATGTATAGTGAAACAAAAGGTTTTAGAAAAGGGCGCAACGTATATTTTATTCTTTTACACGTAATATTTATATGTAAATATCTGACTAAAGACTTTTTTATTCTATTCCTGACGTATAAATACAAAATAAACAAGTTTTATCAAAGTAAATATGGTTTCTGTTCATTTGTGTTTTATTATTCTGTATCAATCAACAATTTTATAAGTATAATAATACGTAGACAATAGTTCTTTACTATGATCAAAATAGAAATTGCTTAGCATTTTCTCGCATGGATCAAGGCAAATGCTATAAGTGGAAGTGAGACATCACTCTGGAATTGCCCTTCCTCCGTGGAGCATATTATCTTCAGTAACGTGGAATAAATATGATGAAATTGTTTTGTCGTGAATTAAGATTCAAGCAGCCGAAGATAGATCTCGATGGCGTGCAATTGGGGAGGCCTATGTCCAGCAATGGACGAGTATAGGCTGATGATTATGATAAATTAAGATTCAATATGGATTATCTTTCAAATGCGAGTACCTATACCTCTTAGAGCAATAACTTGCTCTGAGCTATACCTACCTACTCTGTGCTATGAGGTTTACGTACAGAAAGCTTCCTCTAATGTAATTGGTCAATAATTTCACCCTTTTTTTCTAATTTTGGCAAAGGACTAAGACGTTAAGATTTCTTGATTTATGATTTTAATAAATTATTAGCAGGTGATTATTTTTATTTTATTTCTAACTAGACCAGAAAAATATTATTTGACTCATCATAGTATTATTTTATTAAGTTTCATTCTGAATAATGAAATAAAAGCATTCCAGTCATTTTATCGATAAATATCAAAAAATTACGTCTTTCGTAGGTAAGAACTTCACTATTATCGTAGACTTTTGATGACTATGGATCCGTTCACGATTCGAACGATAAATTCGTCATTGACCTTTCGAGGTCCTCGTCTGAAATACGAACTACGTCGCGTGTCAACTTAGAGTAGGCCTCCTTTTCCTGATAAAGGAAATCCATTGAATGAAGAGTTGTTGATTGGTCCTCCGTTACAACAAGATGTTAGAAACTTAATCACTAAGTGGAGACAACATAAGATTGGTTTGATCACAGATATTCAACGGATGTACCGACAGATACTGGAGGCCTACTCTAAGTTGACACGCGACGTAGTTCGTATTTCAGACGAGGACCTCGAAAGGTCAATGACGAATTTATCGTTCGAATCGTGAACGGATCCATAGTCATCAAAAGTCTACGATAATAGTGAAGTTCTTACCTACGAAAGACGTAATTTTTTGATATTTATCGATAAAATGACTGGAATGCTTTTATTTCATTATTCAGAATGAAACTTAATAAAATAATACTATGATGAGTCAAATAATATTTTTCTGGTCTAGTTAGAAATAAAATAAAAATAATCACCTGCTAATAATTTATTAAAATCATAAATCAAGAAATCTTAACGTCTTAGTCCTTTGCCAAAATTAGAAAAAAAGGGTGAAATTATTGACCAATTACATTAGAGGAAGCTTTCTGTACGTAAACCTCATAGCACAGAGTAGGTAGGTATAGCTCAGAGCAAGTTATTGCTCTAAGAGGTATAGGTACTCGCATTTGAAAGATAATCCATATTGAATCTTAATTTATCATAATCATCAGCCTATACTCGTCCATTGCTGGACATAGGCCTCCCCAATTGCACGCCATCGAGATCTATCTTCGGCTGCTTGAATCTTAATTCACGACAAAACAATTTCATCATATTTATTCCACGTTACTGAAGATAATATGCTCCACGGAGGAAGGGCAATTCCAGAGTGATGTCTCACTTCCACTTATAGCATTTGCCTTGATCCATGCGAGAAAATGCTAAGCAATTTCTATTTTGATCATAGTAAAGAACTATTGTCTACGTATTATTATACTTATAAAATTGTTGATTGATACAGAATAATAAAACACAAATGAACAGAAACCATATTTACTTTGATAAAACTTGTTTATTTTGTATTTATACGTCAGGAATAGAATAAAAAAGTCTTTAGTCAGATATTTACATATAAATATTACGTGTAAAAGAATAAAATATACGTTGCGCCCTTTTCTAAAACCTTTTGTTTCACTATACATGGTATATTCCTCGTCATACCATATATATTTTTGGAACGTTCAATAAATAGTACCTACTGCTCGTTTTGATGATAAAAATTATAATTTTCCTTTCAAACATATCAGAAAACTAAAAATATATTACCCTTGTAGGTATATCTCCATTGATCCTGACAAACATTCATTTCAATGACATAGTAAAAAAAGTGTCATATTTTTCCACAGACTATAATTTTTTTAAGGTATTAATTATTAGTGATGTCGTTTTTACCCGACTAGATCAAAAACTCGAAAGAAAGAAATGTTTTTCGCGCGTAAATATGTTATGTAAATATTTAAAAAAAAACTCGACCTTGAACCCACACACTATCTATCCTAAAAAACAACTACTGAACTGATTTCAAAGTAACTTGCACTTTCCCTAATTTGGACAAGATCAACAAAAAAAAACCGGCCAAGTGCGTGTCGGGCCACGCGAAGTGTAGGGTTCCGTAGTTGCGAATGACAACTTTGAGTTTACACTCGCACCTTACAGTTTAACGACCAAAAACATCTTACATTGAAAATTGTATGAAATTTTACATTTTCGAGTACATTTTAGAAGTTGATTACCTATAACTTTTTAGTTTGCACTTAGTACTCAGCTCTGATAGTTCTCCTTACAACTTCAGTATAAACACAACTACTGTATTTTTTTTCACGTATCTATATATATCCGTTTAGCAGATAGAGCCCCCCTCTTACCCCCCCTCTTACCCCCCCCCCCCCCCCACTTACCTCTAACAAAAAATTGTACTTCAAAACCAAATATTTCGGAAACGGATCTCTAAATCGAAAAATGGTGTTCTCAACCTCACAATATTTTTCAAAGACCTATTTAACAATACCCAACACGATGGGTTTGTATAGAAAAAAAATATAACTCCCTCTTTAATTATATGGGAGCTAGGATAAAAAAAAAATTTAACCCATACCAAATTACAGCTTTCTAGTATTTATACCTAGTCTCTGAGTAAAACCGCGGACGGACAGACAGACAGACATGGCGAAACTATAAGGGTTCCTAGTTTACAACGGAACCCAAATAAAATGATAACCATCTAATATTTTTTTATTTATGCGCGTACAAACATACACTTTAGAATTTTGGCACACATGTTACACAAAATATTAAAATCTATTATAGACTAATATATACTCAAACTACAATTCTGACATTATTACATACATTTGTACCTATTGAATTGTTAACCTTCTTTTATTGAAGTCGGCTGGTAAGAAGGTGAAACGACTATGAAGGTGAAAGGTGACATTCAATATTTTTTTCAGATAACGTATTTTATGTGTTATATTTCCTGAGGTCTGAGGCAAGCTGGAGCGGCAAAAATAAACACTACGTTATATTTTATTTTGTGTGCAAAATTAAACATTTAATAATGAAATATGTTATAAATGATTAATTTTCAACCAGAAAGTCTTTTGCAAAATACTATGTTTATATGTTAATAATTTAAGCTATTAAATTTAAACATTTCATGATTTACTTATGTGTAGATACACAGAGGTGCATCCATACATACACCCATATATTTTAAGGCTGTATTCTAAACTCCAATCTTCATCTTTAACAAATGCAGAATGAATATTTAATACTCGAGTTATGTTTACTTTTTCCTTTCTACAATTGTCATGGAGCAGCACTTTATGAACCCCTGCCCGCCGTACAAAGTTTTTGGTACATACGTCTTTCGATATGTTCAAAACACCCTACTCTCCGGTGCAAACGAATCTCCGCAAAGCAACTTCGAATCCATAGAGATCACGATAATTTAACGTCCGTGACCAGTGACGTATACAAATAGCGATAAAATTCGTGTATGCTGTCGATAAATTTCATCGAATTAACTTTTCTCGCTAAGTACTATGGAAATTAATTAATTTTCGTTATTTTATGAGAAAAGATATTATTTCAATGTTATTTATAATTTAAAAATATTAAATTACAATTTATTTAGCATCATTGAATTAATCTAAAATCGGCACATGGCTGAAACACATAGATGTCATGGTCGGCTTAACCAAAAAAAACGTGATGTGACGTGACAATTTGTAGATTATTTACAATTCAGAATTTCGGAGATTAAAAATGTGTTTAAAGTATATGCAAACAGCGGAAAAGCAGTGAAGCTTACATTTCATAGCAAGGAATGAATGCAATTTTTGATTTTTACTTACGTGACTACCAGTTGTTACAATTTTACGACAATTTTGCTTGGCTGGAGATTATGCAAGAACCTTATGAGCATGCTCGCACGGGAGATGCGAAGAACACCGAGCTAGGTGGGGTTCCTACAGAGACAAACTTTGTGAACGCGGTGCTAATCCATGGCTTAGCTTTTGTCGTGCACTACTTGCACAGTTGAATATCTCAATGAGGTCAACGAAAGGGTGCTTAGCGTGTCCAAATATTGACTAGTAAGACATCTAAAGAAAAGATTTCAACTCGCCAAGAAGACAACCACAATGGTTACTTGTACAGCTATTAACAGCCCTTTATTGGCCACGACAAGACGAGACTCTAATATTCATATATAATTATCATTTGCAAAGGGTAAGCTACCGAATTTATATGTATATAATAAGTATGGGATATAGGTATAATACTCCCTACGTGAAGTAGTGATAGTTTGGCCTGATTTTGATAATCAGTGGAGATATTATTTTAATAACTAAAGACCAATATATACATATATAATATATTTACCAGCTTTCGCCCGCGTGATATATAGCCTATGTCCTTTTCAGTACCCTAACCTATATGCATAATTTCATGATTATCGGTTTAGTAGATTTGGCATGAAAGCGTAACAACTAAACAAACTCACTTTCGAGTTTATAATATTAATTAGGAAGTTAGGATTAGGATATTCACTGACTTAAACGTTACGATATGTATAAAAATGGCCTTTTCTTACAGATTTTATAATTCTGCAAAAAGAAAAACGAAAACAAGATCTACCTAGGTTATTGGTTTCAAGATTTCCGGTAACAAGCACATTTTCATCGTAATAACTCACGAAGATCTAAAGGATAATAATGCCTACATCAATAAATATACTAGAAAGTTTTACTGTGTTTTAATGTTAATTACAACGGTAGATAATACAAGCTTACATCTCGCCTATCTCGCATACCCAATGTGTGTTAGCTTTTGGCATGCAGCCGACCATCGATATTTGCTAAATCATTTATCTGCATACAATAATATAACTAACATGCCATAAAAGTATCTCGAGCTCCTCCCTGCTTCGAAAGGCACGTTGAGTCGTTGGTCCCGGCTGTCATAATTGATAGCAGTCGTTAAGCTATGACAGATGCCTTTAGGCAGCTTGAAAAATGACACCAGTGTTGGCCACTTACACACATGAAAAACAAACAAACATATCGTTATACCTTAGGCCCCGGAAGCTCGAACGACACATATTTCTCAAAAGCGGTATTCCGTTCCGCGCTGTTTTTCAAACTTTTCTCGTGATAATGCATAATTTTGTACCGATCATATAATTTGTATCACTCAATCTCTCAATGTACTCAAGAGCACTAGAGGCTTTTTTTACTCATGGTACAAAATTCGCTCACAAGCAGACAGTGGCAGAGAAGCAATGAACCAGCTGCTTCTCTGCCAGCGCAGATCAATAATAATTATATATAGGGACAGATCACAGAATTCAGCTAACAAGCCATTATCGTAAAGGATATACTCGTATTACGATTGATAAGTATATACATTTATAAGTAAAGATTTAATCATTTTAATTTAATAAAAGTAAGAAATCTAGCAATCCTCCATACGCTACAACTTACAATTATGCCAAAATTACAAAAAATCCAAAGTTTAAGTAACATATTTTGATGAATTAATTATTTCAAACGCTTCACAAAGCAATACGTTAGAAATCCGTCACGGATTCGTCACCTCGGTAGTTGACGTCGGAATGACCTTGAATAGACGTCGTTCGTCCGTTCAATTCGTTGTCAAAAGCGCGCTCAGAGTAAGGTAAAAATGCAAAAATTCGTAAAAGTCGCTGTCAGTGTTGCAGTTAACCAATCATGGATCGACGAACAAGATTCGAAACGAATCCGCAACAAATTCGTAGGCACTTTGAAAGAGACAAGTAGCTACGGAAAGAGCGAGAGATCAGACGACGAAAAGTCCGTTAGAGTAGGGTTTTTGATGATTACGCAACGGATTCGCATTTTTCGTTGTCAAAAGCGTCGTTTTGACATAAGATTCGAAAGAAATACGTAGTTCGTGCATCGAAGTTAACAGAGAGAGTAGGCCTCCAGCGCTTCCATCAAAGACCACTCTCAACTTGGTAGTCAAACTGGATGGTCGTAGAACGGCATGATGTGGCAGATAATATTTTTGTTTTGTAGCTGTAGAATGAAGCTCATTTTGTGACACTAACTGCATGTGACCATATGATAAATATTCTCTCATAAAATTGTTGTATTGTTCTTTGAATTCTGGGCGTCCTGCAAACCGTTTTTCCATTTGTTGTAGGCGCCTGAGAGCAATCATTCTAGAATCTCCAAGATTCGTGGGAGGAACCTCCTTAAAAGGTAAGTGAACGACATAGCGTCCCTCATCATTGCGCGAATGAGTGTGTGTGTAATGTTCCTCACATTGTTTCTCTAGCAGTGACAACGGTTTACATGTGGGTAAGCTTTCTTCAATTTCCCAGAATTTTCTTAGAAGCTGATCTAGCTCAACTTTGATGTGAGTGACTATAACATTGCGCTTTGTGGGATTCTTCTCGAGCACTCTTCCAGATATGAACCAGCCTAGTCGAGTGTTGATAGCAACAAGAGAATCATGTTTGTGCAGTCCTTCCAGAAGTATGTGAGCGTGCACGTCGGCACCCAATAGAACATCAATGACACCTGGCTTGTGGTAATCTGGATCAGCAAGTTGCAATGAATAAGGCCAAGTGGAGTGAGAAAACTCTCTGGAAGGAAGTAATGATGTTAGTTTTTTCAAGACATAAGCCTTCACTTCGATTGTAACAGTGGGTGTGTGTTTATCCTTAATATTTAATGTGACAATAGACTTAGTGGCAACCACTGATGAATTGGTTATGCCTGAGACTTTACCATCAATTGGTGTGCGACGAAGATTCAATAACTGTGCTGCTGCTTCTGTGAGGAACGAGGCCTGGGACCCAGGGTCGATGAGTGCTCGTAGAGTATGTGCTGTTCCATTCTTTGCTATGGCCTGTATTTGTGCTGTGGCTAAGATTACTTGCCCACTGTTCATATGAGTGTTATTACAGGACACAGAAGTACTCTCTCGAGGTGTGTCAGCCTTGTTAGGGTTTGTGAAGTGTAGAAGTGAGTGATGACGACGTCCACATTTTCTACAAGACGTGCTCTGTCTGCAGTGCTGTACAGAATGCCCCTTAACTAGGCAGTTGAAGCAGAGGTTATTGTCTTTGATAAATTTTTGACGTTCGGGTACAGTCAAAGAAGAGAATTGTTTGCAGTGGCAAATATAATGGCTTTGTGAGCAGAAAGTACAAGTGCTGGATTCTTCAGTAGTATTGAATGACTTAACAGTAACTTTAGATGGAGAGGTGGGCTGTTTGATCATTTCTAAGGTCCGGAATCTAGATTCAATAAATGAAGATAACTCACTGAATGCTGGGATGTCTGTTGAGCTGCCAAGTGATTGTTCCCATAGCCTGTGTGACTCAGAGTCCAATTTGGTAACAGTAATATGCACCAGTATGGCGTCCCAATGCGCAATGTCTATTTTCATGTTCTTGAGTGAATCTAAACATTGACAGGTAGTATCAATTAATTCTTTTAGGCTCTTAGCAGACTCACTTGAGAGTTTCTTCTGATTCAGCAAACGGTTTAAGATAGTGTTAACAATAACTCTTTTGTTGTCATACCTCTCCTCTAATTTTTTCCAAGCATCCAAATAATTTGCATCAGTGAGTGAGAAGTTTTTCAACAGCTGGGCAGCTTCTCCAACCAAACTTGACCTTAGGTAGTGATGTTTCTCAACATTAGATAAACGGGTGTCATTGTGAATCAATGACAGAAATATATCTCGAAAACTGACCCACTCACAGTAATCTCCGCAGAATTTCGGCAATGGCACCGGCGGTAACTTAGTTTTGATACTCTTTGTGGTTTCTGTGGTTGAAGTATCCATGGTAGATGGTTCCATCCCGTATAAATAGTCTTTTATCCAAGTTTTTAGCCCCAAGTACGCGTCTTCTGCACTTTCGTAACTGGCTTCAATGTTAATTTTTTCTAATTCTTCTTTTGTAAGACTATTTAATACCACTTCATATTGGTTATTGTAATTTTGCCAATACTCAGCTAATGCCTCCAACCGCGCCTCCAAGTAACCACGCGTCAGTCTGGTTTTTGCACTTTTCTTGGTGTTAGTGAATAGTTTCATTATTTTATGAGAACACTCGTTGAGTTTAACAACATTTTTATTGCTTTCTGCCATTTTGCACGCAGATTGGAAAAATTTTCACACTATCAAAACCCACAACTCGCGTCTTTTGTTTTCCGCCGACCGGCATACAACGACAAACACAAATTACACTGAATTTCACGTAAATTTCACTTGCCCTTCCGACATCCGGCTCGAAGGACCAAATGTTTTTGTATTTTAACTATTTACTGATAAAAACGCACTTTTAATACATTTTTAGGTATTTAATAAATTATAACCACGAACGCCATGTTTTTTCACAATCGCAACAACGGAACCAGAAGGAATCCACAGATAATCTTAAATTTTGTTTTTTTTTTTAAATTTATGACATGTCTATGAAATTATCATTTATGCATCCAATGTTGTCTACATATGTACTAACACCTACGGATATAGGAAGATTACGTTAAGTGGTCAGCGTTAGTATGAAACATCGGGATATCTACCGTTATAACTGTGATGACGTGTAATTATCCGTTTGTGTTTTAAATTACATTGGGCCCCGAGAAATTTAAAACTACCACGTTTTTCATCAAAGAAAATTCGGTATTATTTGTACAGTATATTACGCACAATTTTCAAGGCGCATTACCAAATCTAGTGTTAGCGATATTTGCCTTTCATTGCTTTTATATTCGGTAATCTTAATTTTAGTCACGTCATTCTAGTTCAATTCCTTCAATTCAGCAATTGTTACAAATCAACAAACGCGCCGATGTTTTAAAATGGATCAACTGCTGAGACGCATAAGTCACGTTTGCCAGCCCTAGATCTCGTTACGGAACTGCTTACGGAGGCGCCGTTGGACACATTTGGCAATCACGTCCAGCTAAGTGTCACGTACTGTACGGCCCAATGCTGTATGGGGGGCAGCCCTATACATAGGGACTCAAAGCAGTTGTGTTGTGGTGGAGGTAGCATCTTCAACTACTAACTACAACAAGTTATGATAGTATAATAATCATAGATATCAGAATAAAATGATAATGTATCTACTATATTATTATAGTAGATACATTTTGCTTTTTTAGCACAAAATGCTGAAGTTCCTCCTATATAACCCTCCTAGCCATAAATGATATAATTTAGATTTTCCAACAATAACATCAAACACTGTAGCTGCTCACCATCACCTACATTAATTGCTCGGTAAATCAACATGGAGTCAGCGCATACCTACCTACTTTAATAGATTGTTTATCCCATGTCGTCATGATTGATTTATTTGCTGACTGTAGAAAGTTTATGTATATGCGCTATAAGATTAAATTTATGATGGATTTGTCAAATTCATGTCCCCATAATCCCACAGATTACATAGCAAAATGATCAATTGAATTGAAAGAAATGGAACTAATTTAACGAACCGTTTATGACCTATAAATAGTATTTGACATGGCTCATGGCAATACCCACAACAGGCCGGGTTTTCAGAGCAGTTTGACTAAACGTGCCGCAGCTGTATGTAGCCTACGCGGGCTAAATAACGGCCAGGCCAGGCCAAGGAGCAGCTTAAGGATCGACTGTATTTGCATGCTCTGAAACGCTTCCTACTCAGCACACATAGAACAACTTCTTTTTTCTGTAAACACCTAGGTATAATGTTTTCGTAACTATGTTTGTCCGGCCGTTCTCATCTATAATTTTGTGAGCAGGTTCGATAATTACATAGAATTTATTCGTATTGTTTCTTGGATTTTTGAGAAAGTCGTATATTGGCACAAACCTCCATTTGGGGTATGGCGCTAAGAAGACTGTAAGTTCACTGTGATAATTTGCGAGTTCTGCAGCTCACTGAGACACTTTAAATGGCGGGAACAATTTATAGTGACCGAATATCTAGATCCTCGAGAAGTGGATTTGTGTAACCCTATCGATCCTTGTGCCCGCAGCCACTAATTTTATTGCGATCGGAATGCAATGTGTGGGGCTAATGGAGTGTAGCATTCGGTCAATATGTTAACTTCCGAAAACTGTCTTTGTGGTTGGCGCTACTAGCTCTGGATAGAGGAATATTTTTTTACCGTAGCTTCTCTGATGCTAAAACAAAGCTGTCATGCACACAAGCATTGAGAAGTAGACCAGTCTTTTAATAATTCTTCTTCTTTTCATGTCGATGGTATATTTTAGATTTGCTATATTTTTTCAGCCCAATAATGGGCCACTTCAATGCCATAACTATTTTCTGAATAAACGTTTTGAATTGAAAAAAAGGCATGACGGAGTCTAGAGAGTATCAAAGGGCCATGTATACCGTGTAAATCTGTCCCCTTTTCATATTAACTATCCTACGTCCCATAGGTACTGATCGTTCATTTGATATTTTAATCGCCCAACTCAACTTGAAGACTATCGCTCGTTGTGCTCACTTAGGCAATAAAAAGTACAACTGCCATCCAATGAGAGCTTGTGCCGTAGTTAACTGATGCTAAAGGTATGTACCTCGTCGATAGGGCTCGTGCACATATTCTGCGCAAATAATATTCCCACGGTTTGTTCTATTTAAGCCGAGTGGGATAGGACGACACGCCCGTCCGTTTAGGTCGCTTTTGTTTACTAAAGAATATACGAGTACCCTCATTGTTGCAAGTATTAAGCGGAAAGTAGCTTGCCGGTATTTGTTCGATGTAAATTAGGTGAGCCTTTATGCTCGAGTATTTTCAGCGCTTTTAATTTACGCTTTAAAACTACGAATTTATTTTCAGTTCCACAACAAAATGCAACATCAATAGAGCAAATGCACATGTTAAAACAAATACGGCTTTGTCAATAACAGGAATTTTAGTTTACGCATGAAATAAAAACACGAGTGTGTTCGGGCGCCGGTATGAATATTGATGCGCGTCCGTTTAATTTATAGGAGTATTAATATCAGCCGACCTCGGCCGCCGAGGGACGCCCCGTAATGAGCACGCGACGGATATCCTGCAGGATGTACCTACCTGCGTCAGCCAATAAACAATCAGGAAACCGATTTCCGAAACGTGGCCAGCAGGCCGATTTGCTAACTCGGTGTACAACGATTTGATTGTCACTTTAGTATCCATTACGGTTTTCATATCTTTATTAAAAATAGTCATTCATACCGAAGCAGTAATGAATATTGAAGTTACCATGAAAATGATGTACACTGGAGCTGTCAAAAGTTAGCAAATAGGCCTGCAGGTCACATATATACACTGGCTCTTTAGAGGCATTCAGACTTAATGATGTCAATTTTCTAAACTTACTAATAAATACATACATAATAGATATTATCGTCTTTCTTATTACCTTGCGGGATAGACAGAGCCCAAAGTAATCAAACCCAAAGGCCACGTTTAGCGATGAATCAAAATAGTGATAGATTGTTAGCTGCATCACCTTTTGACGTGGTTCCTTATATTTTCGTCCAATCCCTTGACCGGCTTCTAAGACCTGCATTGCAGTTTTTGACTGTTTACATCCACCATATTAATTTTTGCTGACGTTATATAACCTATGACACTCCAGCAAAGAATCCAAAACTAATGACATCGCACACTTCACAGTCGGTAATGCCGTTTAGGCTACACAAGGCAACAATGCAAACTAATCCTGCTATTCAACTTGCAGGGTTGACTTTCATTATTTGTAAATTTGTCAAAAAAGATCTTATTTACAATGCCCCACATTTTCGAAGTCAAAACAACGTTGAACTATAGTTTTTAACTGGACCATTTCATAAAATTCGTAACAAAAATTTAGTCCGATGGGGTTATAAAAATATTCAGCGACATTAAATTATTGGATATGAATGATCGATGTCTCTGAGTCTCTGAGCAGTGGTTGCTTCTTTTGTTGAGATTTTTGTTTAATCCTAAATTTGAATGCAAATGGAGGCCTTCAGGCGTAGTTTTCATTTAAATGACGAGCGGGTCAGACATTAAAATATCGAAGCGCCGCTAAATGAATATCGAAACAACGCAATCACGAGTAACAGCACAGAGTGACAGGTTACTTCACTAAGTCGGTCAAAATCTAAAAAAACTCAAGAATATCTTTATACATTTTTAAATATTTTCTAATGAATGTTGGAAGTTTAGAAGAATAGGGGGAATCGGCGTGTCAAGACGCGATGTTGAAGACGCGTTCAGAAATAATTTTTACATGGTTTATATTTCTAGATGTTGAGACTATACTTGGTCTTCCCGGATTTTTTTGTTGAAATTTGTCTTTTCTGTTACTTCGTAAAGTTTTCTTAATCTGTGCAGACTAGTTCTTCTTACTTACTATGAAACAAAATGCCGTACTGTCTCCAATTTACCATGACAGAAGTAGTACCGAATAACTTTGTTTATAATCAATTTTTGTTCAGCTCCCTCTCCTTTCCATTCTGAAAAAACTGCAAAATGTTTTTAAAACCCGCCTATACTGGCAGCTTTATTATCCATTATTACCATGACAACCATAATTTTTTCTTTGACAACTTTTTTCATGGCCTGTTTGATTTTGAGAAAAGTCTCTTTACTTCTGGGACGCTTATTCGGATCAATTGCGAGACACGTGTCCCTCGCTTGGCACGATCTAACTGTTTAGGCACCTCTGGATTTATAGACTAAGCTGACTCATGTGCGGTTATTTAAGAACCAAGCTACTAGTGAAGGAAAACCTGCACCTGCAACTACTCGTATTTCACTGGTGCGCGAACAATATCTTTAAGAAGACACTGTTTCTTTACTAACTGAGAGGCTTTGGAATGGAATACCTGATGTGAGAACATATCAGTAGGTATTTGACCGTTGTTTGGAACTAACCAGTAACCAGGACTGCCGTCAAGCAATCTTCTTCTTCTTTCTTCTTCATCAGGTTTTTTTAGCCTCCACAGCAGGAGCACCACCCTCTCTGTACTATCATATTAGCCAGAGCAGTCAGAAGATGGCCTACACTCTCCATGCTGGCCAGACAGGTTGGAGAGGTCTCTTTGATGTTTAAAAGCTTTGTTTAGCTTATGTTTCCTAAGTTGCCTTCTACGACACCCACTGGAAGACTTGGAGTGGTCCTATTCTACTCTGCCAGGAACCACACGGCACAAACAATAACGGTATAAACAATGCCAAATCTTCATACTACTTGAATATTTAGCTTATCAAATCCTCGTATCGCTAGTCACCCTGATCCGTGCTAGTCGCATTGATCCATGTTGCTGTCTCTCAAATTCAAAGTAAATTAACATCTCAATGATACCTAGAAATTACAAGAATAATGTTAAAGGAATTTGTTATTCATATAAATTATATAATCAATTAGATAAATATTTCATTTAAAATGGAGGACCGATAATAATCCAAGGTAAACAATGAGTACAACTTACACTGATTGAGCTAGCACCAAAATAAGTTCGTGACTTGTATTATGGGATCCTTACGCAACGACTCTGTATTTTTAACAAATACATATATTGATTTACATCCATTTCGATGATTACTTGTTATTTTACGATATCAAGTATTTTTCTCCTCTTCATGCTCACAGTACAGGCCACCTTTAGTGGTACGTGGGGTCGACAGGCTATAACTGCAACACATATTTTTGTGAATGAGTGTTCTGTCAAAGGCTTAGAAAAGCTATTGCATATCGATTCACGGAAACGTTGCAAGGTTTTCAATTAACTAGAAAAATACGTTTCGTAGTGAGTTGTGAAATTGCTTCTAGAATTTTCCGAACGCCGTTGATTTCGTATTGCCAACTTACGAGTAACTGCACAATACATTACATTGGCGGGAACTGAAAGGTCCCGGAGGCGTTCCCGCGGGCGCCTCGTACAGCTTTTAATTACGTGTTACCGCACAAATGCGAGGCTCTATTCCTACAAATAAACTCTTATATAACCTTTGTTTTCCAGCGCTTCTACGAATCATCATCATCAGGTCTTTCTAGTCTCCACTGCAGGAGCACGACCCTCTCTGTACTACCGGAGCCATATACTAGCCTGAGTAGTCAGAGGATTTGGCCTACACTCTCCACGCTGGCCAGACGGGTCGGAGAGGTCTCTTTGATGTTAATAAGCTTTGTTTAGCTTGTGTTGCCTTAGTCGCCTTTTACGACATCCACGGGATGACTTGGAGCTTCTACGAAACGCTGTTCTATTTTAAACTCTCCACATTTATTATAAATGCGCTGGTTATCCGCGATGGAAGAAATGTCAGATTTGCGATGAGGTAGGAGTTAGGTGTTTTATTTTGTGTGTGCACAGTTTGCACGATGAGTTCTCACAAACGATGGAGCTTACATTTTATTCCTGAATAAACCAACTTTGTTGTTGTTCGGTTTACAATGAGCAAGTAACTGTAAAATGAAATTAAAAAGTTTTTAAAACTTTTATTGATATTTCTATCTTATCAAAAAGTTTATCATTTCAATTGGTTTTTAAATATGATTACAATGCTCGGTATATAATAAAAATTGAAATAAACAATAATAATATTATATAAATACAAACCCTGGGGAGGTGATTCGAATCCTACCTGTGGCGAGTTCTTCTTCATCACATATTTTTAATTTTAAGAAAGTTAATCGTTTGGATTGATAATGCGTAATGCATGAAGGTCGTCCAGAGTGCAGACGTATTTATGCATGAAAATGTAGTCATAACTGAAAATCACTCGCACTCTTGGTACCGGTTTTAATAACTCTATGCTCACGGCTTTGCCGGTGGAGCTTCAAAGAAATCTCCTTAAAATTCCCGCTGAATGAAATTCTTTGCCGCGGTGTTGGGTGCAGCCGATCATAGACAACGAGAGACATATTAAAGAATAAATAATTGATAATAAATAATTGGCTATTTTAATCACACTGTCTGCACATGCCGTCGTCAGCAGACGTTTCAGAGGAATCTTATTAAAATCCGGCCAGATCTGAAATACTCAACCGCGCTGTCGGGTGTCGGGTGCAACGATCATCGATTGCGCTATTTCCACCCAGACATTTTTGCTTCCGTCTGCTTTTAAAGTACCGTTCTAGGTTAATTGAAGTCTTTTTAACTTGATAAAAATACTTGCTTTTGTTGTTTTCCTGTTTTTTATACCAGTACTACGTATTCACGTCAAGACGTTTATTTGTAAGTTTAGTTGACAGTAGTTGGATTTTGTGAGCATAAAACTACTTAAGGACTTTAGAGATGTCATAAATAAGTATGAAGTCTTTGAGCATGCCTTGTACAATCCCAACCATTATATTACAGTAATTTATCTCAATATACATGATTTTTAAGAAACTAAAATTTAGTATTGAAATGGAAAAATTGAAGTTCTAAGTTCTAAGCAAGTTTCGCATACCTTGAGAATTTGTTGCAACTCGCAAGAGAATGAAATAATTTTGTAACTTCACAATATAAGGTTTTTTTTACGGAACCCTTAGTCCGCAAGTACGAAACTTACATGCATTTAGTTTCTTTTTATATGCCATGAATGAATTAGATACCTATGCTTTATAAGTTAATCCAATCCGTATTTTATCGATGTTCTTGTCAAAAAAGGTTTATGAAGTAAGATATAGTAGTAGAGCTTAGAGAGTCTCGAGCTTGTGTGACAACACGTAATTAAGGGTTTTACAAGTGCCCGCGGTAAGAGCTTACAGTTCCCGCGGATGTAATGTACTGCGCAGTTTAATCCCCAGCAATACGGATTCAAAGGCCTTCGGAAAAATGCTGGATGCGATTTCACAACTCGTTATGAAACGTATTATTATCGAGTTAATGGAAAACCCTACGTTTCGGAGAGTTGAATCGGAACAACTTTTTTCAAAACAAGGCCTTCGAAGTGTGCAGTGGTTATACGAGGCAAAATGCATTGAAGATTTATACCCGAATATTCAAAAGTGTTTTAGGTACATAATGACATTTTTAAGTTTATTATTTAGTATAAGCTATGTTCACAAGAAACATACGAGACAGAGAGACAGCATGTGATGAGATCGTTTGTCGAGTTTTTAGGCCTGAACATACTAAAAAAATGATAAATTTATGATATCATATGTAGTCGTCGATATATGATTCAGATTAATCTGATGTAAGTCATTTCCTACCTAAGAAGTTCCTACATAAAGTAAACTTGGTAGATGAGCGACGACCGTTGTCGTAGACAGCGACGTTGTCACACACACACACATATACACGCCAGCTGTCGCGATGGCACTAAACTTCTAGTTACAACGGGATTTTCGTTCACTGGTTTGTATGGAATGACTTTGTAGTTCAATGAACGATACAATGATAGCTGCTGGGTTGTCGACCGCATTCTAAAGCCAATGCACACAAGTTCATAGTGTTGCCAGTAATCACTGCATCTGTCGCGTGATACGAGCCTAAAGCCTAGTTTTACATTTATCTAGGAGTAATAGAGAATAAATCCTGTCTCGTGCCGTGTCCGTGTCGCATAACTATCCCATCGACGTCACGCCCCCGTCTCGTCAGGAACCAGCTTGTCATGGAACAGGCATTCTGTGGACTTTAGAGTAATTGTTAAATTCAAAATATGTACGCGTTATGCTCATATTATAAGATGAAGTGCATTAAAGAGCGTGGAAATAGTACAACGAAAAGCTTTGATTATTGGTAACAAAGAGAAGTTTATTGCGTTAAACACAAATAAATAACAAAATAATGTGTAATATGGGAAAATAAATGAGTATTAAATAAAAAATAAATTAAAAATAAATGGTTGATGACAAGAAAGTAAACTAGCTGGTAAGCTCGCTCCATCTTAGACCATATCGTCGCCTCTAGATTGATGGTCAAGAGTAAACCCATTTCATATTTAAAAAATTAAGATAATGGTTATAAAATGATGTGAATATAATAAATAGAGTGTAGTGTACTAACTAAGAATTGAGTTAAAATAACATTAGTAGCATTTTTAAACTACATAGAAAGATTACGAAAATTACTTACACTTAGTAATTTATAGTTAATGGAGCGTCAATCTCGGTAAAAGTCGACCCGCGTCACCGTCACGCCGCCGTCACGCCGCCGTCACGTCACGTTGCGCGGCCGTTTAACGCCATTAGCAGCAGACAGTGAGGTGTGTCCGCGGCACTTCCAGTCTACAGCAATTACTACAGAGTACGCTTTGCTGACATAGTGTTATAACAAAAACGCAAAAAAACTGAAAATAAATAAAAAGTCTACCGCTTACTACTTGGTTAACCAATAACAACTTTAGATTTTTAATGCTTAACTTTATTTCTCGTTGGAACCGTTCAGAGATAGAAGTTAGTGTTGTCTTTTCTTTCTTATCAAACATAATGAAGAAGAAGTAACAGCGAACCGACGCAATATCTAGTCCAGTCCCCTGCGGCATAAATGTTATTGGCGGATTCCTGCGCGAAGTGCCAGCAATGAGCACGTCTGACAGTCGCCGTACTGGTTCCCGAGATCACGCCGCGTTAGCAGACCTGCAGCACTTCTATGTACGGTACTGCAAAACTATTTGTACATCGGTAACTTCAAACAGCGTTGGCAAACAGAGATATGCTGAGTTGAATACCTTTTGAGTAAAATATTATATTTATATTATCAATTGTAACTTTTGTTACTAACACTAAATTGAGTATTAGTAGTTTTTCAAATAAATCATAACAGATTCAAATCAAACAGTTGACATTACTTTTCTCGAAAGTCTATATAGCTAAACATTTACTTCTAAAGACAGTCTATTTGTAAAGGCTCAGCCTTTACCCCACATAAAATATTCTGTAATGCGGGTGTCACTGGACAATTTAGTTGAAAGACATATTTTTATTGGCTTCGGCGGCGCCATGAATTATAACGAGTTTTACTGCCGAAACTCGGGCGGCCGCCAATTACGCGACGTTATTTACGACGGGCTCGGCTTAGGCCTCTCGCTGCGTGTCTCACGAATCACTTTTAAATTACTTTTTTTAATGTCCTGGCGTTCTATAACAATCCGATATGGGAACAAGAAACGTTCTGTCTGTTAGAAATAAAAGTAAGATATAGTATCACAGTGCTCTATTTATTTTAAGCCGTCTTTTATGCTGTCTAACTTTTTCAAGAAATCTGTAGTAAAATACGAATAAATGATCATCTCCGTAGCAAAGTAGTCAACACGTTAGCCTGTTTCAAGGAGACTTTTGGTTCGATTTCCTGCACCGTTAACTCACAGCTCGACACGAGTTACGCATTAGTGAGGCCTGTCCTCCCACGGCACTCTTTCGCTCAATATTATTCCTTATTAATGCGTGTTTCTTGTACCACTTAACTAGACCGTGTACAGTCATGACCATGACTATGTTAACGCCTGGGCTCTGAAGTCAATGAAATTAAGTTTATAATTGAATACATATAAATGCTCGAATACTGCGGATTTTTGGTGGCAAAAAATCCGCAGGTCCCAGATTTAGCTGATTGTAAAATTCACTAGCCTTTAATACTACTTTTAAAGTTTTGGTAAAATAGGTGACTTCTCCTTAATTTCTTAGGAAGAGTGGCCAAATTTTGGAAGACTGCCCTGTACAGTCGACAGCATAAAAATAAGTACTTGGGGCCCAAGGTCCTATATGAATAATTTTGCCAAACAAAAATATTGATTTCAAAATAAAGCTAATTTTTAAGGATATTTAGAAATTTATTTAGACAAAAGGCACGTTATTTTGTATCAACAAGGCTGACTGAGCTTATAGATATAGCGGAGAATGAAAAGACTGGACAAGGATGATTCAGAAGTCTCTTCATATAGCGTATACGCTATATGAAGTATGAGAAAAGCGTTCGGCCCGCGTAAAATACGCGAGTTTATCGAAATTATAAAGCGTCCTTATTTCGATCAAGATGGTGGTTGGACATTCCCTATAACTTAGAAACCGATATTTCAAACTTTGTGAAACTCTGATAGCAATACTGTAAGAAATATCGAAATGGTCAATTTGCTATATACAAGCGCTCTCCTTAAACCGGACTTGAAAACTTTGACGAGCAAGGTAGCCGTGTTTTGGAGGAAGCGTGACCGTCGTGTCACCACCCTTAAATCGCCTTCGTACCAGACTGAAACTAGTCGGCGAATCCGACGAATATGAAACGTGTTTAAAAACGGATTTCTAAAATATATCTCAAAGATATTACTGAAACCCACTATTTTATGGAGTTTCATAGTAAAACGAATACTATTTTATAAAAAAAACCTTTCTTAAAGTAGCGGCTTTGCATATTTAATTATGTTGTTGACTGTACAGTGGTGTGGACTTAGTTGTGTTGGGAGAAGCAAATTATAAAAGAGTAGCTTTCTTACATTTTAAGACAATCAATGCTGTATTCATTGAAAGCACAATTAATATTCTACCCGTGTATCGGAAAATATATTTCCGTAAGAACAAACGCTAGACGAATGTTGGTTTCATCGAGTCGGACGCGTACGTCCGAGTCACTTAACTAATTGCCGGCGAGGCGCGAGGCCATGGTACTATACGTCACTCCAGTAAAAGCTCGTGTTATTTCCTCTAATGCCGATCATCCGCTGTGACTCGCGTCGGCTTAATGTCGTGTCTTTAGAGCCTGACACATCCACTAAGATTACGGCGTTGGAAGTCGACAACACCATCCATTTATGTCATTAATATGAATTCGAAGGCGCCTTGAGTGTAGTTTTTTACGCGTAATATTAACACAAGTCACATGGTGTTCTACGGAGCTGAGGCAATGGATAGTTTGTATTTAGTGATATAGGTGTCAAATTTTTCAAACTGTTCAAAAGCATGCTAAAAACTGCCATCAACGATGATAGCTGGAACCAAGATTCAAGATTCAATCGTTTATTTAATATAGGTTTCTTTGAACACTTATTAATTGTCATATTTGTGTTTACAATTTTTACAACAAAAAAAATTTGTTGACGTCAATAATTACTTATGGCTAAGTTTAGGCCGCTTCCAAAGCGGAGTGCAAAAGAAGCGGCAACAAACTGCACAGCGCATTTTCTCCAAGCGACGTCAACTGACGTCAATTTTAGTTAGACCTTATTAACTACTTATATACTATGTGGACTGAGTGTGCTTTTTTGTTAAATGTCATGATAAAAATTGAATTGGTTAAAATTATATCATCATTGAAATGTTAAATAGGTAAAATTGAAATAGCAAAATGTCAAATTATTAAATAAAAATGTCATATTATAAAATATTATGAACCGAACGTACCCAACGTAATATTTCTGTGTATACAGAATTACGAGGCGTCTGCGCCAAGCTCAAGCCAAATATTGCTATCAGTAAGGTAATCTTCAGTCTTGTAATATGCCTTTTTACATAATAATCGTTTCACATAACTTTTGAATTTACTATCAGGCATATCAAGGACCGACTTTGGCAATTTGTTATAATAGCGTATACAGTTCCCCATGAACGAATCACTAACTCTGTTTAGCCGAAACCGCAAAAGACAAAATCTATGATTGTTACGCAAGGGTCTATCAATTAAATCACTTACTTTCTTAAACTTAGAAATATTATCGACCAACGTGCCTCCTGGAGCACGGAAGACTATGAGTAATTGTTGTGTTTCTTGTGGTCATCCATCCCAGTAGGGACCACGCCCGGCATCGCCTACTATGCGTTAGCAATAATGTGCTTACGTCCACTGAGTCTTCAAATGGATGAAACTAGCAAAAGTCCGTGAAAAATGGCGAAAAAAGGAAGGTTTGTGCCCAGCAATGGGTGTTTATGTGCTGATGAAGAATAAATCAGTATGTTATACACAAATACGTAAGTCTATCTTTGTGATATGGTAGGTATGTATCTGATGTGTTGATACTGTTTGCTGCGGAGGCAAAAGGGTTAATCGCGCGGAACTCCGTTTGTTTGGGCTGAGTAGCTCTGTCAAAACATTGACGTGATGAGAAAATCTTTCTTTTGTTTTCATTCTCGTGCGATACGGAAACGATTGCGGAAGTTTACGAAGGCGACGATTGAATTTGTTACACCTGATCAATCGCAAAGTAAAAGTGGAAATAGAGGACGTAAGAGTAAACACCATTATCCCTCAAATCATCAAATCGGTCCGTCAAAATTAACAACATGTAGTATGGGATCAATGTTGGGAACTAGCAAAAAAAAATCGCCACACAAAAGAATTTTGCTGGCCCGGCTATTTGTATTAAAATGTCAAATATTGTTTAGACTAATTATTGTAATCAGACGAAGTTTTTGGCGAAGAAAACATAGAACACAAATGCCACGATCTAACCAGACATTCAAATCAAACGCAACTAGGGCATTATTTTATGATTAATCATGTTTTCAAAGTTCTTAAAAAGCTTTTTTAATATCACTTTTTTGTTCAACTTTTAGGGATCTTGATTGGAGAAAAAGTGACTTATTTAAATATGAATACTTAAAGTTACAGGAGTTTAAAATGGCAGCAATCGACTAATAACAAAGGCAGAAAATCTAAATCTACAAGACAGACATGCATCTTGGAAGCCGTAGCGGTTTGTCTACAAGCCGTAGCGGATGGTCTACGAGTCGTAGCACTAAGCTACGCCACCGGACGTCGCATAATAATATCGAATTGAAGACAGTGGTTACCGTACGTAACCTGGGTCGTACGTAAGCTGGGGCTTTCGTCTGAGTTATTTATGTGTTTAGGTGATGATTAAATTGTTACTTAATTAATTTGATATCTACAGGTATAATTGACGTTAATCGGTTGGTGAGTGTGTGTTAAAGAAATCTGAAAATTCGTCAATCGCCAAACAATCATCTAAATACAAAGTGGAAGAAGATTTTATGCAACTTTTTGTTGCATTTTATGTGCATACAGTATTATTGTTCAATGTTATTTCCTAATCTCTTCACTCATGCAAAGTTGTGTCGTCGTGAACTTAGACATCGTGATAATTTTATTCACATTCAATTTAAAATCCCATATCATTGAAAAGTAATAGTAGTTCTGTACATAGGTCAGCTGAGGTTGCTAACATGAACACTTATCGTCGCGGCCATCGGTAATTTTGAGTCAGCGAAATTGGAGGTCACGCCGCCAGCTGTCGACATCGTTCGCGATGCCCCGCGCGCCGCCGCCCGCTCTTCCCTCTGCGAGCAGCCGACGTCACTGCCGAGCACGTCAACCCCGCCACGTGCCTACGCAGCTGTAGCCGCCGCCCCTTCTGCTGCACCACTGCAACGGCCTGCCACGCAGGGGAAAAAGCGGACAAGCTCTCGTATGCTTGTCAAATCAGGTTCTCAAAAGAACCAGTGCGATAAGGAAGGCTTTATAAAAGTAGAGCGGAAGAAAAAGAAGCCAACCAGCCGAAACCCGAGACCAGCTGCTGCGTCCTGAGGTAAAGTCGACGCCCCAGTACATGTCCCGACTGCATTGGTCTACGTGGGTAGAGGATTTCGTAGACTACGTGCTAAAAAAGTCCAAATTTACGTTGAGGGTCGAACGGTTGGCATCTCGTCATATATAAAGTGAGTTTTGGCTCGTTTTGGTGAGAGTGCCGACCCACCATCTGGAGACCTTCATGAAGGAGGACTTTTGGCCGCAGGCAGTCGTCTACCGGAGGTTCCAAGGACGTCAGCCTGCTGACACTCCGCGCCTCACGTCGCTGACAATACGTGGAACCTAGCATTTATATATCTATGGGCCTATGTAATATTTTACTTGTTGCCTGAAAATAAATGATTTGATTGATTGATAAACCGCTACAACAATAATAATTGATGCTGAATAAATTGAATAATTCTACTCTTCCTGCCTACATATGTTAAGATATACTTTGGAACTTATTTGGTTGGAGAGTCAACACGGGACATTCGTTTACAATATGAATTTGATGTTCTATTATTTACATTTTCTTGTATTATATTTTCTTTAACTTCAAAGATGCTACAAATTTAACCATTTTTTTGTATCAAATGTAATTTGAACAGAATGAAGAATTGATAACCTATGAAAAGGAGGCATTTATTACTTCAACATACTTGAACTTACAAGTATGTTGAAGTATCCATTTATTACTTCAACATACTTGAACTTACAAGTATGTTGAAGTAATAAATGGATATTTGTGGTAACCAATACACCACGAAGGTCAACGCAGTGAATTATAAACGGAACAGCATTTGTGGGAATAGCAGCCAGTACAGATACTTCAGTTGGCTTTACTCCAAGGCTTCGGTAAGGCTTTATGTGCAATCGCGCAGTTCTGCTAAACTAGAGCCTGCTGAGTGAGAGGCAACCAGTTTGTCCGATACCATTCCGGGGCAGTCAATTTCATTGATCTCTCAATTGCTGGGAATGGTCGAACACTAAGGCTTTGAAAAGTATATTTTGTTAAATTTACGCTAGTGTGTTACGAATATCCTATATAGGATTGTGTGTGATGAGAGTGGTAAGCTAGCTGGCAATTATGTTATTTATTGAAGTATTGATATATCTGCACAGAATTTAGAAATTGTTTAGTTGGCAGCGCTTCAAGGTTTTGTGAAAGATATTGTATTAATGCACTACAATAACAATCTTGGTACACAGTTCGAGGGCTGAGTGAAGCTAGCATGTTGAAAATACACGATGGAACCGTCAGTTATCAGCGTGTTGGTATATTTGATAAACATTCGGCAGAGAGTTCGCGTTGGCGACGATCCAAGGTTTCGCGTTTATTTGCATTCACGCAGTTCAATAGGATTCTTCCTGTTACGACCTATAAAAAGAACCAGTGTATGGACAGTACATTGACAAAATTATCAGATATCAGCGTGTTTATATGATCTGAATAGCGTCCGAAGTAAGCACGCGTTGGCGACGCTGCAAGGTTTCGCGTTTACTTGGATTTGTGCTGTTTAATAGGATTCTTCACATTGTTACTAGGTTCAAAATAAATACAATCAGCGTATGGGCAGTACATTGATGAGATTATCAGATATCAGCGTGTTTATACGATCTGAATAGCATTGTATGTAAGCTCGCGTTGGCGAGGCTCCAAGGTCATGCTTTTATTTCATATTTGCGCATTCAATAAAATTGTTCCTGCCGTTAGGGCCAAAGAAAGGCAGCATGTTTTCGGTAAATTGATGAAATGAGTAGTTATCAGCTTATTGATATAATCAGGACAGAATTTAATGTGAGTTCGCGTTGGCAACGCTCCAACGTTTCACGTTTATTTGTATTCGCCTTTAAACAGAATTCTTGATGCTACGAGGTTCGAAGAGAGGGTAAAGTCAACATGTGGAAAGTAAATTGACGACAACGTCAGTTATAAGCATGTTGATATAAAGAAAACAAATATTTTTTTATTTGATAGAGACATATTCATAAATATACAAATCATAATTAAACCCACTTAAAAATCAAGCAAGTGGGTCACCTGATGGTAAGTGATCACCGCTACCCATAGACAACTGCAGCACAAGAGCAAAGCCAGCGTTTGAAGGAAACAGACTCGTTTTTGAAGGTTCCAATACTATATATATTTCTGTTTGAATATACCTATAGTCCCAGCGAACCATTATTGTCACCCCGTGTCAACGATGTGAGAGCGTGTTGACCAGACGCTCCAAGGTTTAACCGCGTTTATTTTTATTCGCATAGATCTGCGAGTGTTCCTCAACGAGAACGAAAGATTTAATCACAATGAATTAAAAGCTCCATTGTTAATTTGAAGGGTTTATTTCTTGGAAAATATATGTCCTACAAAGTCGCAGCAGACGTCAGAGAATTTTCCGCGAACCGCTAACTTGTTACTAAAACTTTTGAGTTTGAATCGAGTTGGACTTTAAAATATCAGTCTTGTAAAATTTATTCCAGAACTTTGTTGTTAACACCCTTTACATCAGGAAAATAAAATTAATAAAATTGAATTAAGAATTCAACGAATAAGCTTTATTTTGCAATAACATGTTATCCAAAACACTAAATTCTATATCATTGAAAACACAAACATATTTCAGGTTTAAATATAGTTATAGCTACCGCACTAATAGTATGATTTTTTTTATTTTAGAAGTCGTTTGCAATTATTCACAATCCACAGCTCCCTATTTGTATCCTATAATTATTTTCCCCTCTAATTCCAGCAGCTAGATGAGCACACAAACATTCTATTAAAACTGCTCGGCGCTCCCGCTCTGAGCCTTTAGTCCGTGAGCTGTCAGGTTCAGCGGCTCGCATTATTTTCTAACTAGAAGATAATCTTACATTGTTGCGATACAAAAACAACGAGCAAAGTTGAATTAAATATTATTTATGTACATGTAATGTAGAATATTGTTCGCTTTACTTTCCTACCCAACATACGACACAAAGGCTTCGTTTAGCATATTATATATGGAATCAAAATACTGATAAGTTGCTAGCTTCATCGATTTTTGTCCATTATCTCGACTGACTTATACGGTATGCGCTGGAAAGGAAGTAACTGGTACATTCTACTTTTTTAAGAGATATTGACGTCAAAATTTAAAAAAATTACTCATTAAAGGATCACTCATTTGACCTCATGTCCTCTGTTTAGAAACCTTTCCTCGCCGCGTGGACGTACAATATCACATAATTAGATGTAGTTCTTTAAATCTCTATAAAATGAATTTTTGAAGTCCACAAAATCAAAAGATATTAAGTGTGCCGTGAATATTAAGTGGTTTCTGATATGTACAGCTTTGCGCAGCGCGGCACTTTAAAAACAACGTGGTGAGATAACTTGCATTTTAATCATGCCATGACTGATTTCTTAAGTAATCACATTCTTTTAGTGAAATATATGGCCTGTGTCTCAATGGTAGCCGATTTTGAGATATAGCACATTTCCATAAACCGCAAATACAACTTTGTTATTCATACAAACTCTATGAAAAACAAAGTAATTTTTGATGACAAGAAATTAAAGTGGTATTTTAGCTAGGTGGAGGTAATCAGTATGTTAAGTAGATATTAATCTATACTTGCTACTGAGGAACCCTTCAAGGGCTAGTCCATCTTGCACTTGGCCACTTTTTTCCTTTTCTCGCGAAAAAGCATGGAAGATTAGATGTTGAGGGTTAGCAATAAGCATTTCTAACTACTGTGAGTTCGATCTGTAAATTAATGCTTTAAAATTTCACAGGTAAATAAAATATGTTCTCGTTTTAATCTAGGTAGGTATATGAAACTCTGGAATAAATTAAGGTAAATTAACTTTAACCATGTATATGCTTTGTATCTCTTTCATAATCTCCGCCTTGATACAGCCAGCGTTCAGGGATTCTATTAACATTCCGTCCCGGCGGCGCGCTGCAACCCTTTATCTCGGGCTGTCAGGTGCAGCGGCGGGCGAGTCGCCCATCGATTGCTCTATTTTCGTCCCGCCGCGGCCGCAGACTATTCGCTTCTGTATGCCTTGCATATCGAAAAATGTGAATACTATTTTTATTATCCGACATTGCCAGAAGGAGGGTCATGTCAAGGCTGTGCACACTTGTCCTCTTCGGTATGCTTAGTAACGTACATAGTTTGATGTATTATAGCTTTGGAGATGTTGTTAGATTCTTAATTGTAATAGTAACACAGGGTTAATTAAAATTATAAACAAGCGAATTGTATCCGCCAAATAACCAATTTTATGTTTTAAAATTAAACAACTTAATTTTGTAATAGGCCTACTGTAAAAATTATTAAAAACAAAATGTACTTTGTGAAATCCGCTCATTGCTGTGAAAACAGTTAAATCGCCAATAATACTGCTAACACTTAAGAAATATTGCTATAACGCGAGTAAATTTGATCTTCCCCTAAAGGGATGATTTAGCCCGTCAAATACTCAACTTAACGTATGGGACCAATGTTGGAAACTTAAAAAAAACACACAGTTTCATACAAAAGTAGTTCAGCCGGCCCGGCAGTTTGTGTTTTATTTAAGTTCCCAGCATTGGTCCCGTAGTAAAAGTTGTTCATATTCGTGGGCTGAGTCATCCCATTTAGGGAATGACGAAGGTTATTTTACACGCTGTAAACAGCGCATTTGGTGCGAGGTGGTGACCGAAACATGCGTATCGCGGAATTTACGGCCGAGCCATTATTCTGCGGTCACAGATGATTAAAACTGCGGCGTGACCGCGACAGCCCGCGCTGTAAAGTGTGCAGCTGATACTCGACGTCATAATATGACTAAGTACATAGAATTTTTAATTCTTAATTTTTAATATTATTTTGTTCTAAAATAAAATATTAGTATCCATATTCAGTGATTATACTAGCGCCGATGCATAATAACGCATATATTTTCAAAGGAAAATTGTAGCTATCGTCGATTAAATACATCGCACTCTGGAAGAAGAATCAGAATTAGTGTAATGACATCCACATAATTAGTATCCTAATCCTCCCTAACTAATCCCAATCCCAACTAATATTATAAATGCGAAAGTCAGTTTGTTTTTTTGTTTGTTTCGCTTTCACGCCGTATCTACTGAACCGATCATCATGAAATTTTGCATGCATATAGGTTAGGGTACCGAGAAGGACATCCCATCCCATCCCAACTAATATTATAAATGCGAAAGTGAGTTTGTTTATAAGGACATAGGCTATATATGACGCGGGCGAAGCCGCGGGTAAAAGCTAGTATTATAAATGCCAAAGTGAGTTTGTTTATTTTTTGTTTGTTTGTTACGCTTTCACGCCCTATCTATTGAACCGATCATCTTGAAACTTTGCATACACATAGGTGAGGGTGCTGAGAAGGACATAGGCTATAATATCACGCGGTTAATAATAATAATAAAAATACAAAAAAGCTAAGCAATTGGACGAGACTGCGCTGAGAGCCGTTTAGCAAAATTAATTAACAAAAGCAAGATGAGCCAAACTGAACACAGACTTTCCGACTGCTTGTACCTATGAACTAAGAGTAAAATAATTACAACCGCTTTCAAAACAATAAAAAAATTAAGCCTCAATTACGTCGAAAACATACAAGTCAAATTTGGTTTAAGGCGAAGTGAAGTAAATTATTTGTTGTATTATTGGTACAAGTTTTCACTATTTTTAATTTAATGAATTGTAATTTACTAGGGTATTAAAAAAAAATATGTTTATTAGGTAACAATATTTATCAAACATAGGCAGTTGCTGGGGTCTCCTTTTAAGCAAAAAATGCTTGTGCCAGGAAACCCCGCTCTTCTTATCGCTAATTACAATATGAAGTTACCAAATAAAATAACATAACGTTTTTAATATACAACATAAAATTAAATCAAAGAAATGAAATAAAGTGTGTATGAATGTGTGTGTGCGTGTGTATGAATGTGTGTGTGTGTGTGTGTGTGTGTGTTTGTGTGTGTGTGTTTATGTGTGTGTGGGTGTGTGTGTGGGTGTGTGGGTGTGTGTGGGTGGGTGGGTATTTGGGTGTGTGTGTATGGGTGAGTGCTTGTGGGTGAGTGTGTGTATGTGTAGGTTTGTTTTTGCGGGTGTATAGACATATTATATTAAAATACAAATAATATTATATTAATCCTAATGTAAAATTCCGCTACTATTTCTTTAAAATTAAATTACTATCCAATTATATTTTATTACAATTACAATTCAAATACAATTCAATTCTATTCAATTGCAATTCAAGTACAATTAAATGAAAAATTAATTGCTTAAAAATAAGTTACAATTCAATTTATTATTTTCTCTTTTTTTTTGTATGTATGTTTGTAAAAGTTAAAAGTCTCAGCTGATGAAAGTCTCCAAATCTTCATAGGATTTATTTTTTAACCACGTTATTAATGTTGCTTTACACTCATGGTGAGGTTTATCGTATATATGTAGTATTTTATTTAATTTATTATATAAGATTGCAGATCGAGAATCGAGCTGTACAACTGCAAACGAAGTTCTTGTTTGTGGGATTTGAGCAACATTGTGCCTTCTTCTCTTCGTCATAGTTTCAGGGTTAAACGGTAATTTTTTATGCTTTTTTAGTACAACTTGCAGTATGTATAACTTCCTAACAGACAGTAAGTCGTATGTCAGGTATAGTTCCGAAGTCGGAAAAGTTCTTTTCTTAAAATACATAACCTTCAACAGCATTCTCTGAGCTCGTTCTACTTCTAGGAAACGGGTTTTTAAAGCACCCCCCCAGATCGGTATGCAGTATGTGATAACAGATTGAACTAATGAAATATAGATGTAATTTAAATGTTTTTTAGGAACTAAATGGCGCAAGATCTTAAACATCCATATAAATTTTCGGATTCTGGTAGTTATTAGTTCTATTTGAGGATACCAGGACAGTTTTTCGTCTACAACTACACCCAAATACTTAATTTGATTTACTTTTTCAATCGAAGGACACGTACAGTAAGAGTTAGGGATTTTGCCACATGTATGTATTTTTACGTCAAAATTATGGGTCGGCTGCGAGTTTCTGTAAATACTATAGCATACGTACTTTGTCTTATTGGTATTTAATGTGAGAAGGTTAGTTTTAAGCCATTTAGCTATCTCAGACATACCATTTTCGGCACATACTCGAGCGTCCTCCCAACTCGACCCAGTAAAGACGATAGCGGTGTCGTCCGCGTAAGAGAATATTTTTGCGTTCTTGAGCGTAAGGTTGCACAAATCATTTATATAAATGAGAAAGAGGGTTGGGCCTAGAACACTTCCCTGCGGGACACCGTAGTTTATGTTTTTACTGTCACTAGTAGTATCGTCAAGTTTTACCCTCTGGGACCGATCCGTGAGGTAGTCCTTAAAAATGGATAATTGTTTCCCTCTTATTCCAACCTTTTCCAGTTTATGCACAAGTATGGGAACAGATACAGTGTCAAAAGCTTTTTTAAGGTCGATAAAACAGGATAGACATTTTTTACCTTTGTCTATGTCATTAACTATAGTTGACGTTAGGGATGTTATAGCATCTTTAGTACAAATTCCATTTCGAAAGCCAAATTGAGCATTAGATAGAATGTTATGTTTATTAAGATAGTTTATTACTCTAGTATTCAGTAGTTTTTCCAGGATTTTAGCTATGACTGTTATAACTGATATTGGTCTATAGTTGTTAACATCTGCTCCGCTCCCACCCTTGTGCACAGGGGTGATAATGGACTCTTTAAGTAAAGATGGAAAAGTTCCCGTTTCGAAACATAAGTTAGCTAGGTGAGCAATAATAGGTGAGATCTCATTAATTATATATTGTATAAATTTAGTAGGGATATTATCACATCCCGGAGCACTTCTAGTTTTAAGATTTTTAATTAGGTTTCCAACTTCCTCACAGTCCGCGTCCAAGAGATCAAAAGATTGGGTTTGACTAGGTAGGTTATGCAGGTATTTATCTATGTCATCTTTGCGTATAGAAGCTTGAATGTCATTTGCAAGTTGACTACCAATATTTGAAAAATAGTTATTTACGTAATTCGCTGATTCAAGGGGAGTTGGTTTTACATCAATTAATTCAGAATTCGGGTTATTATTTTTATTATTGTAAGTCAGAAGTTTTATGTTTTTCCAGAGTTGTTTATTATCTTTAACAGAAATATCAATTAGGTTTCTTTCATAAGTTCTTTTTGTTTTTTTAATTAGATTATTACCGAAATTCCTGTACCTGTTGTACGTAATCTTTTTAATTATATTTTCAGGATCATCACGTAGTTGTTTTTGTAATTTATTACGATTTTTTATGCAATTTAGAATACCTTTTATCATCCAGGGTTTTATTGTACGCTGACTTTTAGGGATTAATATAGAAGTGGAGGTTTCCTTCAACGATTCAATAATATTATTTATTAAAGTAACAGAAATTATGTTGGGATCTTTGCAAAGAAGCAACTCTGATATTTTTTTCTTAAGTAAGTAATTTGATGCGCTTTCAAAATTAAATTTTAAGCTATTAGATTTTTTAAATTTGATATGATTTAGGACTTATAGAATTAATTGCTGGGTGGCGCTAGTGTGTGAACTCACTTCGCCTTAAGGGGGAACACTAGGCACAGTAGCGACGCCAATCATTTTATTCCTAATACTTTACAAATAGAAAGAAATTCAAGAATATAAACAATACAAGTCTTAGTAAATAACCTGAAGTATTTTTGGAATCATGTTTTGATATTATGAGAATCAGTCATTGAGAGAAAAAGTGATAACCGCCAAAAACGGCCGTTTTTGGCGGTAATCAGATTCTCATAATTCTCACTGATTCCGATAGTAATAAACATGATTCAAAAAATACTTCAGGTTATTTACTAAGACTTGTATTGTTTATATTCTTGAATTTCTTTCTATTTGTAAAGTATTAGGAATAAAATGATTGGCGTCGCTACTGTGCCTAGTGTTCCCCCTTAAGAAATCTATGTTATACTTATTTTTATATAAACAGAGCAATTTTAATTTAATTCTTCCGGAATGACAAAAATCGCTCCATGATTTTTTTATTAAGTCAATGCCTAATTAAACAATGTCCCTGAAAGTTAAACCAGTAAAAGCATCCGAACTGGGCTTTTCAGAAGCTTTCATTAACTCAGTTAATATTTAACACTGTTTGAGTTGCGCTTGTTTCGTGTCTCCGGTAAAAAGCGTGCCGTCTAACTCGCGAAGTGGGTTCGGCGGCGGAACTCTTTCTGATTGTGCTTTGTCCGCTCCACGCCCCGCTGCCCGCCCCACTGCCCGTGCCGCCACCCGCGCCGCGCGCCGCATGCTAATCAGCAGTTAATTAAGCTATCATCTGTATTCCGCACCCGCACGCCTTTCATTAAGAGCTCGGACGATCATAACGATGGCTTTGAAGAGCTTTTTGTTTAAGATAATGATATACTGACCGACACGTATGATGATGTTGCACGCTCTTTGTGGCCAAATTATGCTTGTGTTTTGTTAGCATTTTGTTTGTTGTGATGTAAGAAATGCATGTCTTAGGTAATCACATGATTGCCTATTGGTAAACCTTTGGGTTGAAATAATGTTCGTAAAATAAATTATGGCAAAGTGAGAAAATTATAATTATAGCAAAACTTGCTACACTTTATTTATATTCCAAGCACATTGAAAGTGGTGCGTTACTTTAGTTACAGTTTCCGCGTCACGCACGGAACAACAAAATAAAAGAAAGATTTTCGCGACAGGAACTTTCGGCAATGGAGCCCAGATGATGTTAATACACCTTTAGTAGTGCGCGCCTTGTTTTTAGGGTTCCGTAGTAAACAAGGAACCCTTATAGTTTCGCCATGTCTGTCTGTCTGTCTGTCTGTCTGTCTGTCTGTCTGTCTGTCCGTCCGCGGTTTTACGCAGAGACTATAAGTACTAGAAAGCTGTAATTTGGTATGGATATGTATATTAATCATGGCAAAAAAGTGGTAGAATAAAATCTTGAAATAAAATTTTTTTTAGGGTAGCTCCCATACAAGTAAAGTGGGGGAGTATTTTTTTTTTCTCTATTTACCCATCGTGTGGGGTATCGTTAAATAGGTCTTTCAAAAATATTGTGAAGTTGAGAACACCATTTTTCAATTTAGGGATCCGTTTCCGAAATATTTGGTTTTAAAGTGCGAATTTTTGTTAGAGGTAAGTGTCCCCCCCCTCTATCTGCTAAACGGTTATATATAGACACGTGAAAAAAATTACAGCAGTAGTATATATACTGAAGTTTAAAGAAAAACTATCAGAGCTGAGTACTAAGTACAAACAAAAAAGTTATAGGCAACCAACTTATAAACTGTAAAATTTCATACTATTTTCATTGTTAGATGTTTTTGGTCGTTAAACTGTAAGGTGCGAGTGTGAATAGTGTGAACTCAAAGTTGTCATTCGCAACTACGGAACCCTACACTGCGCGTGGCCCGACACGCACTTGGCCAGTTTTTTTCTTCCTTACTTGGCACAGGTAAATTTTTATTTCAAAAACTTTTTAGTTTAGTGTAAGGTGGAAGTGCTGAAAGTCAATTGCTCTGGATCTACATTTGATTGGAATTGCCGCACATAAAAGATTGGTGCCTACGCGACCCTTAGCCGGACGTGATCGGCAAATAATGGCGATGCCGTAAGCAGTTCAGTAATGAGATGAAGGCGCCGGACAAATGTGATTGATGTGTTTTGGCTGTTGATCCAACGTTTTAAAACGTACGCGCGTTCACAATCTCACGTTAGAATTGATAGTTCATAGTTAGTGCTACTTGACTGATTAAGATTTACGAATAGCCAATTATGTCAGAATGATATACAATGCATTTGGAACCTACATTTTGTTTAGCTTTGTATCAGTAAAGCAATGCAAGCAAGATTCCCCCACTAAACACCCAACATCCACTTTACTACTCCGGACACTATAAATATTTGGTTACTCTTCTATACATATTCATCATAAAGTTACGTCATTGGCATTCCAATTCTACTGAAAAGGTCTTAATAGAGTAATCCGAATTGGTAAATCAGTAAATCAAACTCTAAGAGTTTATTAACTACCATAGTATTTTTTACAATATATTTAGGCTTCTATTTATATGAGTCTTATAGTAGTCTTTGAAAGCAGGCCTTAAGTAGAAGATACGCAGCGAGAGGCCTAAAAAGGCCAACTCGTAAATAACGTCGCGTAATTGGCGGCCGACCGAATTTCGCCAATAAAACTCATTATAATTCATGGCGCCGCCGAAGCCAATAAAAATATGTCTTTCAACTAAATTGTCCAGCGACACCCGCATTACGGAATATTTTATGTGGGGTAAAGGCTCGAGCATATAAACTCTGGTAAGGGCTATTTTGCGATACTATGAAAAACGAATATCAACAGTTTACTTAGAATGTGTTGGAATGCACAGGTGTACGAATAGTAATAATCGCGTAAATCGCTGGATATATCCTGTTAATGCGGTGTTATCTCGGGAACCAATATTGCGACTGTCAGACGTGCTTATTGCTCGCACTTTGCGCAGGAATTCTCCTATAACATTTATGTCGCAGGGGACCGGACTCGATATTGCTTCGGTTCGCTGTAACGTCTTGACCATTTGTTATATTTCACCAAAGAAGTTCCGTGAACTGGGCGTCCATGTTTTGCTGGTGATGAGATGGCTCTTGGCGGCGCTATGCCCTGACGCGACGCGACGGAGGCGTGACGGCGACGCGGGGCGGACTTATAGATTACAGCATTTCCGAAAAATTCACTAAGGATGACTTGTACTCGTAATCGTACGACTCAAGAAATTATATTTAATGGAAATTAAATTACTTAAATGAAGTTGATTTTACACAAAAACGGAAGAGCGACGACTAAATTAGATAAATTATTTACAATTTTAAGGGCTTCTCGTACTTAAAATGATTCAAGCTTTAATTGAACTTGACGCAAAATCTTGGATATTACATAAGAATCTCTTCCTGACGTCCGTACACTCTGTAATTAGGTATGCTAGCTTAATTTCAGTAAACGTGCAATATTATGGCAATATGCAATACTGTGGAGCTAGGTGATGGAGTGTGAAGGTCTGTACCGGTAGTTCTTAAACTTTATATACGTTGAACCCCTTTTGGAAAGGAAAATATTTATCGCAGCCCTAAACTAACATAGCGTTACCAGCTGAAAAGGGAAATTGACAGGTGTTTTAAGTACCCCTGGGGCTCTGCGGAGCACACTTTAAAATGGAATGGCATGAATTCACTCATCTATAATGTAATTTTGTCTCAATTTTTTTATTAATACATCTAAGTCTTAAAAAAACTACTTTATATACTCCATATTTTTGAAAATTACAGGGTATTCAATTAACCAAAATAATGTACTCCATAGTGAGTCGTGAAATTGGTTCTAGTATGTTTCAGATGCTATCGATTCTAATACAGCCTACTTTAAGTGCGCACTACACATGCCGGAGTTGTAGGCTCCCGGAGGCGTCCCGCGGGTAAGTTCTAAAGTTTTTAATTACGTGTTGCCACAAACACGAATCTCCACAACCTACGTGCTAACTTTGATAACCTTTGTTATAACTTTGACGTGCATTATTGCATGCCATTGGAACAGTATTTCTGCAGTGTATAACATGAGAAAAGAATTTTGTTTCGACGCTTGTTAACTCGAAATTTAAGTAAATAACGTAAAAACTGCTATGCATATAGTATACACTTCTTGCTAATATTTTAGATTAACTCGTGCTGTATTTGGCTTATGATAAGCCAAATACAGTACAGCACGACTTATCATTCTACGAGAATTTCAGATATACATCATTTTCCGAAATGTTTTAATTGTTTCTTGGTTCATCAGATGGCAGAGTAGAATAAGACTACTCTAAGTCTTCCCGTAAATGTTGTAGTAGGTGACTTAGGAAACAAGCTAAAAAAAAGCTTATAAACATCTAAGAAACTCCTCCAACTCGTCTGGCAAGCGTAGAGAGTGAAGGCCAAATTTTTTGACTACTCAGGCTAATATATGGCTCTGGTAGTGCTTAAAAGGCATGCTTCTGAGTGGAGACTAAAAACACCTCATGATGATGATATTTCTTCTTATTATTTTGCTTACACTTTCGAATGTTTTTCACATATTATTATGTTTCAGAATTGCTGAATTGTATCTATCATAAGGCTCCGCCGGTGAGAGCAATGAGCCGTGACTGACAGCTCCGCAGACTCAGAGTACGGGCACTGAGGAATTTTAATGAAATACCCGAGAGCTCCCTCCAGCAACTAGAGCTGGGGATGTCAAGTATGACGATTTTGCTAGGTACTGCAACGGGTGAGTAGGGCTTCGTGCTAAAAGAAATAATACTGAATTTACAATATACTTTTTATTATATTATATTCGTTTCTATATCCTCATACAAGGTACGTAGGCCAACTTCTGTGTCAAACAAAACTACTATCACTTCTTAAAGAAGCCCAGACTATAGTTTCTTTTGGAACACATCAAAAACGTTTCAAATATCCTACTGACAACTCCCCGCTACAGTACACACACTTCTCGCCCATAGATCTTATTTCACTAAACTCTTACTACTTGAAACATCCGGTCGCAATTTAAATTTAATAGAACCGGTCAGGTTGTTAACCAACCTATTAAAATTTCTCGAGCGTTTCGTAAGTTAGATAAGAACATAAAGTTAGATTCTCTATAACGACAGTATCTATAGATCTACGAATAATTCTAAAGATTCAAATTTATTTGTATGTGTTTAACCGTATGTTAGTTTCATCACAGAGCAAAAGTACCTCTACAAGTTTGTAGCATTACATACATAAAAATTAATTTTTCAGATGTAAAGGGTATCAAGCAAAGTTCCGGAACAAATTTTACAAAACAGGTTTTGTAAAGAATAACTCGATTCAAACTCAAAAGTTTGGGAAAAGTTAGTGGTTCGCGAAAAGTTCTCTGACTTCTGCGCTGTGCTACTATGTGCGACGTTTTTCTGATAAGAAATAAATAGGTATATCTTGAAATTAAGAACAAACAATCAATTATACATATATAAATACTACCAAAAGAATGATGTGTTAAAAATAATGAAAACCAGCTTTCTTAGCAATTTTTTTTTCTTATTTTTATTTGTTCATGTGTTTGCTGTTCTCTATAAATAAAAAAAAAACATAAAAAAACAAAACTGCACGTGTAGTCGAACAGACCCAGTAAATCATAATTTAATGATGATAGCCCCCATATATACAAATCTAATAAATTATTTCCGTGCATACATATACCTATATTTTTAATTGTTTGTTGTTAAAAGTTTTAATTTAATGTTGTAAAACGCTTCCTGTCATGCGAACTGCGTAACAGCAAATTTCTTTGCAAGGCACCCGCCTTTCTCGAGATACAGGTTTATTCCTAGTTCGGAAGCACACATGGGTCTAAGCGATAGACCCATGTGTGCTCCATGTACATAAACATACTTATGTAAATTGATACTTTTAAAGAAACGCCAATAAATATATATTTTTTTTAATACACGTAACATTTAAGCATCACCGACGTACACGCTGATAACTAACGGTCTTGCCCGTCAACTACTGTCAACATGCTGACTTTATTTAATCTTCTGACCTCGTAACAACGGAAAGAATCCTATTGAACGAGCGAATGCAAATCATTGCGAAATCTTGGAGCGATGCCAAAGCCCTCCGACATTGTCGAATGGTGTTCAGATATCAACACTTTGATAACTGACAGTCTCGTCAGAGTACTGCCTACATACTCACATTACCAACAACAGGAAGAATCCTTTTGTACAGCATAAATGCAAATAAACACGAAGCCTTGGAGCATCGCCAATGCGCTCATATTGCCCGAGTCTGTTCAGATTATATCAATACACTGATAACGGGCGGTCTCAGATGTATTGTCACCATGCTGGCTCCACTCCCGCCATACACATAAAACCACCAAAGAGAGATTGCTATTGAAGTGCATAATACAATAAACTTTCCCAAACCTTGGAACGCAGCCAACTCGAGCTCCCATTTTGAAATTTCGTTCCTATAATATCATACGTAAATAAATTTCATCAAAAAGCATCAACCTAGCTCAAAAACTTCATCTTTTTGCCACCTTGGTGCACCAACTAAACAATCTAAAAATAACTGCGATGACATAGACTTCATTAGGATTGTATCGGACAATTAGTGAGCTCCCAACTGAGCAGACTCTGAGAGATACGGCCGTGGAACTGCGCGATTGCACATAAAGCCTTGACGAAGCTTGGAGTCAAGCCAACCGAAGTAGCTACACTTATGCCATAAATATATTCTCATAGCAATGTCCCGCGACTTCTTCCGCATGGCTTACGATTTTATCACAAGATTCTAGATTCAAACGTTTATTTAATATAGGTTTTTTTGAACACTTATTTATTGTCATATTTGTGGTTACAATTTTTACAACTAAAAATTAGGTTGACGTCAATAATTACTTAAGGTTAAATTTAGGCCGCTTTCAAAGCGGAGCACAGAAGAAACGGCAACAAACTGCACGGCGCATTTTCTCCAAGCGACGCACATTGTCTTTCTATACTCCTGGGCTATCCCTCGGTCCCTGGACTCCGGGTTTCGAAGTATTTGGGGAGACGATGTAACTAAGAACACAATTATTACATAGACAAAATTGTAACAGAAGGGACGAGGCAGGGTCGCTGATGATGTGGCTTTTGTAATTAAACACAGAACTTGCGCGTAACAACGAGTATTTTAATCCATTATGGACAGTCAGATTAACACTCAGCATAACAATATAGTGGCTAGGCTTATGTTGTGCGGTCGGCTGCTCGGCAAAAAGTGACGCGTTCGCCCGGCGGAGCGCGCAGCGGTGAATACAACGGCGATATGGCGGGCAGTGGGGCGAGCTATGACGTCACGCCGTGTCGCAATTCAATCGTTGCGTTACAATCGGCCATCCTGCAACAATTGCTCCCGCAATGAGAGCAATACACCAGATTAGTCAAAATTGTCAAAATCCGACTATTTTTTTAAGGAATACTCTAATAGACAGAAATAAGATCAAGGCTAGGACTCATGGGGACATAACATGGATTGAACGCCTGGCTTTGGCTTAGGCTATAGGCTTTTCTTAGGCGACACACTTGACTGTGATCCCTGACTTGGGTTGGATCCCCGACTTGGCTTGGATCCCTGGCTTGGCTTGGCATGGATCCTTGGCTTGGCTTGGCATGGACCCTTGGCTTGGCTTGGCATAGACCCTTGGCTTGGATCCTTGGCTTGGCTTGGCATGGACCCTTGGCTTGGATCCTTGGCTTGGCTTGGCATCGACCCTTGACTTGGATCATTGGCTTGGCTTGGCATGGACCCTTGGCTTGGATCCTTGGCTTGGCTTGGCATAGATCCTTGGCTAGGCTTGAGCCCTGGATTGGCTTGAGCCCTGGCTTGGCTTGAGCCCTGGCTTGGCTTGAGCCCTGGCTTGGCTTGAGCCCTGGCTTGGCTTGAGCCCTGGCTTGGCTTGAGCCCTGGCTTGGCTTGAGCCCTGGCTTGGCTTGAGCCCTGGCTTGGCTTGATCCCTGGCTTGGCTTGAGCCCTGGCTTGGCTTGAGCCCTGGCTTGGCTTGAGCCCTGGCTTGGCTTGAGTTCTAGCTTCGCTTGAGCTCTAGCTTCGCTTGAGCTCTTGCTTCGCTTGAGCTCTGGCTTCGCTTAGGCCCTAGCTTCGCTTAGGCTCTGGCTTCACTTGGACTCTGGCTTCACTTGGGCTCTGGCTTCACTTGGGCTCTGGCTTCACTTGGGCTCTGGCTTCACTTGGGCTCTGGCTTCACTTGGGCTCTGGCTTCACTTGGGCTCTGGCTTCACTTGGGCTCTGGCTTCACTTGGGCTCTGGCTTCACTTGGGCTCTGGCTTCACTGCTCTGGCTTCACTTAGGCTATAGCTTCGCTTGGGCCCTGGCTTCACTTGGGCTTTGGCTTTGCATAGGCAATGGCTTAGCTTAGGTCCTGGTTTCACTTGGGCCCTAGTTTCGCTTTGGCTCTGGTTTCGCATGGGCCCTGGCTTTGCTTGGGACATGGCTAAGCCTTGGTCCTGGCTTCACTCGAGTCCTGGCTTAGCTTGAGTCCTTACTTGAGCCACAGGCTTAGTATAGCCTACTGGCTTGGCTCAGACCCTGGCTTTACTTGAACTACTAGCTTGGCTTGGACCCTGGCTTTACTTAGACCACTAGCTTGGCTTGAACCCTGGCGTAACTTGGATCACTAGCTTGCCTTGGGTCACTAGCTTGGATTGGACCATTGACTTGGCTTTATGACTAGGTGCCTATACATATACTGAACGCCTCCTTATTACTTTTTTTTGCAATAATACTCATCAGGCTGATAAATAACAAATAGCTAGAAATTTAGTCATTAATTTGACGACTAATCTGGTTAGGAATTGGCAACAAAATTGGCTGACCTGATTTAATTGGCTGTTTTCCTGACTCTGCTCTCGTCCAATGCCGTCTGCATGCCAGAAAACACATCAACACAGTCAGTGTTCACGTAGTGAAGCTCGTACAACCCTCTCAGCCTCGCAGTTGGAAGCAGTTGCTCGACGATAGCTGGATAGTCCACGTGGCTCGAAAACTCCAATGCCAGAAGCGAGGTTCATGAAAAGAAACAAATAGTTTATTCGCCGAAAGCAAAAACAAGCAGCACGTAGATATCTATCGGTCACTGAATATAAAGCGCACAAAACGTTATTTTTATGGCCTATTATTGAAATGCTAAGCAATCTTACGATTGACAATTTTACCGGAAAATTTTAAACGACATTTTGGATGGAAATTGTGAAACGGAAAACTTTTATTGTGACTACGGAAAATGAGGGTAGAATGGACTAATTGAATCGACGTTTAAGAAAAAATTAAAATAAATTAATAGCATCTCGGCGGCAGTACTTAACCTGTGGTGAAAAATCCATTGGCGTGGTGATGAAAGACGATCTCTTTCATCGTGTCCCACTTCTGATTGTAACAGAAGGGACGAGGCAGGGTCGCTGATGATGTGGCTTTTGTAATTAAACACAGAACTTGCGCGTAACAACGAGTATTTTAATCCATTATGGACAGTCAGATTAACACTCAGCATAACAATATAGTGGCTAGGCTTATGTTGTGCGGTCGGCTGCTCGGCAAAAAGTGACGCGTTCGCCCGGCGGAGCGCGCAGCGGTGAATACAACGGCGATATGGCGGGCAGTGGGGCGAGCTATGACGTCACGCCGTGTCGCAATTCAATCGTTGCGTTACAAAATAGATACGTAATAAACAAGCAGAGAAAAATAATACTACATACGTATTATTTAACAAGGTGATACTCTATGACCACACTTGCACGTTATTATCACGGTTTCAGAGTAATTTCCATGGTTAATACTGAGCCACGCGTATACTTTAATTATATTTGGAACGCTTTATATATTTTTAAATTGAAGTAGAAAATAGCAAAGTCCGTGCGCTACAAAAATAGACACGTGATCCAATAAGCTGAGCGAGCTCCTTTGTTCTGTCTTAACTTAAATTGTAAAATAAATGTATCTTCCACGCTGGTCTGGGAAAAAAGAAAAAACGTAGAATGTACCAACTGCTTCTCTTCTCGCGCAGATCTTAAAAGCTGATCTAGGGAATAGTCGTGACGAATTATGTATGCGGCTAGCAACCCATCACTATTTTGGTTCCGTTCTCCAGCTACAAAATAAAGGTTTATTCGCTTCAGGACAGATTCGCGCGAATCTGTCCTGAAGCGAACGAACCAAAATAAATTACCAATGTTTATTTTTTTTTTATTTAGGAGAACCAACAGCTTATAAATATTACAGTAGTATTTAGATAATCAGAAATAGGAAGCCAATGAGAGGTTCCCGCCAATAGTGTTGTTACACCAATACGATGTTGGTTGGTTTTACATGCTAAACGTAGCCTCTTGGTTTTATATGTCTGGGCTTTGTCTACTCCGCAAGGGAAAAAGACGTTATTGTATGTATGTATATTCTATACTAAAGAATGAAACGTTTTGCCATATTGTTAATCTTAACATTGTGCCTGCATTAACATAATAAATAATATCTATTTACACAAACAAGACCATAACACCGACGTAAAAAAGGCTCAGAATACGCTATTGTGTGTATGAGTAGCTAATACTATAAAGTATGTATGTACTGTAAAGTATATGTTGCTAAGTTCATCTTGGCGATTGAAAAATTAAATAGTTATATCCTTATTGTAATTATCAAATTGAGCAGAAATCTGACTAATTAAACGATTACTAAAAAACTTCTGGCAACCATTTGCTGAAGCACGGTAGATTACCGAGCAGCGTGCTTCAATTGCGTAGCTCAGTGCTACGACTCGTAGACCTCACGCTACAACTTGTAGACTTACCGCTACGCCTTACAAGATACACTTCTCTCTGCGTCTCGTAGATTTAAATTTTCTGCCTTCTACTTTTTGTTATTACGTAAACAATAAAACCAGTGAGATTTGGATCATTCATATTTAAATGACCAAAGCTATACCAATCAGTAAATGTCCCTGGAAGTTTATCAAGTAAAAGCATCGAAACCGGACTTTTCTGAAGCGTTCATTAACTTGATTAATATTTAACAATGTTTGAGTTGTGTTTGTTTCGTATCTCCAGTTACAAAATCTGACGCGCGTCTTGCCGAACTCTTTCTGATAGCTTTGTCCGCACCGCCCCGCTCTCCGCCCCGCTGCCCGCGCCACTGCCCGCGCCGCATGCTAATCAGCAGCAGCTAATTAAGCTATAATCCATATTCCGAGCCCGCGCGCCTTTCAATGGGGGCTCGGACGATCATCGCCGAGCTAAGCGCTATTTGTTTAAGAAACCGACTGACAGAAACGTTATTATGTGGCGTGCCTCTTTGAGATAAACTTTTGCAGGTGTCGGTTTTTTTTTTCTAAACAGTAACATCAATTATTATAATACAATATTGAAATTGTAAATAGAAAAAAAAATATTTGGCTATGGTAGGTATTCACAGGAGTTCCTATGTAGATTTTTCTATAAGTTATAGTTATGTACGAAAATGAGTCGCATAATTTCAGGTATTGCTTCCACGTCACGCACGAAACAACAAAACTTTCGGTAACGGAGCAAGGAATAATAACTCTTAGATTATTATTTAGTAATTGAGAGCAGTTGATCCAGCGCTTTAGGATGGCGACGCGTTGTAGGACGGTGACGCGTTGTAGTGGTCTCGTAACGTTTTGAATTGTTAGCACATGCTTAGTTCTACGTGGCGAGAAGAGATCAACAAAATTATCCGATAAGTTGGAAACTTGGATTAGATCAGATTTTGTTAGAAAACCCTTGATTCTAAATTTTAGGTTTCGAGGTCAGAGACAGTAACCTCGTATAACTATCTAGGATAGGAAACGGACACCGGACTCTGAAGTGTTAATAAATAATTACTAATACGCTCTGTTGGCGATGTTGGAGAGGAACAGCGCCACTTACTTTCACAGTCGTGATTTTAGAACGATTTAACAGTACAACGGGATCAGCATTAGTACAAACAGCATAAGCTTCCACCGGCGAGTGACACATGGCACCATTGGACGTAATCTCAGCTGATGTGTCACAAGCGAAACGGCACATTAAGCCGACGCGACTTAGAGCGGATGACGGCATTAAGAGTGAAATAACACAAGCTACAGCAGCGAGTGACATATCCTTGTAAGTGACATCATTGCCCCGCTACCGGCAATCAGTGAAGTGGCTCGGACTCGCGCGTCCGACTCGATAAAACCAACATTTGTCAAGCGTTTCTTCTTACGGAAAGAAAGGACTTTATGCCGGTACTTTTTGCCTCAAGAGTGCGCCATCTAGTTGAATAGCATAAGAAATTTGTAACAGTCTTTTGTTTGGTCACACCCGTCCAAAATAAACGACTGAAGTTGGTCTTATCTGAGAATGCGCCATTTGGTTTTTGATTTGTCCATATAATTTACGCAGAACTAGAAACGTTTTTTTTAACATTATCATTCTCAATTGCAAAAAGTGAATACCATCGTATGGGTTTTGCCATACTCACCATGCTTGGAAGTCGGGTTGGTGAGCGAAGTTTGTTTAGTTCATCTCAGTTCCGACGCTGCTGTCCTTCGAAACCATTAACCATTCATCGACGGAAGGGTAGGAGTTTGGTAGACCGGAGAAATCACCTTGGAAGGCTGCGCCGGGCGCGCGCCCCTGATGCCATATCTGCAACCACCGGACTAGTAGTTGAGAATCACACCCCTGATAACATCTCACATTGAATTTTCGTTTAAAAACTGGTGAGATGATAATCATCATCATCATCATCGTTATCACGCTAACTTCAATAGTTATTAAGGAATTAATCATCATCTTTTTTCGCATTGTTCGAGGCTACGCAATCAAACAGGTTTGAATCACCAACAATATGTATGTCACGGCGTCAAGCACAAATTAATAACTTTAATATCAAATTAAAGTCAGTACGCATCTACCAGCCGATCGGCAACTACCATTTCCCTCGCGTATTCACACCATTTAACCATTACGATTTATAACCATTTATTTAACCATTTTACCATACCATAAACTTTATGTAGATATAGTGTATTTTAGTGAAGTGCATTAAATACGAGTACGTTGATAACTAAACCGGGTGTGTGACTGATCACCTCCCAAAGAACCATTCATACCAAAATCTCTCCATTAATGTGTAGCGGGTAAACTCTGATAACTTAGGGCGAACCCCTACAGCAATAATAAGCAATGTTGTTATTAATAACTAGCTGATGCCCGCAACTTCATTCGCATGGATTTTATGACTACGGCATATTAAAATACCTTAATACGAACTAAACATACATAAGAAAATACTTGTAGCAGTGTTATAAAATTGTATGGCATTGCATTGGCTGTTGCTAAATACTGGAGAGCTAAAATATAGAATTATTTTAGACTTTTTGAACCACCGCACCGACACGATAAGAAGAAGACTTCATAGCTAGGTCCAAGTGAGCTAGCGCTACTTCACCAAACTTTGAGATATGGGCAGAATGCCCTCAACCTATCGCACATCTCCAAAGGGTCTTCGGGAGGGACAGACCTCGGCTTTAGGAGTTGCCTGCGTGTTTAAGGCTTGGAAAGACAGTAAACTCTCATGTTTTGCCGTATGGGCTGAAAACTACGTTGCCAAAAGGGGGATCGCTGGGCGATCAACAGTAATATGAGCTAATCGTACTCTACGCACTCTATCCCAGTGGAGAGTGTGACTCTGTAAAATTGTCGATGTAATATTTGGCACGATAATGTATCAGATGTTCTAAATCTTCGATTTTTTTACCTCAACAAAAAATACTAATCAGGCTGAACTACTTTTGCTACAGCGTCATTTTTATATTACTTATACCTTGTTTACCTGGACCATTCTGGTTCTGCGTCAGGTGTTCCACTTTTTGAAATCATTTCTACCTTATATGTTGCCCCGGTTTAATAGCTATATAGCAAAAAAAGTTTCATTGGAATCCGTCTAATATTTCTGGAGATAAACGTGATCATACATACAGACAGACAGAAAGACAGACAGGAAATTCTAAAAAAAATTTTTTGTTTTCTATTATTTTTTTAAGTGTCTTTCTATCCATTTCAGTCAAACATAATAAATGTACAGACAAAATATTTTAACTGTTTTATTATAATTATAGATTATATGTATAGATAATAGTTTAAAAATTTAAGAACACGCTTTGTAATGACGTTTCTTATCCAGTCATGTATTGTCATAAGAACTCAGGCGTGTGCAAAATTTCATCCTAATTGAAGACCGGGAAGTGGGTCAAATTAAGATTCCAAGATTTTCTTACATACATAGTTAGTTACAAGTGAAGGTACTAAAAGCGTGTTAAAAATCAATAAGCAGTAAACATAAACTAGCTTGCTTGCGGAAGAAGTTAAGTAGCAGTTGTTCAAACTAATAAAAGCGACCAGGGAGTAATAATCGATAGGTGGGTGCGGCGCGAAAGAGTGCTGCCGCGAAAATACCGCACTAATGCGTTAGTCGTGTCGCCTGCTGTCGCCGGCTGTCGTCGCGACACGTCTGCTCGGAAAAGATTACAAGCCTTGAAAGTAATGGAGGTTATATTACTAGTTCTTTGCGGAATGTAGCTTGTTAGCCGTCGTTTTTAGCAATCGAGAATGATCTTGTAATTTGTCGTTGGTTCAAACATCGACACGCTAAAAAGAAAAGTTTTTCGTATCACTACAGGCACAAAAATCCCTATATATACTAATATTAATACGAAGATATTTTTGTCTGTATCTCTTACCGCTTCAACCACTGAAATGATTTTGATAAAATTTTCATTGAAAGGTAGTAAGAGTCCTGGAAAAGGACAAAAGGGGAGTGAAAACTAATATTAAAAATGTCCAACCACGTGTAACAGAAGTATTTGAAAATAACTGAATTGGTGTGAGGTTGGTCTCTTTTTGTGAAAAAGATATGACCATTACTTATGTATAAGTAGCTGTCGTTGATGTTATTCATTTGTTACCAACCCAACACGCCATTTTAATTTTATGTTCCTAGGTCCCTAACCTATGTCTACCCCGTGATGGGATACAGACGTAATAACTTGCAGAGATTCACATATTTATATGTAATTTTGTGCGCCATCTTAATACAAGCTCTGCGATTCAGAAAGTGTTGGCCATAACAGCTAAAACTCAATTTCAATTTGGGTAAATTCGATAAATAGTGGTATTTGTGTCGGCTTATCTCGCGCGGCGGGGTTGCCGGCGGGGCGGGGAGCGGGGCGGGGAGCGGGCGGGCGCGGGCTCATCACCGCTGGCTAATCTTGCCGATTAAGAGAAAAAGCGCCTGAAATTCATCGCTGTGCTGGGGCACCATTTTTTAAATCGGTGACTCACTGAAAAAGCATATCTTTTGTTCATATACAAAACTTGCAGCAAACAATTCGGCAAAAACGACCCGTTTGGACTATTTTACCCCGTGGTATAATCGAATCGGCTTAACTAAAATGTTTGTCAGATATAGTTAATGCTCGCTACGTGAATGAAATACCTACTAGCCGTATGTGAATTAGGCTGGCACGTATAATACCATTCTTTTTAGTCAGGAGTTAATAAGAAAATGGCCTAGTTTGAGGTCCTCCCTGACGCCCTCAAAGACCAGAGTTCAAGCAACATGACATGTAAGACATGACTAACATACATTAGCTATGAACAAACATCACTCACCATAAAAAAATTAAAAATAACATTTGCTATGTATTCGCGCACGCCGACCTAGCATGATGTAGCATGATATAAAATATAGATGCCGAATGGTTTGCTGCAGGATTGTATTAAGTTTAAGTATCACACATAAGTCATTTCTAACATGCAACAGACAGTAATATTTGTCAAATTAGGTACAACAATGATCATCTAGTAAAGTCAGATTTTATGGTTAAACTTATTTTACCTTAAAACATCATTATGTCATTAAATATCATCTTATTTAATGACATAATAATGTTATATATATCTTTCCGGCTTTTTACTTCATTTTGCAAAGTTTCCTTTGATTATAAATTAACACCCTTTACATACACGTACAATGACAGTATACAAAACTAAGTATTTTCCAATACTAAGTATTATTGGTTGAAGTAAAGGGGGAAGTAAGGAAGAAAATGATAAACTATTAAATGTTGTGGTCAACACTACGGTGCCAGATTTTTAAAGCTACGCAAAGGCATCTAACGACTTCCCTCAATGATGACAATGGCTTAGAGTGCCTTCTGAAGCACGGCGGAATTCGAGATTTTTTTTATGTCGCTTGTCACCAGGGCTTGCCTGACATTTTAAACACTTATGATGCGCTTACGTCTATTAGGCTTTTGAACTTCTCGAATATTAATGAGACCTCGCAAAAGTAGAACAATCAAACAAAAACTGTTCAATTTGACTGTTAATGCGACACACTGGTTCCGAAAATAGGGTCCCTGATTCATTGCTCTGGCTGCGGGCTGCAGAGTGTGACGCCGGCGCGCCCTCCGTCGTGATTGCCACAAATCACGCGGAGTGTGCTCGATAGCGCAAATAATACTCTTTCTTCAGAGGGAACAATGGCCTTCTTTTACAGGATATAATTCGATTCAGATGAATTTACAATATAGGTTCTTTTTTGGCGAAAAATCGTTTTCACTAGTCCATCTCTGGGAAAATGCGTTGCGGCGGCAGACTCTACTTCGCTGTCATACCTAATTTATTTGCCTATGTTTATGAATATTCAATTAACTTTTATTCACTAATAAGTTCATAATATACTTCTACAGTCAACTCTTTCCTATTCAATTCGTTTGGTAATACGAATCTCTGTATATTTAGTAGTCAGTGTAAAGTGCCTACAAAAATTCTGGATTTTCTTTATATGTCATAGGACGGCAAACGAGCAAGCGGGTCCTGATGGTAAGTGATCACCGCTGCCCATGGACAACTGTAACACCAGGGGTGTGACAATAGTATTGTGGATAAGAATAGGGATATCACCCTTCTTCCACGAAAGGCCCCGGCCGACTGGTGATTCCCAAGGGAACCTACGGGGGGTGGAAAGTTACGTTCTTCCAGGAAGGGCCCCGGCCGACAGTAACTCCACCCGGACGGATGGTCGGGCAACCAACATCTACCAGGAAATCCGCCCCGGATGACGCAAAAGGGAATTACAATCTTCCAGGGAATCCGCCCCGGCCGACTGTAAGCCCTCCCGACCAAATCCACAATCTTCCAGGCAATACGCCCCGGCCGACTGTGGCTCGCACTCTCTCGTTGAGAGAATGCTGCCTAATGACGGTCCGCTCTGCGTTTATATAGGGACGGGCTGCGCTAGTGTGCGTCGCTTATCGCTGCCGGTGACATCAACGATTCATGCCTACGGTAGGCGCGCGCGCGTGTGCGTTTGTGACGGGCGACGGTGTAGTTCTCTACGTCACAGTATTGCTAGCCTTTTTTTTCCCTCCCAAGGGGGGGGGGGGGGGGAGGGGATGGACCTCCAGCTCGCTCACTCACCGAACGAAGCATAGCAGCGATATAGCTACTACTCATACATCGATTTTCTGTGAGAGTGTGGTACTTCCCCGGATGAGCCGGTCCATTCATGCCACATGCAAAAGTGAATTTCGCCAGTAGCGTGGCTGGCCACGACTATATTTCTTATAATTCGCGGTGATTCTTTTTTTTCCCCGATTACTTAAAGTGCATGTTCGTACATATTAACATAACCAATAATTCTGTTTGGTGTATTTTTATTTTATACAGTTCTAAAATGCACAAGTACGTATGTTCACAATAATTGAACTTCAATTACCTACACCGTAAATGAAAACAAGACGCTTATAAAATCAAGCGATAACGTCCATAGCTTTTTCGCGAATATAATCTTAGAGTATGCTTTTGTTATGGCTCCACTGACACAGTACAAGCTGTATTATTTATGAAGTCAATTACACCATGAATGTAAACAACAGTCTCCTGAATGTAAAGCTCACAGTTTGCTCGCGAACGTAACCTTAAAGTATTGTTTGCTTAGGGCCGCGGCGGTCATAAATTAATTATGGCGCCGGTGTTTATTTATTTACGCGTTCTCGGCTATTACCGAATTTCTGAAGTGAGTTTACTTAGCTGATTTATACCGCAATATCTACCGCCTGCGCCCTGAATGCATAAAAAGGTGTTTTATCGCGTTTATCGGCCGGGACGCGCCTCCGATACCAAATAAAAAGAGTACAAAGTTGCAATTTCATGCAATTGAATATTGCCTTTAAATAGTTACACCGAAAGAGTCAAAATAACACAAAGAAGAAAAACACTTATCATCATACAAATGTTAAGCTTCTGAGATGATAATAACTCGAAATCCGAAGTTCAATTATTTTTATGACGGGACGGGAACCCTCTAAAACTTTAACCAGTCACATCGATCGTTTTCATTGAAATTACAATTGATTTTTACATCTGTCAGTTGCTCAGACGTGACAAAACGCTGGATGTCCTTTCATATTTATAACTTTTACTACCTACATCTTTTCAGTTTTTCTTCTATGCTGTTGGTATTCGCCGATCGCTGGAGTTCCGCTCGATAATCCGCAGTCATGCCGCCGCGTGTACTGCCATATATCTCGAGGATTTACGTGTTCTTGTAAGAGCCATAAAACGTCACTATCTATTTGTCGCGGTCGGAGCGAGGGGCGGGGGCGGGGGGAGCGTGCCACGTGAACGAGGCTATAAAAGCGTTACGGAGACTAATGAAGCTGCTTGTAAACCTGTCTGCAGATATGAGATTCTTTTATGAAATTAGCTGCCGTCACTTCTTTCGCATAGGTCATAGCAAAGTTATTGAGCTGCGCTCCAAAATAGTGTCAATAAATATTTAAAAAAATAATGTTTTACTGCTTATTAAGCTTCCGGATACTAAAGGGAGCCACGCAGAGAAACCATCGGGGAAGCTTTTGTAATCCACTGGTATTCATGATACTTACATAGATGAAAGATCGTGGTGTACGATGATTGGTACAGCACTAAGGTGTGAAAATGTAAAATCAAAAGTAAATTAATATAGTAAATAAAACTATATGAGCATTATGTACAACGGACAAATTCATGAAATGTTTTTACGAAAAATAATAGCTATGGTTAGGTATATGTTTTATCAATATTGTAATTATCTGTTGTTTACTATTGTAGTGAACCTTTTGTTTTTGTGCAAATATACTAGCAGCACATAAAGGTCGCATCAAATTCCAGACGGGAAGCAAGTTGCAATGAATAATGCAAATCAGCAATTCATTGTTTCCGTATCTATTCATTTGTATATTCCTCGCATAAATCGGCCGCAGGACGTGCCGGCCAGCACTACATAGTGTGCAGAGATACAACGAACAGGCAGCCAGTCTGTCTGTCTGTCTATCCGTCCGCGGAACTAAGTACTAGAAAGCTGTTATTTGGTTTGGGTATGAAGATTAATCATGCCAAAAGAGTGGTAGAAAAAAATCTTGAAAAAAAATTTTTTTTTAGGGTAGCTCCCATACAAGTATCGTGGGGAAGTAATTTTTTTTTCTCTATTTACCCATCTTGTGGGGTATCGTTAAATAGGTCTTTAAAATATTGTTAGGTTGAGAACACCACTTTTTGATTTATGGATCCGTTTCCGAAATATTTGGTTTTTGTAAGTGACCAGTTGTCATTCGCAACTATGGAACCCTATACTGCGCGTGGCCCAACACGCACTTGGCCGGTTTTTTTCTTTTTATTAATTATTGAATATGTTTCAGGTAAAGCCGACTGTAACCAAACTACTAAACTAAATATTGATTATTTGATTGGGATCAAATGTATGTATGTTTATCCCTCTAAATATTTTTTTATTTCTGGTTTCCGTTTAAAAATGTTTAGCATATCATGTTGCCAAACATACTCACTCCGATGACCTATATGGCCTAGTGGTCATCATGATACCAAATGGTTGGTTGGTGGTTCAATTCCCCAGTTAGGTCAAGATGGAAAATGATCTTATATGCCACTATTATCGGCCATAATATGTATACCCTGAATCGTGCCCCACTAGTATCCCCTACTAGGTCAGTGACCGCTGACCGTCGGATTTTGCAAATTATTTGAGGGGCTTATAATACACATAAAACTTGATAGATGTTTTAAGCCAATAAATACATAATAAAATGTATTTAAAGATGGTGTCAAATCAATGATGATGGCGATAATTCCCAACATTCTGTTGGGAATTATCGCCCTATATCTATCTTGCCTGTCTTTGCAAAAATCTTTGAAAGGTTGGTATTTGCTGCTATATATCCTGCCGTACACAAATTGATTATACCCCAACAACACGGTTTTGTCGAGTGCCGATCTACTATTACTAATCTTATATCATACAGTGGTTATTTATGTGAAGCACTAGACAACAATCAACAAATAGACAGTGTATATACAGACTATCAGAAAGCCTTTGACAAAGTCGATCATAAGATCTTGCTGGAGAAGATAGCTTTCAACGGCATAAGAGGTAATTTATGGCGGTGGTTCAAGTCCTATATTTCAAATAGAACACAAAGAGTAGTCTTTAAAGGGCATGAATCTGAAGTAGTCCGCATAACTTCAGGAGTTCTTTAGGGATCAATTTTAGGACCTCTTTTGTTTACCTTATTTATTAATGACATCAATACATGTTTCAACTTCTGCAACATTCTCTTATATGCGGATGATCTTAAAATTTTTCATATAATTAATGGCCCTTTTGATCATATCAATTTCCAAAATGATCTCGATCGCTTTTCCTCGTACTGTGAAAAAAATAAACTCTATCTTAATCTTAATAAATGTAAATATATTACATTTACTAAAAAACATAACATCAGTGAGCATAGTTACTCAATAAAAGGTGTTCCTCTTGAAAGAGTGCAGTCTATTAAAGATTTAGGAGTCATTTTTGATACAAAACTCACACTGGATATGCACATTGAGTCGATTGTTAATAAGGCATATAAAATGTATGGCTTTGTTATGAGAAATGCAGTAGAGCTTAAGCGGCCCTCCACATACATGTATCTTTATAAAAGTTTAGTTCGTTGTCAACTTGAATACGCAGTAACAGTTTGGAATCCTTACTATAAAGTTTATTCAGACAAAATTGAAAAAGTCCAAAAAAATATTTACGACGTATACAATTTAAGTTTTGTCGTAATAGAATCTCTTATCCTGAACTTTTATGTAAATACAATGTACTAGATTTGAAGTCTAGGCGTTCCTTGTTGGAAGTAACTTTTTTGTATGATTTAGTCCACTCTAAATATGATTGTTCCTCATTAATGAATCAGATATGTTATCGTGTTATCACGCTCTAGAATGAGAAGCTCTCGGAAACAAGAATTATTTGCAACCAATAGAAGTCGCACAAATGCAGGCTCTCGGTTACCCTTAAATAGAATAGTAAAATCATACAACGAAAAGTTTAATGAAATTGATATATTTGCTACGACTAGGTCAACTTTTAAATATGCGGCAACTCAGAAATTGATTGAGTTGTTTCCTACGTAGAACTGGGTGGGACGGACGAGTATCCCGCATAGTGCTAATTTAACCAATTTTTTGATTAAATGGCAGCTGGGCCCAATCTTATGTAGAATGAGTCTCCATATTTATTATTTATAAGCTTTTTATTATTATATAAACACTTACATTTTATTATTATTGTATATTTCTTTTTTTATTCTGGCGTATGTCTAAATTTAGTTTTTTTTTAGAATTGCACTCTTAACTTAATTACAATATAATACCTATAGTAATATGTGGTTAGCGGTGTTGGTAGAACAATTATGTAAGTTATTTTTAAGTGAAATTGTTATCTTAAAAATGTATTGTGCTACTGTTTGTTAACCCTAATAAAGCAAAACAAAACAAAACAAAATAAAAACCGGCCAAGTGTGAGTCAAACTCGCGCAATGAGGGTTCCGTACAATATGCTTCGTGAACACACACACAATGTGCAAAAAATGTTTTATTCAATTGACTAGCGCCATCTAGTGGTGTTTTAGTGAACTATTTCCCTAGATGAACTTATTATTGTGAGTTTACCACTTAATTTTCAAGTGATAGAATTCTTATTATTTTTCCTGTAATCTTCAGGGAATGAACTATATTTTGTAATTTTTTCAAAATTTTCGGCCCAGTAGTTTCGGAGATCAGGGGGGGGGAATGGTCAATTTTTGCCTTCTTTCGTGAATAAAATCAAAAGTATTGATTTTACCCGAACAAAAAAATATATTTTTGAGATCCTCATAATGAGCCCTTTCATTTGATATATGACACAGTAAGTTTTGCAAAACTTTCTTTTAAAATTTTGTAATTGGACCCCCCAAAATGACCCTAATTTCAAAAAAAAATCTTTATTTACTTTGCACATCCGTGTTTAGGTCATAGGAATACACTATCTTACCAAATTTCATCTAATTTGGTTCAGTAGATTCGGAGAAAATCGGCTGTGACAGACGGACGGACGGACAGACAGACGCTCGAGTGATCCTATAAGGGTTCCGTTTTTCAACTTTTGTACGGAACCCTAAAAACGAAGTACCTACCTTCTCAAGGGTACTGAGTGGTAGACACATTAGGACCTTATCCTTCACAATATCATTTACGATTAGAAAACCTTGATCTCTGGACTATTTGTGTTTTGGATGGAGGCGTCGCGTTGCGGCTGATTTCATTACGATACGCTTCGTTACGACACCACGCGCTGATAATTTCACCGAACAAACATTACGGAGCCTTTCTAAATCGTTTTGTATTCTGAATTGTTTGAATTAAAAGATTAAAAGTACTAGATTCGTGATGACTTCATACTCTTTTGCGTTACGGCCTACATAAATAGTTTATCGATAATGGTGACCCAATAATTTATGACTCTTATGAACTACAGTCAATGAAGCCTTTTAGGCAATGTAACTTTACCCAAAAAATGCTTATTTCCTTGGTTATATAATTAATATTAAATTTAAATAATTAATTTTATAGTGGATTTCAAGTTTGTTAATTTGTTGGTTGTCTTGCGTTTTGACCAATCGTCATAAAATTGTACTTACTCTTTGGCTGGACTAAAAAGAACATAATGTATCTTTCATTTGGAAAAATTCTGTACTTGAAAGACTAACGCATGTAAAGTCGTATGTATATTATTTTATGTCATGAGGTATCAAGAAGTTTTACATAGTTCTTCAAACAATGAAGTAGTTTTGCATAGTTCTTCAACATAGTAGACTAATGTACTAATGTCAACCTAGTCTACCTGCGAATTTGAACACTGTAAATAGTTCGAATCGGCAGGTCTATAAATAAGTAATAAACGCAATTAAACTGTTTTAAAAGTATTTTTATTTGATCGTGTAACAATCACGGAATAATAAGAAAAAAAAGAGTGATGTAAATCAAGTCACTTGGAATTTAATGAGCTGTAAACAGCTCAATAAATTACCAAGAGTTGGCAAGATTCACAGTTAATCACTTGAATTCAAAATAAGCTTCTAAATGATGAACGTGCTTTCCGCGGATCTTGTTCCGCCAGTGATATATCGCCCCATCCCGACAGAGTACCCAGCGTGAGTGGCACCCGCCCCGAGTCCCGAGTCTCAAATCTATGCCGGCCGGGCGGACGGTATGCTTTATTTAAATTGCGTACTAGCAACTATCCCAGTACACGTGATATTTTTGCTTAACGGATCATATATCTCTACGCCGACACCTGAAAATTATTATAGCGCGTGAAATCGTAACAAATACAAATAATCTTATTTTCGCATTTATAATATTATTTAGGATTGGAATTAACAAAAAGCACATTAACCTAAAATATCAAATATAGTCTGAAAATTTTTCGTGGTTATATCAGACAAAATTCACCATACTTTACACGGCTTGCGTTTCTATAAAGATTAAGGTATATCAACCCTAGTTCCTAACAAAGTTTCCATTAGGATCCGTTCTTGACACTTTTTTGATGCCAAAAAAAATATATTAACAGCACGTATATTTTGTAGGATATACGAAATAAGTACATATATTTACAGTGCCCTTCGTCCTTCCTAACCTTTAGTTACCCAAACAAAGTCTTTGCGTGGCAAGTACTTTAGTAAATACGTTATTATCTTATTGTCTCTACTTGCGCCATAATATCAAATGCCTAACTTTTGCTCCGTTACTTCGCGTGAATTATGGACCTATGTTATGCGCTGATAGTGTAACCTTAATATTAATAAGTTACTTTTTCATCTCATCACCATCATTAAGTAGGTGTTTTTTAAACTCTACTGCAAGAGCACGGCCCTCTCTGTACTACTAGAACCTAGAGCAGTCCGAGGATTTGGCCTACACTCTCCAAGCTTGCCAGACGGTTCAGAGATGTCTCTTTGATGTTAATAGTCTTTGTTTAGATTGTGTCCTAAATCAGAAGACTTAAGACACACAACATTCACGGAAAGAGTGGGAGTGATCTTATTCTACTCTGCCGGGAAACACAAGGAATTATTTTTTATCTATCCTAATCCTAACTAATATTATAAATGCGAAAGTGAGTTTGTTTGTTTTTTTGTTACGCTTTCACGCTCAACCTACTGAACCGATCATGATGAAATTTTGCATACACATAGGTTAGCGTACTGAGAAGGACATAGGCTATATATTACGCGGGCAAAACCGCGGGTGACAGCTAGTTACAAATAAACATAAACAATCAAAATGTTCTCGTCTCGATACGTAATGCGAAACCTGATGTTACGTTATGAGTTTACCTGATCCCGAGGATTTCACGTCACATTCGTGTTTAAATGTCGCATAAACCAAGCGGGAAAGCCGTCAAAACCTCACTTAACATTCAAGCTCACACCGCCTTTGAATTTCGTTTACGATCACTTGCACTTTTCCACTATTTGTTTCTCATCATTTTAAATATATTAAATTATTTAACTCTAGTTCGGCAAGTCAACTTTTAACAAAACAGAAAAAAATTAACTACCCTCGTCACTATAAACACGCTTTCTTGTAAAGGGTTGGACCAATTATGATGAATCATGTGTAATAACTATCGCCAGATAACAAAAAACCGGCCAAGTGCGTGTCGGGCCACGCGCAGTGAAGGGTTCCGTAGTTGCGAATGACAACTTTGAGTTCACACTGTTCATACTCGCACCTCACAGTTTAACGACTAAATACAAACAATGATATTTGTATGAAATTTTACATTTTCCAGTACATTTTATAAGTTGGTTGCCTATAACTTTTTAGTTTGCACTTAGTACTCAGCTTTGATAGTTTTCCTTTCAACTTCAGTATATATACTACTGCTGTGATTTAGCAGTTAGAGGGGAGGGGGGGGGGGACACGTACCTCTAACAAAAATTTGCAAACTTTAAAACCAAATATTTCGGGAACGGATCCCTTAATCGAAAAGTGGTGTTCCCAACCTCACAATATTTTAAAGACATAATAATAAAAGATATAAAAGTAAAAATTATTTAAAGAACTATTTAACGATACCCCACACGATGGGTAAGTAGAGAAAAAAAAATACTCTCCCACTTAACTTGTATGAGTGCTATCCTAAAAAAAAATTTATTTCCCAATTTTTTTCTATCACTTTTTTGCCATGATTACAATAGATACCTATACCAAATTACAGCTTTTTGGTACGTATAGTCTCTGAGTAAAACCGCGGACGGACAAACAGACAGACAGACATGGCGAAACTATAAGGGTTCCTAGTTTACTACGGAACCCTAAAAACCGCAAATAAATCGGTCACTGCCACCGAAGCTCTTAAGCTTCGGTGGCACAGACAGGCTCCAACATATTCACATATAGTGGTCAAACTTATGACATCCCTTTTTGTGCCGGGGGTTAAATGATGGTATCGTCTTAGTCGATTTTGTCACACCTATTCACAGAGGGCGATATGTGCTACTTTTAATATATGTTCATACTACTACTAACAATAAAAATCACTTTATATTAAAACATTTAAATAAACGCCATCTATTATTTTTACGCTTGAACACATTCTTATTAGTGGACTTACAATGTCTTACAATGACTTTGGAACAAAGCTTGCCAGAGCGGTTGCCTTCGGATGAGACATTCCTGTCGAGTTATTATCTATGATATGACTGTCTGTAGCATTCCTGAACCGACAAATTCACGACTTAGTATTTACTGATAAATGGTAAAAGAAGCACGTTTGCTCAGCCCCAGAAGGTGGTTTCGGATGTCGGATTATATTGCATTTTTCGCGGCGAGCGCTTCAACAATATTATTTCACAAGGGCGAATTCTTTGTGCCTTTGTGGGAAGTTGCGGACTCGGTACAATTATCTTTAATGTCTGGTATTTGTTTGACTGTAAAAAACATTTCTCTGATTGTAATCACACTGAGAGCCACTTTACAAACATTATATTTTACGACTCGACATCTTATTTGGTTTAATTAGTCTATTTGGCGATGTTAAACTTAACGAGAAAAGCCTGTCCCCAAATTTGAATTTTCTCTGACTTTTGTGTGGGTATCCAGACTTTAATCGTTTGCAACGTAACTTTTCTTAGATTATTAAAACATATGATTCAATATGATTTGAACGCGATATTTGTTAGTGGACTGTAAAAATAAAAGACGCCCATTTTACCAACAAAAAAAAAACAAGATTTTTATATCATTCTCTTATTTACAAGTATTGTAAATGCAGCAGGCCTCCTCAGCTGCGCCTGGGCGTATATAATAATTAAAAAGCCTCCAGGAAAAATTCTCTACACTTTTGTGAAAACCCCATCAAAATCCCAGGCGGATTGTTTTTTTCCACCACTTCCAACAACTATCCTTAACCAATCACATACCTGAACATTTCTTACGAATAACTCTATCTATTACTGAAAACTGCATGAAAATCTATTCAGAAGTTTTTTCAGTTTATTGCGTACAGATGTTGTCAGCAACATTATTTACACTTTTCACACCTTTCCGTAAGTCTAAAACAGCGTATGGTATATCTAGTTAAACTGCTGTATAACTACTAATACTCGTAGACGCAAAAATAACAAAGATTTATAGAGTACCAAGCCCGCTACGTTCGCATTTTCATTCGTTACTTCGAATCGGAGTGGAAGCAAACTACTAATTTACGGCGGGATCCCGTGCGCGCTGTGCACGCCACGTGTACGTAGCCAGCCGGTGATGGCGCCGAGCACGCACACGTTAGCAGGCCGGCCTCATATTTTGTCGGAATCGAGTTAGTGCTGACGAGCGATTCTTTCGCCTTAACACGCACACACAGAGGAGGAACTATATAAAGTTAAATAAATAAAATAAATGTATTGTTTTCATCTGTGGGATGGATCCAACTGCTATCAGCCCGGATCCCTGCGGTAGCTATTGGTAGACGTGCCAAAAGACTCGCTGATGATGAGTCGCTTATGATCAGAACCTCAAATTCCGCCGATTAGTTGCAAGTCTGTGTGTCTTTTACAGGCTGCATTTTGGGTAGTGTACACATGATTTTGACCGCGTTTATGTACTAGCATTATACAAGAAGTAAGCTCTGTCAGCTAGCACCTTGTGCTCTCGCCATCATTTCCTCTGCCGCGCCGCGCCGGGCCGCTGTGGAAATCGCTCTTATATAACATTCAGCGTACACTTTGAGCCACTTTCGGCGCGTATTTGATTCATTATTCTTGCGTTATGAGTGAGTTCGCAGTCGCTTGCTGCTCACAACTCTACTGCGACTCTCCGAAGAAAACTTAATCGCTGTGGAATTCAGTAGTTTCACTTTATACTTGCAATGTCTTCAGTTACTGTCTGGGATAGAAGAAAAAAATGGGTAGTATACCCGCTGCTTCTTTTCCCGCACGGACCGCAAAGTGACCAATATTGTATAACAAAATGCATAAATACGTATATATATATATATATATATATTAAAAAAATATAAAATATCGGATATTTTGATACTTATTATAAATATTATTGCGAACCATAAAGTGAGTCATATTTCTTACAAAAGTTTGTTGTTGACAGAAAATAAACATTTCATTTTGTTCTGTGTTACTTTCGTCATGTATTGTTAAACTTTTGCTTGTAGATTGTGGAGCACCGACACTAAATAAACACATATTTTATAACACAAATAAAATTATGTCTTAATCTTTTATCTTCACCATTTCAACAATGTTGTGTTTGTCAGCGTATGATTTATCTGATTTGTATTTAATGTGATAAATCTTTGCTTCTCTGAATGTTCTTTAATTCCATACTTTAATCCGAGTCTTCTAGCTAGCAATAAGACAGCGTAAGTAATCAGAGTAGCTGCTTTATTAATGATTTTCATTTCAGAGCGCAGTGAAGAATGGCCGACGAAGACCTTTGTTTGTCGGAGACTGCACTGCAATGCAATGCATAGTAATGCAGCGCTAATGCAGCGGGCGACGACCCCGCCGTGTTGCTGCTGCTCAATGATACAAACGACGTAAACTGCAAGCAGCAATGCTTGCTGCTAAAACAAACATTCAATTGGGATTCGTGTTGATTGAACCCGGGAGCTGTTGCTTAAGGTTCACTTCTAGACTCCTGAGTAGAGGCGCAGTAGCCTAGAAACATCACAGTACAAGTTGATCGAAAAAGCTACATTTTTGGTAAGTCAATATAACAATGTATGCCATAGGTCATGTCTGCCCCGTTAGACATATTGATGGGTGAAAGATTGCATAGTAATGCAGCGCATCGGCCGCTCTAACCCCAGCGTGTTACTTAGGCTGTGCTAAAATCAAATGAGTGGCGAAACAAAATGGTTTTCTTTAAAAATAAGCTTCAAGTCTAAGTCTGTCATTATACTATAAAATTAATATTGATTACAACATGCGGCAGTAAGTAGTAGTAGATTGTTGCACTGAGCTGAAAGTAAGTTATAATTGCGAGCGCATTATAATTGCGAACACGAGCGCTTATTTAGACCCCGAGCGACATTACATTATCAGTTATACTAAGACCTAGATTATTGATAATCCCAAACTTTTGTAAATATTTCTTTTTGATAAAAATCTATTTTCTAAATTAATAACGGCTGCTAGTATTTAAAAGCGAAATTTTACAGAAATGTCTAACACAAAGCTTCGAATTTCATTTTAATTAACTGAAAAGTTTTCATGATTCAACAAACTTTGTTATCTGAATAATAGCCGTATATAATAACTTCATTAAACTGCAACTCACTTTGATATGGTCCGTAAAATAAATTACATTTTCTACGTAGACTAAAAGCTCGATGATTTTCAAAAGAATTTCTTTTCAACCAGCTTTCACTCGCGGCTCCAATGTACCAGGATCTCAGCCACAAGAAGTCCACTGCTGGACAAAGACCTCCCATGGACTTCTAAGTCAAATCATTCAAATTCAATTCATTTTCAAATAATTCGTTTCACAATAAATTTATTGCTTCTGCCAAAATGCAGGGAAAGCGACAACAATCTACACAGCGCATTTTCTCAAACAAAAATTACCTAAATACTACTCAAAACAAAATCCGTCTTTCATAAAATTTGGACTACAGGACCTACAGGTTTAAGCCATTCTATTCTGCCTTTCGTTCACTGTATTGTCTGTTTCAAATAAATTGACAAAAGTAAACAACGTATGTAGTCCTCGTTCTTTAAATAATACTGTGTACCTATATTATATGTTAATGAGCTCACAATGAGCTTCCACGGGAACAAATTGTTTGTGGGGATAAAAAGTAAGTACCTCATGTCAATTTCATTCATGACAAAATGTATGCAGTCAAATACTAGTGTATACCAAAAGTCACTATCGCTTTAATTACTTAGGTTTTTTACAACACTGATGCAGACAATCATATGTCATTTTACAAGTAGAAGTTTTAATTTTTGTTAATAGCTTAAGAACTCGTTACAAGCCCAAATTGCGTCGTTTTAATAGCCCCGCGCGGGGCGGCCCTAAAATTCCGCTTAGTGCGAGCGAAGTTAATTGGAGCCAAGTTGGTTCATCTTTTATGCGAGTGCGTTGATTCGTGTCGTGAGGCGTGCGAGCGCTGCGAGTACACGCCTGCGATAGAGAGAGTTCAGAGGAATCACTATAAAATTACTGAAAGTCTTCTGTCAGTGATTTCACTGACAGAAGACTTTCAGTAATTAATTATTTCTCTTTTTGACTGACTGTTGCAGTATTGGCTGACTGGTCTTAGAACGCAACCTAACCGGCTGTGCAAAACGATCTGGTTTTCAACTAGTGAATTATTCACTATATAATTATGGGTACCCAGATCCAATACTGTGTTATCACTGTTTCATAAAGGTTGTTGAAATATATCACCACAATTAAACAATATGTGACAAACAAACGAGAAATGTGAGCCCCTATCAATTTTCGCCTCCCATGGACAGATTTAATACGGTTATGTACTTTATAAGGTGTCTAGCATGTGTAGATAGAGCACACACTTTAAGAAGTTTCAGTTCCGTGCGTACCGTATTTGTTTTGTGGCGAGTGAGCGCACGCCCCACCTGCGACCCGCGGGACGCGCGGGCCGCGGGGGGGTTGCTCGGAAACTTTTAAACGAGGCTCTTTGCTCGACATTACAGTTTGACTGGAGTTCACCAGCCGACTGCAAACCGTTTGATTAATTACTTCGCCACGCCTCTTTATCCGCCGCCGGCGAGGACTCTGTAATTATATGTACTCAGTACACAAGAAACTCCGACCATCTTACCTGTTCGCGTCTTTAATTGCACATTTTTTAACTTAGGAAGTTTTTAACTTATTTAATTTGTCCAGTAACAATTATGTGCGTATATTCAAAACAGATGGAATAACCTACTGAGATGACAAACGTGCCATGAACCGCTCGCCCGAGGTTGGTCTTGATTAAAACAAGAAAATTTAAAAATGAGGCTATGCTATTATTCTTATGATCCTCTTCGCCTAAAATAAATACTACCTATTAAAAAAGCAATAAGATAATATTACATGTCATTATTTTCTTTATATTCATAGTCTTATACTTTACGCATATTTTACAATGATCCTTTTTTGTAAGCAAACAGGCGTATGCCTGGACCGTATGGTCCACCTGACAGAAAACAGTTGCCGTAGCCTATGGATGCTTGCAACACCAGAGGAGCCACTAGCACGAAGCCGACCTTGAAAAAAGCTTTTCACGTCTTTTTTAAGAACTTATTAATGGTTATTCAAAGAATATTTAATGTAGCTCTTTGAATAACAATTAATAAACAATTGAAATGATACAACCAGAAATTTTTATAATTTAACTGGTAATACGTGGGTATATCATACAAAAAACGGCACAAATGGCGTCGCGGTATTGCATTCAGTCGGCCGCTTTCATGTTAATTTATGTGTTCTTTTGTCGCGTGAAATTAATTACAACATGGCTGCGAAACAATTTATTTTAAACGCCAGAATTAATTCAAATGACACAGAGAAGTAATGTGAGGCGGGCGGTGGCCGCCGCAATTAAAATAGAGCGGACCGCCGCGCGCCACCGCCGGCCACGCGGGAATGCAATACCTACTGATACTACAGATACCAACCTTCTGAAAGTCGGTCGTGTACGATGTCGTTTAACCGTTGATAAGAGAGTACGTGTCTTTGAAGGTGTGACGTCATCCCGTCTGACATTTCCTATTTCAACTTTTGTTTACCAAACCCACCCAGAAGAAGGGTAATATTTTCGCACGTCATCATCATCATCATTATAAGCCCAATCAAATCCAGTCTTGGATGTAGGCCTCCTCCAATTTTAACCATGACCAATTGTGCCCGTCTCATCCAGCCATGCCCTGCGTGTCGTCGGATATCGTCAGACCATCGCTTTGGCGGTCGCCCTCTTCCTCTTGTGTTGTCTCGTGGTCTCCATTCCAGGACTGTTTTTGGCCACCGATCATTTGCCTTATTATTATTTGACTTAGACTGGACATATAGCCCATTGGATATGTCCAGCCCAAGTCCATTTCTTCTTCGCGATCGTTGTGACTGTATCTCTCAGCTTAGTTTTCTGGCGTATCCATTCATTGCGCTTCCTGTGTCGAAGAGTGATTCCGAGCATTACTCTCTCCATTCCTCTTTGCGTAACTCGAAACTTTTCCGCGGACTCTTTGGTGAGAGACATAGTTTCAGTTCCGTAAGTGAAGACTGGTGATACGCACTGTTCGAATACTTTGGACTTTAGTTGGAGTGGTAGCTTGCTCTTAGAGACCCTTTTGTTGGCTCCGAAGGCTGACCAAGCCTGTGCAATTCTTCGATCGACCTCTGCCGTTTGGTTTTCACTCCCCAGTGTAATTTTGTGACCAAGATAGATGTATTCCTGGACCAGATCGACAGGAGATGATAGTTATTGACATCTGGCAGGTTTATCATTAGTTTAGTTTTTGAAACATTCATCCTTAGGCCTACTCTTGCAGAGTGATCTTTTAGGCTCTCGATCATTGTGATCATTTTGTCAATGTTCTCTGATATGAGGACGATGTCGTTAGCAAACCTTAAATTTGAGAGCTTTTTCCCGTTGGTCATCAATCCCTTGTTATCCCACTCGAGTTTTGAAAGATATTTTCCAGTGCCAGTGTGGAGATATTGTATCTCCCTGTCGCACTCCCCGATGAAGACTAAACCTTTCAGTTTTTTTGTGGAGGCTAACACATGCTGTTCCGTATTCATACAGATGGTTTAGCAGCTGGATATATCGCTTATCAACCCTACAATTTACTAGCGCTTGTTCTACTGCCCACCACTCAATTGAGTCGAAGGCCTTTTCGTGTATATGTATTTTTGTATCTATGTATAAAGGTTTGTAAGTACGTACGAGTAAGTATGTCTGTTCCATTGTTGCTTCCTGTAGCCTAGAAGGCTTGACCGATTTTGAAGTGTGAGGTGTCATTAGATTCGTATTCTTCCCTATTTCCCAGAGTATCATAGGCTTTGTAATGTTAGCAAGCAATCGATATGGTGGACCTAAACTGTCAAAAACGACAGTCGGGGCTTTTTATTTAATGAAACCTGTATCGGGCGGTCGGTACGTATATCTTTTAGATTCATGTAATATTTGTATATTTGCCCATTAACAGCATTTGTACAATTCGAAAAAGGATAACGTGTCCAAGTCCCATGTACGTAACCATGAGTATTTATGTGTAATATACACCATAAAGTGTTTGTATTCAATTGTTTTTTGTTATGGAATCTGGGGGCACGGCAGTGCCCCCGCCAAGTCGAGCAAAAAAGCGGCACGGCCGTACCATTCTTTTCTCGAAGCACTTCAGGCCATTTTCCACCCCCTATAACTTCGTTGTGGATAAAACTACAAGCCTGAATTTTCAAAAATCAAGCAAGCATTGTATAAACTCAGTATATTTTAAATTTCATTCAATTTGAACCATTAGTTTAAGAATAATAACTCGTCAAAGTTCTTAATTTTGTCACTCACTGACTGACCGATCATCAAAATTCTAAGGCACTTCTAGCAGGTGTAGAAGCTTCAAATTTGAAATACAATTAATTTTTAGTGTAGAAATAAAGGGAAAACTAAAAAATTTTGCAATTTCAGTCCAGTTTTCCAGATACACTGACTGCATAAATAACTTTGTAATCTTATATAAATATATCGGATTACAAAGTTACATTTGCAGTGAATAAATTGTGTGGATAAAACTAGACGCAGGAATCTTCAAGAAATCAAGCAAGCATTGTATAAACTCAGTAAATTTTAAATTTCATTCAATTTGGATAACTAGTTTAAGAATAATAACTAGTCAAAGTTCTTAATTTTGTCGCTTACCGACCGACCCGTCATCAAAACTCTAAGGTACTTCTAGCAGGTGTGGAAACTTCAAATTTAGAATATAACTAGTTTCTAGTATAGAAATAAAGGAAAAACTTAAATATTTTGCAATTTCAGTCCAGTTTTCCAGATACACTGACTGCATAAATAACTTTGTAATCTCATATGAATATATAGGATTACAAAGTTACATTTGCAGTGAATAAATTGTGCAGATAAAACTAGACGCGGGAATTTTTTAAAAATCAAGCAAGGATTGTATAAACTCAGTATATTTTAAATTGCATTCAATTTGAACCACCAGTTTAAGAATAATAACTAGTCGTTTGTCACTCACCGTCCGACCGATTATCAAAACTCTAAGGCACTTCTAGCAGGTGCAGAAGCTTCAAATTTAGAATACAAATAGTTTCTGTTGTAGAAATAAAGGAAAAACTAAAATATTTTGCAAGTTCGGTCCAGTTTTCTAGATACACCAACTGCATAAATAACTTTGTTATCTCATATAAATATATAGGCTTACAAAGTTACATTGCAGTGAATAAATTAATGTGCCTTTATAATAGAATAAAAGGTGTAGGTAGGTACCTAGATAAGTAGCTAATAATGTTCAACTAGCAGCCCTCCCTACTCTGCACCCGGCAATGTATTAAACATAAACCTTCCTGTTGAATCACAAAGTTTAAGCTAAATTTTATAAAGTTGTCACTAGATGGCGGGTGTCGTAAATTAGATTGCGCAATCATCGTTTTTTTTTATCGAAATTGAAGTAGGTATCTATCCGAAAAATTGCTTGACGACCACAAACCTTCGATGACTGTAGTCACAGTTCACGCAGCCTCTAGTTTTAAAATATATCTTGGGGATCCAAGTTATATTAATCTAAAAATCGTATTCCTACATAAAAAAAAACTCTTGCGTACTGGTACTAGCACTAGTAATCGCAATGAATACGGATAACCTGTATGGGAATGGCCATCCCTGCCCACACAGAGTTGTCCATATACCTGGTGATGGTTCTTGTTTATGTCATTCTCTGTCTCTTTGTATGGAAATATTGAGTCTTCTTATGAGATTAGACTGCTATAGTCGTATGTGGTAGCGCATTGGGAGAAGTTAAAACTGTATATTTGTGACGAGCGCGGAGACCCCTTTATTGACGCTGATTTGACGCTGACGGCAATGGTAAAACCACCTCGGACTTATGGTTCCACGTCGGAATTTATGGCGGCCGCCGCGTTGTATTCGTGCTTTCGAAGTTTACGAAAAGTTTTTTGAGAGTATCATTCGGTGGTAATTCAATTTAATACTTGGTATTACATGCGATTAATGGAAAGAACAGCTATTTCAAATTATTACGTTACTAAATGTACCACCAAAAGCGAGAAAAGTCACGTTGCTTGTATGTTTCTGGGTAGGCCTTAGAATTTTATCTAGTAGCGAGTGCGACTCTTTGGAAGCCATTGCCACTCTACTTGGTATTCCTTTGTACGGTACAGATCGTACCACAACAATTCGATGGCTGGAATTCAACATCTTCCGCAATTGGCCCGTTAAATCTAGATCAGATATGATTTTGCTAGGACGTGGGTCCACAGATATTTATTGAGAGTCTTGGATTGATGATCACTATCCTAAATGACCTACACAGTTGAAGATTACTAACTTGTACAGTTTTGCTCAAAACTACGATAATATTTTTTAAGCTTACGTAGTACTTTCAAGAGTAAAAAGTTTGGGCGACTTACATCTAATTAATATCGAAAGTATCAAAACGCAGGAATCATCAATTTGTGAATACAATAAACTAAGAAGAATTTACCCTCCAGACTTGTCAAAAATAAAATCGTAAACTCAAAGCCTCCGAGAAAAACCCATAGAGACAGGGAGTGGGTTTTGAGAAAAACTGTATGCCATCAAAAACAATACTTGTCAAAAACCCAAGTCTCGCTACTCTGTTCTTCTACCGTAAAAAGTTGTGAGATCCATGTAATAATACCAAGTCGGTAAAGGGCATTGGGTAAAAGTGGCCTGATTTTCAAAATTTGCGACCACCGTTCAAAGTTTACTCATTCGAAAGATCATATTAAGATGTTTATTTTCATCTATGGCCGTTTCTGTCTGCAGTGTATCAGAGCCGAGATATCGGCATTCATAATTAAAAAATAAATTACAATAATGTCGTCTAGATAGACAAAACAGGATCTTTATTTTATTATTTTTTCGTGTAAATATTACTTGATTCTATGATTTATATTATTTATATATAAAATAAAAACAGTTACAGTGGGGTATGCGACATTCATAATTAATACAACAAACATTAATATATTATTTTTATTACGCAGAATTTGATGATATCCTACTTCAGGCACTCATGCATGTGTACTTATATATTTTTACGAAAAAATTGTTTCATATGGCATAAAATGACACGGAAGACATGATAAGTCTCACACACAGATTTTTTAAGCCATTCGAAGGTAACTGATATGTCAGATGTGGATTAGAGAATTTTCTATAACAAAAGACCGAGGGTGAATGTGATTCATAACTTTTAGTGCGTTAAGTAAACAAACAATGGGAAGTTCCTAGAAAGTTGAAAGGCCCGCTACCGGTCGCGTTCATCCAATCACAGCGCAGGGTTCATTTACCTGACTCGGTTAGGCTTTGAAAATCGAGCAGGGTGGAGTGGAGGGGTGAAGGAAAGAGGTGCAGGCGCAGGCAGGATTCACTTCCCGTTTAACCTTTGTGTTGAGTGTGTGCAAGTGCGTTATATACTTTTGATTACCACGACCTTTGCTTTGTTTTTGGACTCTCTCTTTATTATCTTATTTTGTGACCTGGCATTACTAACTGGACTAAGAGTTTGCTGTAGTGATTTGGACTTTAAAACAATATGGATGCAGATAGAGCATCGTGTGTTGGCTGCCATCGAAGTTTGAACCGCATTGGCGGCACTCGCAGGAGATCTATGGTGTTAACGGCTCAACTGATGGAGCAAAACCCATGTTTAATGGCATACTGCATTGAAGTTATTAACATTCTTGAGGTAAGTGATGACATTTCTTATATAATTATTAATTGTTTAACTTTCTTATTTACACTAATATTAAAAAACAGTTGGTTTGTTAAAACGTGATAAACTCAGGGACTGTTGTGTCAAACATTATTTCATGTAGGTACAATATCCCAGTGTCAATTATATTTTGTTTGAAGTACATATCTTAAAGCGATCTCACTCGTCACAAAGCCATTCCTAACTTATTGAAAACTGGCCACTGGTTATATTTTCCCCTTTACCTTGATTATCTTTTGAGTGTCAAAGAAGATTAGTACTTGTGTTTCTTCCGCTTGCTCCCAAACCGGCATAAATGCAATAAGATGCAGTACGTGCCACTTTTTTTAGTGATTACTATATGTTTGAGACTTGCTATATGTTCGTAAGTCAAGTAAAAGAGGAAATGATTTCATATTTACTAAAAAATAAATAATTAAATCAATTTACCCAGTTAGATTTATCTAGGTACTACGATGTGTTTTAATTATTTTTTACCTATATATGGAGCTAATACGTATACAAATATATTGATTAAGCCTATATTTTGTATTTTACAGTTTGGTGGCGATGAACGGATATGTCGACCATGCTTTTTTCGAGCTCAGCGCTATGTCTCAAGAGATCAACAAGCAGAAGTTGCACCAGACCTACTTGAACAACATGCAGATGATCAAGTATTAGAGCATGATTCATCGCAAGGAGGCAATACAGAGGAATCTGAATCAGATCTTATTATTAATGAAAATATGCGAGACCAACAAGTGCAAGTTAGTAGACCGCAAACGATTGAAGTTCCTGGATATTCCAGAGCACCACTTAATACACAGTTATGTATTTTTGCTGATTGCACCAACACCAATCTTCAACGAATTCATGTTGACATAAGAACCACAATTCTTCAAAATAAAGGATTTTACCTTCCACGGGGTACACGTGTATGTAGAGAGCATTCAGATTCAGGGTTTCAAGATATTGAAACAAGAACACGTCGTGTAATTGCAAGTTTCTCGTCGAAGCAAGTGAAAGACATGATGGATATTTTAAGAAATCGTAGTAAATCGTAGTACTCTAGGCTGTTGCTCGCATGTAATGTCCATTATATGGTATTTGGGATGGGGTAGATACCAAGAGAATCTATCTCCCCCAGCTCAGTTTTTAGACACAATAATACGACATGATCAAGAAAATGAAGTTTACGATGAACCGGAAAATAACTAAATTGTATAAATCGGAAAATAACTAATCTTGTAAACTAATAATAATGTAATATATTCATATTGATATTGTATGTGCCTATAATAAATGATTTGTTTGTGTGTATCTGTTGCATTTTATTTATCACTAGCAGTCCGCCCCGGCTTCGCTCGTGGTACCTACATAGCCTATTTCACTCCGGGATAATGTAGCTTTCGAATGGTGAAAGAATTTTTTAAATCAGTTCAGTCGTTTCTGAGATTACCCATTACAAACAAACAAACAAATCTTTCCTCTTTATAATATTAGTCTAGATTCCTATCCATAACGACATACTATACGCTTTAATCAAATCATTTTTGTTAAAAAATATTACATCTATATAGACGACTTACTTATTATTTGTCTTATTTTGATATTTGATATTTCGGCTCCGATATAGTTTACATCAATAATGTTTTGTATATTGTTATTCTCAACTATAAGGCTAATTAAAAATACTAGTTATATTAGTGGTCGCTGAAAAAAAAAATCATGCCAAGGCTCATACAAAATTACCCAAACCCCTTTATTAAGTCCCTACTAAAGTGACCTTTTGTCTTAAGTTATTACGTAATTAGCTTACCTAACAGTATCTTATTGTGACCATATTAAAATTAAAAATCTTTTATGTTTAAATAAATAGATTGACTTGGCAATCGCATGAAAACATAATGTATCTCACAAGTAATACATATTTTATTAAATGAGACTGTTTATTACGATTGCCAAGTCAATCTATTTATTTAAACATAAAAGATTTTTAATTTTAATATGGTCACAATAAGATACTGTTAGGTAAGCTAATTACGTAATAACTTAAGACAAAAGGTCACTTTAGTAGGGACTTAATAAATTTACCGACTTGGTATTATTACATGGATCTCACAACTTTTTACGGTAGAAGAACAGAGTAGCGAGACTTGGGTTTTTGACAAGTATTGTTTTTGATGGCATTGAATTGAAGTACTGCTATATCTTCCATGTTTCGTATGGTACATGTCCCCGGCCCGCCAGCGCTTGCTGCCACGCCGACCGCGGCAGACATGTCGTCGTACCCGCGCTATTACAACGGTTGAACAAACTTCACGAGACTAGTGTTGGAGACTTTGTTTCAGGTTACACAGTAATTGTTCGCTTGTGTTCGATGATTGGACATTGTCGAAACGCGATCAAAATATCCCATTTGCGGCACAATGAAACTAATTAGCTTTTCAATGGCTGCCGGAATGGCCGACTGAACTCGCGGGTGATTTACGAGGCCGGCAAAACTGGTCACAATGGCTGTTATAATATTATAACGGTTATTATCATTATCGTGATAATGGAAATTTTCCGGATGATATAATAATGTATTCCTATTATTATTTTGTCATGCCATTGAAACTGCACATATTTTCTTATGAATTTTATGGCGAGTTGTATAAAGCACTTGCAATTCTTCAATAATTAAAAATGAGTTTGGAGATAAATTTTCATGAACACAGGTTTGGTAACCACAATAAGCTTATCTATACATATAATAAAACATTAAAAATATTTTGTCTGTACATTTAGTATTTTTGACTGAAATGGATAGAGGGACACTTAAAAAGAATGATAGAGAGCAAAAAAATTTTTTTTTTATTTCTTGTCTGTCTTTCTTTCTGTCTGTCTGTCTATAAATAAATAAATATATATATACGGAGAAATCACACAGATTGAGCTAGCCCCAAAGTAAGTTCGAGACTTGTGTTATGGGATACTAACTCAACGATACTATATTTTATAATAGATACATATATAGATAAACATCCAAGACCCAGGTCAATCTGAAAAAGATCATTTTTCATCTTGACCTGGCCGGGGATCGAACCCGGGACCCCCGCGTCGCAAGCTAGCGTGTTGACCGCTACGCCACGGAGCTCGACATGTATGTATGATCACGTTTATTTCCGGAAATATTAAACGGATTCGAATAAAACTTTTTTTGCTTTATAGCTATTAAGCCTGGGCAACATATAGGGTAGAAATTATTTCGAAAAATGGAACACCTGATGCAGCGTCATAATGGTCCAGCTGAACTATAAGAAATATAAAAGTAAAGCCTTTGCAAAAGTTGTTGAGCCTGATGAGCATTTTTGCTGAGGTATAAAAAATCTAATATTTGAAACACCTCATGTAGAACCATAATGGTCCAGGTAAACTATAAAAATGACGCCTTAGCAAAAGTTATTTAACCTGATCAGCATTTTGTTTGTTTGTTTGTTTATTTATTTGTTTGTTTGTTTGTTACGCTTTCCCGCCCTATATACTGAACCGATCATCATGCAATTTTGCATACACATAAGCGAGGGTATTGAGAAGGACATAGGCTACATATCACGTGGGTGAAGCCGCGGGTAACAGCTAGTTCTCAAATAAAAGTTATGTTATTATTGCCGTAGAGGCCGAACTACGGAGTTGTGTCCCGGGAGTGGTATCGACCGGGTTGTCAAACTCACGGCCGTACAATATTAATAGCGGCGGGACTAATCCATCACGGCGCGTTTCAACTACAAGTAATTAAGGTGTTTTTCTGGATCTTGCTTAACGTTCTATTAAGTTAATAACAATACAAGGATTTCTTTTCTAAGAATTGTTAGTATAAATATAACGTCTTTATAACATTTACAATTACAATTGTAAATAGTTTACATGTTGTCTAGATGTTGCATAGCAGTGCTTCTTGTATTTTTGAATATTATTTGTATGCTTCACAAATGTGACTCAGTATTTGCTTTCGACTCATTAATTATCTGACTGGTCCTCCAATCGGAGGATATTAAAACCGCAGCCCGGCATCGTGCTTTGTACACGTTTGCTTCGTCTAGTGAAACTCCAAACTTATTGTACTTACCATTACAAAAAATAAATCAGTGACAATACGCAATGTATTTAGATTTGTCACCGTAATGTAGAACCTTTGATAGAAAATTAACAATTCAGGGTGCTGCGCCCGCTAGCAAACAGCCTCAATAATGCAGCGCCCGGCTGCCGCTAACTCAATTACAAAGAGAACGTTTTATTACGGCCCACTGTTTGACTTCTCTCGTTTAGTTGCTGACAAACATAACATTGGCATGTAATTTATAAATGACCAGCGAGGGACGATGTGAGAACTTGTAATTTAATATTCGACTCTCGCATTTTGGTATTTTTACAACCATTGTAATTGTCTTGCTCGTAGTAGTATGTCATAGCACCATTACGTAAGATCTACTTGTCGTAGTAATGCTACGCAAGGTCTGAATTTCGTAGCAATGCTCCGCAACGTCTACATCTTGTAGCATGGCTACAGCTGAAATTTAATGCGCAAAGATCCATTAGCTGACTCCGAGCGCTTGTTTCGTCTGCGACGTAGCGCTATCATTGATCTCTTAGTGAAAGTTCCATACATGTGAGGTCCATTAACAGGCACCCAGAAAGTGTGGGCGGGGCGGTATCTCAGCTCCAAATGAGCAATTTGTCTGTTTTTTGCGCGCGACCACTTTGCGGCGATGTTTATTTAAACAGGCCACTTCCTTGGGGTTATTTATCGCCCCCGCGCGTCCCTCCCCGCGCCCGCACCCCCCTCAGTCCACACTCATTACTATGTCAAAGCGTCGACCAGCTCATGAACTGCGACTTTCCGCGCCCACGATCACTTGCCTGTTTTATTCGCAAACGACCAATAATAGCCAAATAAAGTGACTGTTAATACAAGTAAAAAATTAAAGTGATTGTTAATAATGCGGTGCGTGAATTGTATTCTTTATTGGTTCGCATAAAGAAGGAGGAGGTGAATCTAGAGGTGCAATAAACTGGAATATCGATCACATATGGAAGAAATCTCTGTCCACGCCGCTTCATTCAATGGTAATGACTACTTTATTCAACTGACAAAATATATCTTGTTTTGTTTTTTTTAAATAAAGTAGTTAGGTACCTGGAATTGAATATATTTTATTACGATCTTAACCAATCATCAACCAAAATACCTTACAAAACACCCTTAATACGTAGGAATAAACATGTGTAGTTTCCTTATTAACTAACAAACCTGTCTATTACATCTATTGTGAAAATAATCTCATGAAAGCCGCCCGCAAGCTCGAAGTTTCGGGCGTGTTTCCGATACAATCCATTCAACTCGGTGCTGGGCGTACCATCCCTCACCGCGCATTCTACACTCACGGCGAGTATTGCTGACGGAACATCGCCCGCGCGGGCAAAGTTGCGAGCATGAAGGCGGTTAATTACTTTCTTGGAATTATTGCGATGGACAACTTATTTCTGTTCGTGTATTGAACGTTAAAAATGAAACAAATAAAATCAGGGTACGGCAACTTTTTTTTCTACGATATTCGTTTTCATTTTATGTTTATCTCTTTTCAAAGCTACTGCTAGGATAAGCCCCAAAACAAACCGTCTTAATAGTGTAGGTCGCCTACGTGCAATAAAAGCTATCGTATGTAGGCATTATAACATAGAAAGAAAATGGAAACACCATTCTACTCCCAAAAGAGCAAATACACATTTAAAAAAATCATCAACTGTTGTCAATATTACATAGCAACACAAGTTTCAACAGTAATTTATTGTTTGTTATGAGGTATAATCTAATATAGGTATAACATGGTTTTCTGCTGAATACATTTCGGTACTCAGTAGAAAACCCTGGGCAGACGTGGACGGGCGTTGCCGAGGCTGGCTCGTGGCGGGGTTCGGCGTTGTTGATTTATTTCTAAGAACACACGTGTTCTTACACACATGACACATCTATAAAGAAGACCCTTCCACGCTGGTCTGGGAGAAAAGAAAAAACGTAGAATGTGCCAGCTGCTTCTTTTCCCGCGCAGATTGTAAAATAAAAGCGGATCGACGGAATGAGTGTGAGGATTCATGTCAATAGGCGATGCAGCTAGCAACCCATCACTATTTTGATTCCGTCCCCCACCTATAAGCCCACCAACATGCTTAACGTGGCCTTTAGCTTTTATAGACCGGCCGGCCTATTTACTAACTCGGATGACAGGTGTCGATGCCTATCACTCTACAATTTGCTGTTACAATGCGGTTTTTGTATTTCAAGTAAAAAGTTCGAGCAAGCAAAACCCGCATTGTAATTGTAAATTCTAGATTGATAGGCATCGACACCTTTCATCCAAGTTAGTAAATACGGGGGCTGAGCTATGTACCCCAAAAGAGGGAAAAGACGATATAGTTATGTATGTAGAGAGAGGCCATGTGGTTCCAAGCAGAGTAGAATAGGATCACTTCAAGTCTTCCTGTGGATGTCGTAGGTGACTTAGGAAACACTACAAGCTAAACTCAGTTTACCAACATCAACGAACCTCTCCAGCCCATCTGGCAGTATAGAGAGGGCCCTGCAGTTCCTGCTGTCCCCAATCAAAATTAATTGCTTTTGAATCCATTCAATAAGGAAGAAGGATGCAATGGCTAAATGAAACTTCACTGACTCGCACACATAATTGTAATGCAAGTACAAACTGTAATAAAAAGTAAAATTTGTACCCTGCTCATGTCTCAGAGCAGTAAACGAGGACTTTACAGCCATGGGCCGTTAAACTGCGCCGGCCGCCAAATTATGAGATGATAGTGCGCGCTGCATTGTTGGCACAATGTATGCGCATTTAGAAGCGATTATTTATAAGGCTTTTATCATGTTTATTTCTCAGCAAAATGTCTATTAATAGGTGACCTTAACTTTACCAAGAACGTGCGATGACGCTGGCACAAATGAAAATGCATAAAAGTCATTCTGATATCTTCCTCTAATGTTGACATAACTAACATACTTGATACGTAACACATAGATACACTCTCTTATTAAACTTAGAACAAATATTTCGTAATAAGCGTTGTTATTTAACTATTTAGAGGACTTTAAGTTTGCAGAGCATTTGTCGCCGACAGGAGATACATTTTGTGGCGTAGGTCATGAACATACTTCACGGGTGATACCCGGCGTTCCTCATTTCCTCGACGGCACTGCGATGTAAGCCACTCGATCACCCCCTCTACTCTCCGTTCTACAACTACAGAACAAAAAAGAGAGAGCCTAGAAACGGTTACACCTGGATTGATGACAAAGTTGCACGGCACACCAGAAAACTTGCATGCTTGCACCTTTGTGTCCTAGTGGTCATCATGCAGGCTGTCACACAGCAGCTCCCGTATATGATCCACGGTCAGGTTAAGATGTAAAATGATCTTTTTAAGATTGATCTGGTTTTAAGATGTAAATTTACATAAAAATATTGTATCTTTGATTTAGTATCCTATAACACAATTCTTGAACTTTTTACCTCAACCTATGTCTCAAGTTATCCGTATTTATTTATTTAGAACTATTATTTTTCGGTGTGCTTTATAAATGCCTTGGAAGAATTAACTTTACATTTTAGAGTGTGGAACACCACCGCCGTCCGCCTTAATAAGACGAGAGACATGTGACGTCAACATGTCGCTTGTGGTTATGATATGAGAAATTGTGTTTGGTAGATTTGTTAAAATTGCGTTTTTGGGATAGCCACATAATAACAGTAACTTTAAACATTTGAAGGAATATCATGGTATATATAATTTATTCATACTGCCAAAATGAACTTGGCCGACCAACTATAACTGTACTTAACGCAACAATATCAAATAACAAAGTTCTTAACACTGCTTTTAGGTACCCAAAGGGTAAAAACGGGACCGTATTCACGAAACTTGTCTGTCTGTCCGTCCATCAAAAGGCTGTATCACATAAAACGCGATAGCGAGACAATTTAATTTTTCAGAGATGATGTATTTCTGTTGCCGCCAGAACAACAAACACTAAACATAGAATAAAATAAATATTTGGCGGGAGCTCCATACAACACACGTGTTTTTTTTTTTTTTGCTCGATAATCGAATGTAGTGTAGATAATGATTGGCCCTTGACTGATTTCTTAGAATTATACTTATGAAGTAAAATATATTTTTCGAAATCTCATACCATTATGGTTCTCTATCTTACAACTCTATTGTTTCAGTGCATATTTTATGAAACCTCCTTTATATAGTCTATTTATTTTGTAATATCGCCTTTTAACTTCACAGCTCTTTTACCAAAACACAACAATTCCGAACAAATTGAGTTCGCCAGCGTCTCGACTCGCCAATATCCATAAAGATAAGCCGGTGTACACCGATACCGCACCTGAGAGACAGCGAAGTAAATACAAGAGATACGTTACTTTAGACGAAAACTTAACTATAGCGGCCAATTTTGATTATTTTTACAGTTCAATAATTATTATTTTTTTGGATAAATATGTGTTAATTATTTTTACTCTTGTGTCAGACAAGTCGTACGAAGTTTGCCGAATTTATCTATAACGTGAATACTTAATCTGCCATGCTATTGGCGGAATCCTGACAGTGAAATGGGAACACGGTCTGATTTTTGAAAAAGAATTTTTTTAGTGAATAATAGACATTACTGCTTACAAATACTAATATGACACAATCTAAAACTCTATTTCGAATCAGACCGTATCAGACTGATAGTCAGGCACGTACTTATTTCATCCTTTTTTTTTTCTTCGGGCCGACGCGAAATAGAGTAATTGAGTCGGTCCCGCATTAAAGCTAATGAATCCCTCGCAGCGTGGAGCCGGCGGCCTGCTCGCTATGCGGCGCGGCGCGGCGCGGCCCGCGCGCCAAATAATGATGCATGAGCGCGGCCGGCACGTGCGCCCGCCATACATCACGCTGTTTCGCGCGTGATCGGTCGGACAACGTTTAACGCAGACATTGCAGATGGAATCACGTATTTTTTGTTACACGTGACGTATAAAGCCTTTTCTAGCTGTACAGTTTGGTATCTTAGTAATAATTACATAGATTTATATTAAATATTATACTGATATACTAAACCGATTTTGATAAAATTTAAATTACACCAATAAAAAAGTAAACCATAACAAATAAAAAAAGTTTTTTATATATCGGTCCAGATGTCTTCCAGTGATTGAGGAACAAACATAACAAAAACTTTAATTTAATTGCGAACCTTCTCCAATTGTGAAAACGGATAAAAATAGTACGAAAAAAGTGTGTTTTTAATCGCTTCTAAGAAGATTCCTTTCAGTTTATCTCGTCGAACACATCGACCATTTCATGCTTTTGCTTTCTCGCGGTCGGTGACATAACGATCACGATAAAGACGCTGCGGTGTTCGGGCGGTGAGCGGTGGGCGGCATATCGGGCGGCGGCCGAAACGTTACGGCGTGATAACGGCCGCGCGCGGACCGACCGCTCGTATTGCTTTTTCCAATTCTTGTTCGTTCCTAAACGCTGCCATAGAACTAATATAAGTACTAACGTAAGGAGCTCAATTTTGGAACTAGTAGAATTAATCCATCATTTGTAATTAGGCTTTCGTAAGATGAATCTAAATTCAAAGACGCGTATAAAATATCAAATCGACTTTACTCAATAGGGTACCAATAGGTCCCATCAGTATCATAGGGCACCAGTGGGTCCCATCGGTACTATATGGTTCCATTGGGTCTATACAAAAATATATTCACTCACCCACTCGTTGATTTTATTTACATGTGAATAAAATCAACGAGTGGTCCTGTTTTTATGTATTAAACGAAGCGATTGCTGAGGACACAACGAGTGGCGAATCGATTAAACGATACATACAGTATCAACAATAGTTCAAAATTGAGCTCGTGCCTCCCGCGTCTTCGCTCCTTAAACTGATGGGGCAACAGAACAATGACATCAATGATAACACACACAGACCAACAACTTAACATGCCTTCGAAGGGAACGCGCAAGCCGAGAGCTACAGATATCTTTATATCGCTTGTGGCCACGCACTCAAGTGGGCATTTCATCCGGGGTGACCAAACCAACTGGGCGACACCATTATGGTACTTTCTCGTCTTGTAGTTTTGGAAGTTTTACTATCTTACAGAATTGTTGAGCCAGCAGAATAGATATAGGTATAAGAACGAGTTAGTTCCAGCGGTTTTCCTTTGAAAATTGGATAAATCAGAGACCACAAACTCTGTATTTGTTTTATTGTGAACATACAATGAAGGTTTATATCCGACTCCTTCCATTTATCCCATATGTTAAAATTCAATTTTCAATTATATTGTTATTAATTTCAAAATATTTTATTGATAGTAAGATGTTTTTATCTTCAAAACTCATATAGACGTCTATAATTTACCTACAGCTAATTTAAATGTCATTTCCAAGGCGGAGTGCAGAAGAAGCAATAACAAAACTTTACTGCTGAATTTTCCCCAAGTTATGTTCACTTACAGTACTTAGGACATCATCATTTTTATCCTGTTCAGTTTAAGTTTTGGCCCGTGAATTAGGTACAAATATTCAAACTTTCACAATTATAATATTAGAGACTATCGCCTCGAACAATCATTTATAGTTTGTTACTATTATGAGGCATGATCTGGCTCGTTAGACCAACATATTCTTTGCATGAAGAACTATTGTTTTTGGTCAAAGGAGTTTTTTTTCTACGCTGAAAGGGCAGTGTGCAAGGGAAAGTACGTTGCTCAGCATTAGCGCTGTAGGCATGGGTTTAAGAGACCCTAAATGCATGCTGCGTAGACGCTGCGTGTTGGGGATTTACCTTGATAGTATGTTGTTACCAAGGAAATACCCTGCTACACATATAGTAATAGCTCAGCAGCTGGTCAACTGCTTTGTCAGCCGTACGATAGGAAAAGATTTTTAAGATCATATCAGTAGTAAATAGAATAAAATTAAAATCCAAAACCTCCCTCAAAGAGAGCTCACGACTACCGCTGTTATCAAGCAAATGTAAATGTGCACATTCCAGCGACCGGCGAGCGACGCACCGCGAGTAAGAATATGGAATGAAGCAGGTAAAGCCTTTTAGGGCGCCACTACATTATGCATGCCTGGCTGTTCGGCGAACGCCGACGCAGCTGTAGCGAGTTCAAACAAACCGTCTCGTTACATTGAAACATTAGTCACATTGAGGCGGCTGTCTTGGTGTGTCAAAACCAAACGACTTTATATATTTAGACGGCGCTTCCACCAAAGACGTGTCTCCCTCTGCGGCTCGGAAACAATCTCACATTTTAGCTCGCCCCGCAGCATGTCAACATGTGTGTTACCTCTAGAGCTGGGCTGTGCGAAAATTAATCACGATACTGAAGGATGCAGATGTGTTGTGTGAAGCGAGCTATCTTTGTTTGCTTAAAAATGTAATACCACATTGCAGGTACCGTTTTCATCAGAGATGTTGCATGCCGCCTTACTGTGTCACAATCACAAAGCACGTTATTAGCGAAAAAGTAAATTAAATAATTTTAAGAACGTTATTATCTTATCTTAATCTCTTAAAATAAACTAAAGAACAAAAAATTATCAACTTATTGAAAACATTTTGTTACATATTTGATCGTAGTACCAATTTGGTTACAACACCGGTCTCTAGCATTGCCGTGATGGCGGTCGTTAGGAGCCGCGGCCCGGCCCCACACAAACCGAGTTATTATAACCGGCGGCCGCGCGTAATAACGCAAATTCCTTTATTTTTATTCCGCTTCCGACTCCTGATGGATTCTAACAACAGCCAAATTATTCTCTTCAATGATGATATAATTTAATTCCGAAAGTAAAGAGGAGCTGTTTGTTTGTTTGACGGGAGAGTTTTTGTGGAAGTATTCCGAAGAATAGCGAGCGCTAAAGGCGGTACGCAGCGGGCCGGAGGCGGGTTTGACGGATTACAACGCTTTTCGCGATGATAATAAGATATTTTTCTGTTTGTAGAATGTATCAAAATATTTATTTAAATCTCCCAAAAGGAGGCTGACAGAGTATAGTGAATACTATTAATTACTCAACAAATGGACCCGATCAGATCATGTTTTGTACGCACAAAATTTTTTGATCGAACTTTCACCTCCTTTCAGAAGAGTAATGAAGCTAACGTTTTGCATACAGTATTTAGTAAATGGGGTGAAAATCAATGTAATATTGTCAACGAGCTAGTCTGCCGATGGCGAGTTTCTTAACGCTGTTATGATTTTATAAACATTCGGCATATTATAGTGAAATAATGAAACAAGAGCCAAAATGATTTGCTTAGTAAAGAGAGACTAATAAGACAAGTGGTTTTTACATTTCATGTTTATATTAGGCATTTATACAACAATAACGCCGTGTGGTTCCCGGCAGAGTAGAATAGGACCACTTCAAGTCATCCCGTGGATGTCGTAAAAGGCGACTAAGGAAACACAAGCTAAAAAAGCTTATTAACATCAAAGAGACCTCTCCAACCCGTCTGGCCAGCGTGGAGAGTGTAAGCCAAATCCTCTGACTACTCAGGCTAGTAAATGGCTCTGGTAGTACAGAGAGGGTCGTGCTCCTGCAGTGGAGACTAGAAAGACCTGATGATGATGATGATGATGATGATGATGACAACAATAACAGCCTCCGTGGTCCAGTGACAATAACACAACACAACTTACCAGAAATGGGCAATAATATTCAAATAATAATTAACAAAATTTTCTTTCTGATTCTGAGATTGTTTCTGAAGTAGGTAGTTTGCCGTGTGCGCGGGGCGTTAGCGGACAAAGGCTCGTCCCGCGCCTCTATGAAGTGAGTAATGTCCGTCCTTTGAGGATGACATCTCTCAGACCATTCTCAGGATGAATCCGGAGGTACAATGCCCTTCCGACCAATTAAGTTCCTTTGAGGCATGAAAGCCTTTGTGTTCGGCAATACTCGAAAATTCAGCGCCACAATGTAACCGTACGATGTGAAAAACATAGCGAGCCATTTTGAAGAACTTTCGTTCCATGTGTTTTTCGTGTTTGCTATTGTTTCATTGATGTTTTTTACCTCACCTCGTTTATCGACATGGTCCGCGTTACCTATAAATACTACGTTATTCCCTGACCATCATCATCAGGTCTCTTTTGTCTTCACTGCAAGAGTACGACCCTCTCTGTTCTACTAGAGCCATATATTTAGCCTGAGCAGTCAGAGGATTTGGCCTACACTCTCCATGCTGACCAGACGGGTTGGAGAGGACTCTTTGATGATTATAAGCTTTGTTTAGCTTGTTATTCCTTAGTCACCTTCACACGACATCCACGGGAAGACTTGGAGTGGCCCTATTCTACTCTGGCGGCAACCACGCGACAAATTTCCTAATACTGCGATTCATTTCTGCACATATACTCGATACCGATTTAGTGACAATAGAATCTCTAAACAGGGTCGTTGAATATCTTTAGCCAAAACTTGTGTATCCCATTGCCTCATCAAGTACTCGGCAAGTCTCAGCAGTTTCATTTCAGAGCCAGACTTATACATAATGGTATAAAATAATCCGAATCTTTACATGAGGCTAGTTACAATTTCAAATCCTAATATTTATTATTTTATCATAATATTACGCTTGTACGTCTGCTCCAATAAGTTGTAAAAAAAGAAAATCTGCCAAGTGTGAGTTTTTTTGTCTATACAACATTAGTCAAATATATATAAAAATCTTGACTGTGAGCGCGGGGAGCAATTTTTTTTTTTTGGTTTTAAGATGTAACTAAATATTTTGTGAGTATTTCAAGTGTCTACCTGTTTTTAATATTTGTTAAGGTAGCGGCAACAGAAATACATAATCTGTCAAAATTTCAACCGTCCAGCTATCACTGTGTATGAGATGCAGACCTTGTGACAGACGGACGAACGGAGTCTCGTGAATAGGGTCCCATTTTTACCCTTTGGGTATGGAACCCTAAAAATAGCAAAATCTTAATTGGATCTGATGCTTGAGCAATACTCATGAGGGAGCGAAAGTTGTCGACGTAACAGATTTCCCGCGTGACAAACACAACAGCCGAAGTGGCGGCAGCTGTCGGGCCGCGGAGGAGGGGGGTAAGGGGGCGGGAGGAAGTTATAATGCTTGGGAGATTACCCACGGAGTGCTCTCGATGCCGGATGACTGATGGCGGCCTCTCACTGCGCGTTCAGTTTACTCTCTGAACTCTATTAAAACTTACTACTGAATTAACTATTATAGTAGAAATCAATGATTAGCGCACAGATCTGTATATTTTGATTGGCACTTAATTGATTTTCTCTGTTCATAGACCAAATTTCATCGTAAATATGTTTAAGTCTGAAAATTATCGCTACGTAAATCATAAATATACAAAAAAATTTAATTAAGTAAAATAATTGAGAATTTACTTCCACTAAAAACTAAAATTTTACTTTCCCATATCTTAATTCTTCCCTTAATTGACTATGCAGATATTTATTTTCCTGATTTAAATCAGTCACACGTCTTAAGGCTGGATAGATTAGCTAATAATTGCATACGTTTCATCTATGGGTCAAGGAAATATGACCATGTTTCCTCTTCCGTAATCAGCTTGGTTGACTGCCTATCCAATTCCGTCGCAATGCTAGAATCCTATCTATGCTTTACACTATTCTCAATGACCGCTTTGCTCCTGATTATCTTAAATGTAAATTTCAACTCCTATCTTCCACTCATTCTTTTCATTCTACCAATAGTCTTAAACTATATATTATGACATATATACGTATATATTCTGACATTGTTTTTTTTTTATTTTGGCACTTTAGCGCACCACCCAACAGCCAACACCCATTTTAATTTACTTTTTGGTCTATAGGTTTGGGAGAGAATGCCATATATCCTTTTGTACAAGTTTTTTTTAAATTGTGCAGTAAAGTTTAAATACATAAATAAATAAAAATTACTGAATTATTGCTGTCTGCGTCACTTTTTTTCCCTCTTACTATGGGGACAAGGTCATGTTGATGTGGAACCCCAGAGGGAATAGGCCTATTTACTTCGTCGTCATTTCGCATTCTAAGAAGAAAGTATCAGGAAATGTGAAATTTCTTTTCTCTCACTGCCCATTAAAACCAAAATATATTGCGCATTTTGAACGACTCACTCCACTTCTTCTCCTTGATTGCGTAAGCACTGTTCAGTGCTCTATGAAATCGCCTAATTGTCAGGCAGGTGAATTTTTAAAGTTTTCTATAAAATATTATGAAATAAGGTCTATAATTTCAAATTTCCGTCGTTTTGCCGCAGCAAAAAGTTAAAGAGTCAATCGTCGCGTTGGCCATCACAACACGAGGCCATGTGGCGTATAGAGAAGCTACGAGAGCCACTTCACAAACGAATCTCAGCGAAATTGTAACTCCTCATATTGACAGTCACTAATTGCAGTGTGGAGTGCGACTTGGATCGCGGCCTTCACTCTGCTTGCCGCCTAACGAACTTCTAAAAAAAACTACCTTTTTTCAAAAGGGTTATTGATTATTACATCCATGTAATAATTTAATAATAGTGAAAATAATAAATGTTGGGTGCGTTCAGCTGTATCAGAAAACAAAATCTTTATTTTTATTATTTAGATAAATAATTGTATTGCTTACGCTTCCAACTAGCGATCCAAAGTTTGTGTCTCGTGTTTTTCTATTGTTATTACATATTTATCTAGGTTTTCAGTATTGTTACTGATGTAATATTCCAAGTACCGCATAAGCAAACAGGGAAAACTTAACTTTACTGTGAGTTTCAATCTATAGAAAATCCAGAAAGTGCTTGTATTTCTAATAACAATAATAGAACAATCAGCATTGAACACCGATCCTCGCAGAGTTCACACTGGATGTACTTGGCAGCAGCGACCGCGGCTGGAATTCCAGCGAGACCGAATTAATGCCGGGGGAATTCCATTCCACGCTCGCTGCATTACCACTAGCTATTACTGACGTGTGTAGGTACATGCTCGTACCAACTATTTGTCGGATGTAAGATAACTGATAATCTTTCAGAAAAAACTTGCTTCAACCAAACTACTAAACAGATTTTATGAATTTAAATGTGACTAATTCTACAACTTTAAAGTATTCCAAAAAAGTGTATTTCAAATATTTTTTAACAAAAAAAATTAATACAAGTACAGTCGCAAAAAAATCCATTTGCTTATAATGAAGTCGGTTGAAAAATTAACAGCTCCTACATAAGACGAAATGGATAAAAACCTTAAGAATATTGTTATACGGCAACTGGATCGCCTACTTGTGAATGTTCCTGAAGTTTCCTCTCGGCCGCCTTAATATTTAAACAGCTATAGCCTACCACCTACATGCTATCATTATTTTAGATTAAGCTGTCGCGCAATAGTTCGAAGGGGAGAGAAAAAAACATATTTTATTTTCTATGCTATTATAGTTGCGCTAGTATAGAAAAAAATGAATATCATGATGAAAAATGTTATGTAAGTGTAATTAAAAAAAATAATACATAGTCATAAGCAATCAAGTGATAAAATATGTAAAATTGCTTATGACAATGACATCAGTAAATATAATTTTGTGTAGTTTAATATGGAAAATGCAACTTTATTTGTAATGAAATTGATGCAAATAAAAACATAGCACATACAATCATGGAATTTAAAATTAGTGCAAAACATTATATTGTCAAGTCCCGACGTGCCGAAGTGTTAGTCCGAACTACCAAAGCTATAATCAGGCGCTGGTCACTCGCCGGGTTTTATTTTGTTTACATTCACGAGTCGCTCATGAATATGTACCGGCGGCCGCTCTAAATAAGGACCGCGCTGTAAGTGAAAGCGTCTACTTCTTAGGAGCCTGAATAATACAGCGGATGTGGGTCGGCACGCCTGTATTGCCCGCTGCGCTCAAAGCAAATACTCGCGCTTGAGTTTAATGCTAGTAAGTTTATGATAATTTTATTTTTAAACTAGCATATCCGTTGACCAGTAAAACAACCGTCTGTAGAGTTAACTTTTATAAGTATTTCATTCTCATATTCAATTCTATAATACATATAATGATACGTATCAAAGAGAAAAGGTATAAAACTATGCTGAGGGAGGAGGGATAGTGGAACAAATTAACCTTATTATATTAATTTGCTAGCAAGCGGACAACTGAGTCCCAAACTTATTTATGCGTCGTTTCAATGCCTTAACATTATTACTTTACTGACCTCATTTTGTACCATAGTTCATTTTTAATGTACACACGAATGTTTTATTTTTATTTTTATTAAGGCCTAAAAAACCTGCTCGTTAAAATTACTGTAATTGGTTTGAGATCAAGTATAAACGTCATTCGATTCACTATTAACATAATATTTATTGTAAATGTTGCTAGCTATACGTGTTCGGTTCACTTTGTAGGAACTTCATGGATCGATCAGTAATCAACTGATCGATCCATGAAGTTCCTTCAAAGTTTAGATGAAATGCAAATGTTGGAAGGTAATGTCCCACGGGAACTCATACGGAGAGAGGGAATGTGAGGAATACTAGGTATTTAAGTGTTTGGGATCAATCGGTAAGTAGTTTGAGGTTCGTTCAGTGAAACATTAGGTGACGCGTGGCGGTGACGGCGCGGAAGTTGAATGGCCCATCGGAGTCGAAGGGCCGCGATACGTGCAATCACTCCGGCAACGTAATGACACTTCATGACACTATGAGCTGGCTAGGAACACATTTGTCGAACTTACTCCACCGAAGTTCTCAAACACACGTCGACAATCATAATGATTAAATAATTTATAATTATTAGTCGAAATCCGACTCCTATCTAATCCGGTTAATGCAGCAAATTCTTCAGTAAAGCATTGTTAACTGTTTTATTAAAAGTAACGCAACATAACTAACATTATTAACAAGCGAAAAACGGGTTAATTCGTATAAAGTCAGTTATTTGCCGTACGTGAGTAACCCGTAATTCGCTTAAAATTATATTGTTTCTTAATCAAATAAAGAATACAAGGAATTTCAAAATCAAAATGTTCTCAAAAATCATTATTTTTGGATAGTAATAGACAATTAAATACTTCACGGGTAATCATGGCCTATATTCACGTGTATATGTTCAAAATAAAGCAATTGCATCGATGGTTTCGGTCGCGTAATTTCGGCGAGTATGTAGGGGATGGACATGCGCCCTGGAACTGCGTCATTACGCGGGTGCACGGAACTAACTTCAGACAGCACGGGTACTTCAGCAGGTGTGTCGAGTTGTCGAAGATGGGCAAATGAGGCTCCCGCGAATGTGAGCAGCAAGGAGACGCGGGAGGGAAATCAATCACAGATAGCGGCGATACTCCGGATGCCTCGCGACGTCATCAACTGCTAACATTCTTTGAAGATCACGTCAGGGAAGAAATTTTATTTCGACGGCAAGGAGTAAATTGAAAACCAGCTGTTGTAGGCATAAATAAATAATGAATATAAAAAATATTTACTAGTTTATCTAAATAAAAACATGGACACGATATTAATATGTACCCACTGCAATGTGAGATCTAAAACGCGACCCGACAGCTTCCACCGTTTAGCGCGCGTAGACGCGAGTAATCTCCTTACACAAATTCCGGATTAAATTTCACGTTCGAGCGACAACAAAGATATGACGGCTGCGAGTTGACACAGCCAGATTACCACCACACGCGGGACACACCGCTCATGAATTATGCCGAAAAATATCGCGTTCTCAGCTTTGAGAGCAGCTGCTTTGCATTTTTAATATTATTTCGCGCGAGGTTTGCAGGCTTCAAACGAAATATTACATGAATGGGTAATGTCATTAGCGTCGGTGGGGCAATTACCGCCCGGCCGTCAGCGCCGACGGCGGCCGGACGCCTCTTGCCAAAAGGCCGTGTTGCTCCCAGTGCTCGCTTCGCTTTGTGATATATCGTAGTGAGGTACATACATCGAACTCAAAGTATAAAGGTCTACGTTCTGTAACGAGCGTAATGATAGCGGGTCCTTTTGCTGTCAAAGCCGGCTCGTTGTCTTAAGGTCTGGTTGCGTCGGCCTCAATCGGCGCCTAACGAGCAGGTAATCGAATGAGCAATCTCAAACACGTCGTTAGCGATCGGCTAACACGATCTAACTACGCTATTTGCAAAACTGATATATAGGTATATAGCCTTGTGATTTGGCCTACTTTTCAAACGAGTATGTTAGTGTATATTTTTTAAAGATGTCAATATTTTTAATTATTTCGATTCTTAAGACAATTACCCTAAACAGGAAAATTTTAATGGAAAGACAATATTCATACTTAGCAGTTGCAGGTTTCATTTTTATAACGATATTTTGTTTCCATATTTGAGCTGCGGAAGCCGTATCAAATGGCACCATTACTGAAAAAAGAAAATGTGCAAAGCGTTCGCGGAAAGAAACGCGAAAGGCATTATTTCACAAACCGCTTTATTTGCACATTCTCAAAAAGGATTTTGTTTCACTACATGGCGCATAGTTTTCGAGTTATGATGAAAATATTCAAAAGTTAACTGTTACACTGCTTTGTCTGAAAAATATTTCGAGTTGTAGAATTTGAAAATATGAAATATTTTATTTTTCTGAGTACATACATACATACATATTATCACGCCTCTTTCCCATAGGGGTAGGCAGAAACTATGGACTTCCACTTGCTACGATCCTTACAAACCTCTTTCGCTTCATCTACATTCATTACTCTTTTCATACATGCTCGCCGGTTTCGGGTACTCCTTACATCTCCTTTTGCGAGAATGTTCGCAATTTGGTCGCGATAAGTTCGACGAGGCCGGCCCTGCCCGACTGTCCCAGCCACATCTGCTGAATATATACCTTTCGTTAGTCTCCTTTCATCCATCCTCTCAATATGTCCAAACCATCTCAACATACCTTTCTCAATTTTAGTCACTATATCGTCTTTCACTCCACACCGTTCCCTAACTACAGCATTTCTCAAACGATCCATCAAACTTACTCCACACATACTCCTTAGTGCTCGCATTTCAACAGCATTTATTCTACTTTCATCCTTTTTTTGCCATACCCAACTTTCACTACCATACATCAGAGTTGGCAGCAACACTCCATTATGAACAGCTAGACGTGCCTTATCAGATACTTTTCTGCTATTCATAAAGGAATGCAGCGCCCCATTCACTTGGTTGCCTGCAGCCACCCTTCTTTCTATATCATTCTCGTGCCTTCCATCTCTCGTAAACACACAACCTAAGTATACAAAATCTTTCACTTGTTCCACTCTTTCTCCATTTATGAAAACATTACATACCGTTGAACATTCACCCCTTTCAAAAACTATTAGTTTAGTTTTACTTACATTCACTTTCATTCCTTTCTTCTTTAACGCGTCATTCATAACTGTTACCATTTTCTGCAGCTCATCCTCAGACGACGCAAGAATTACTTGGTCATCCGCATACAGGAGGCATTTAATGAGTAACTCATTCATTCTAATACCATATTCACTATCTTTCAAATATTTTAAACAACTGTCCATGTATAGGTTAAACAGCCACGGCGAAGCTACACATCCTTGCCTAACGCCTTTATGGATGTTAAACGAGTCTGTGTAGTCCGCATTAATTCTAACGCAAGCGCTGGAATCCTTATAAAGGGATTTCAGCGCTCGTATCAGACTGCCTTTTAACCCATACATAGACAGCGTTGACCACAGTTCATTCCTCACCACTCTGTCATAGGCCTTTTCCAGATCCACGAAAACGCAATACACTTTTTGCCCCTTGGCCAAAAATTTCTCTAGTATGCATCGCATGGAAAAGACCTGGTCCGTACATCCCATACCCTTTCTGAATCCTGCTTGAACATCCCATATCTTACTCTCAGTTTCTTCCATAACTCTTTCAATCAACACCTTTGCATACAGTTTGCCAACCACGCTAAGAAGGCTAATGCCTCGGTAGTTTTTACACTCTTGCTGTGAGCCTTTCCCCTTATAAAGTGGCACGATAACCGCTTTGCACCAATCTGTGGGTACAATGCCCCTTTTAAAGCATAAGTTGAAAAGGCGACACAATTGAGTTGCCACAATGCCCTGTCCGGCCTTCAGCATTTCGACAGTAATTCTATCAGACCCACCACTCTTTCCAATCTTCATTCCCTTCAAACCTTTCACTACTTCTTCGATACTTATTTCATTATCACTCTCTACGCTATCATTCTCTACGCTATCACTCTCTTGCATTTCATTGTCAGACACATTCATTCTTATTTCATCTTTTTCATATAAACTTTCAAAATACTCTCTCCATCTATTTAAAATACTCTTATCATCTTTCAATATATTCCCATTCTTGTCCCTGATCTTAGTAAGCTCAGAGGTTAGACCTTTCCCTCTAGCTCTTCTTATTGATTTCCAGAAATATTTAATATTACTTTTGAAATCCTGGGACAGCCTAACATCGAAATCATCCTGTTGTTGATCTTTCTTCATCTTTACGATTTCTTTCACACACACATTCAACTTTTTGTATACTTCCTTAGCCGCATTTACATCATCATCTGCTACCTTTTGCTTTCTCTGATCAGCTCGCATAGCCAACCAATCCTTCCATGCTTTTCTCTTTGCACTAACAACTTTCTGAACTTCTGCATCCCACCAGACATTCTTAATGGCATTATAGTTTCTTCTTTTCATTTTTCCACATACTTCTGTTGCCGCACAAACAATTCCTTCCTTTAAGATATTCCACACTTCTTCTACTTCCTTTTCGTCATCTATTCCCTCAAATTTCTTAATTAACAATTTCGGTTTTCAAAGTTCGGTTTTCTGAGTATTATTTCTATATACTCACACGAAACCCTTTTGCAGGAATTTACCATTGAGTTAATTGCCAGCGCCAATGAGATTTATTGATCGCGTACTTGGACCTATACTAATAATTTTGTAGGAAATTTGGAATTCATTAATATGTAGAACTAGCTTTTACCCGCGGCTCCAACCGCGTAATATATAGCCTATGTCATTATCTGTTCCCTAACCTATGTGTATGCAAAATTTCACGATGATCGGTCCAGTAGATACGGCGTGAAAGCGTAACAAACAAACAAACAAACTCTTAATTATTAGTTAGGATAGTTGGTAAGTTGGGATTGGGATTTTGTAAACACACCGGCGTTTTTCATGTTTGCGATTATACGATAACGGGAATGTAATAATGCAAGACTGAAAAAACACCGTAATCTCTGTTTGCTCCGCCTGAACGTTTATGTTCGGCGGTGTGCCGCGTGGCGTGCGGCGGCGCGTGGCGGCGCGGCGCGGTAACAGCGTCATTATATCCGCGCACATTCGTCGTCGCCGCCGATAGCGTCGCAAATTACCATATTTTTGTGAAATATGCCGGCGATCCACGTCTCCACACATTACGCACGCCGCTCACCTCAGTGGCGGCGGAAACACACGTACGCGGCGTGTCTGTCACATACGGACAATCTGATATCGTGAATACGTAAGGTGACAAATTGAAGAAAAAGTTATTCTACCTATAAATCACAGTCGTTCAATAACATTATGTTTTCGCTCTTTTTATTATTAACAAGCAGCCTTCCCTGGCTGTATTGTACCTATAAATCCTTCCTCATTCATCTCCTTTCTCATTCTCTTCCTCTTAAATCTGTTATCTATAGGTGAAAATCTTTTATTTTCTTTAAGTAATGTGAACAGACCAGACAGAGAGCCGTGGCAGAGGACTTTTTTATAATATGTAGTTGATGTATTGATAGTGATATATTACAATTAAATAACATAAAGACGTGTATCTATTTTCTCTCTGTAGGTCCAACCTATCTAATCTCGCCAATAGCTGTTGTTAGTTATATCGGCTCATGCTTTTCTATAATAGAAAAAGAAAATATGTAATTTTATATTTACAAGGGTCACGCAGCACTCTCTGGCTCGCGATAGAAAGCCGCGCTGCACGTCGGTGGCCGCTCCTCAGTATGCATTACCTCCAAAGCCTGCATTGGTATGCAAACGGTGACACAGTGATTTAGATTGAGTCAATACAAACCTATCGCTATTGGTGCAACTTTGTATGTGATTAGATTATACACAGTTGCACCAATAATATTGTTTACAAACTCACAAGTGTTGCTGTTAGTCAAAGATATTCCTGTCTTTCTGGTAGTCTGAAATGGAAAAAAACAAAGATTTATCAGCTGCTTTTTTCTTAAAGGTCATAGCCTTAGGTTCTGTTTACACCGTAAAAATACGGGTTAAGTACTTTTTATGTCTATGAAAAAGCTAATAATCGTAGTACCCTAAATATGCTAGAAGTAGCAAGTTTGGAAGTCGCTGAACTTAACTAAAGTTATTCAATTGCCATTGTCATCGCGAATAAAGATTAAAGTTATCTTTGGAAACTAAACCTTTTTGACGTGTATCAGCCAGCGCGACCAGACAGCGATCATAATTAATGATAGAGACATGTCGCGACATGGAAAACGAATTAAACCCCCTCCCCCCGCGCATCGCAGGCCACCGCCGACTATATTAAAACACGATCCTCATTAACCCACTGATCTCGTTATAAATGTCCGCAGACATAACACTGATTGCTTTTATTGATTTGTCTTCAGAATTATATGATAAAAGATTCAACATGATAATTTTAGATTAATTGATTGCTTGATAGCCAAATTAATCCTTTTTAGGGTTCCGTAGTAAACAAGGAACCCTTATAGTTTCGCCATGTCTGTCTGTCTGTCTGTCCGTCTGCGGTTTTACTCAGAGACTATAAGTACAAGAAAGCTGGTATTTGGTATGGGTATGTATATTAATTATGGCAAAAAAGTGGTAGAAAAATCTTGAAAACAAAATTTTTTAGGGTAGCTCCCATACAAGTAAAGTGGGAGTAATATTTTTTTTCTATACAAACCCATCATGTTGGGTATTGTTAAATATGTGTTTAAAAAATATTGTGAGGTTGAGAACACATTTTTGATTTAGGGATCCGTTTCCGAAATATTTGGTTTTAAAGTGCAAATTTTTGTTAGAGGTAAGTGAGATAGAGGGGGAGACCCCTTCTATCTGCTAAACGGTTATATTATATGGATACGTGAAAAAATTACAGCAGAAGTATTATATACTGAAGTTGAAGGAAACCTATCAGAGCTGTGTACTAAGTACAAACTAAAAACTTATAGGTAATCAACTTATAAAATGTACGCGAAAATGTAAAATATCATACAATTTTCATTGTTCGATGTTTTTGACGTTAAACTGTGAGGAGCGAGACTGAACAGTGTGAAGTCAAAGTTGTCATTCGTAACTACGGAACCCTACACTGCGCGTGGCCCGACACGCACTTGGCTGGTTATGTACTTCAAATTATACCCCATAAAATATGAATTCGTTTTTTCCATTCGTTACCCACCTCCATAATGCGTAGTGCAGCTACACTTAAGTCTACGACGCGTAGCACGGCTACGAGTTTTCTCACGATCGCGTGTGTGGACTACTAACAAATATTATGTGTATTTTTAGATCGGCCAACTAGCGCCACCTGCCATTTATTTAGTTTACTCTTAAGAGGGTATACTAGCAGTGCGTTTTCCATACAAATGTATTTCTCTATTTTCTCGCTGAAAACTGATTCTAGAGCCACAATTCTTTTTACATACAATCTATTACTAAAATAGGTATGTCCCTATGTTTTATTTTTTTCTAAAAACCTGTTTAAAGAAAAAAAAATTGTACAAAAACAGTTTTTTTGGAAAAAATAAAAAATAGGGGCATTCCTATTTAAGTACTAGATTTCATGAAAAAAGAATTGAGGCTCTAGAATCAGTTTTCAGCGAGAAAATAGAGAAATACATTTGTATGGAAACCATATTGAAAAAATACTGCTAGTATACGCTCTTAAACCAGATTAAATTGAAAAATTCAAATCTAATTCAGTAACCCGTAGTACATTCGTTTTAGTATTTTAAGTGTCACTTTTCTTCAATATCAACATTTCTAATTAACCGTTAACAGTCACTTTTGCAGTATTCTGGAGTTCTTTTCATTTATAAAAAACTGACCAAGTGCGTGTCGGGCCACGCACAGTGTAGAGTTCCATAGTTGCGAATGACAACTTCGAGTTCACACTGTTCACACTCGCACCTCACAGTTTAACGACCAAAAACATCTAACATTGAAAATTTTATGAAATTTTACATTTTCGAGTACATTTTATAAGTTGGTTGGTTTCAAGTATCCATATATAACCGTTTAGTAGATAGAGGGGAAGGGGGGGGGGCACTTACCTCTGACAAAAAATTTGCAGTTTAAAACCAAATATTTCGGAAACGGATATCTAAATCGAAAAATGGTGTTCTCAACCTCACAATATTTTTTAAAGACCTATTTAACAATACCCAACACGATGGGTTTGTAAAGAAAAAAAATATTACTCTTTATTTACTTGTATGTGAGCTACCCTAAAATATAGTTTCTGCGTAAAACCGCGGACGGACAGACAGACAGACATGGCGAAACTATAAGGGTTCCTAGTTTACTACGGAACTCTAAAAAAGTCTTTTTTTTAATTTGATCTGAGTTTCATTGATCTAAGCCACTTAATATAGTTAAACGCAGAAATATTAGGTCCATCTTTAAAATAACTTTTCCGTTAAAGAAGACGTTGCTGTATAAAATGAAAAAGCAAATATTAATATTTGTGACAAGCTTTAATCATAAAGTTTTTTTTTTTTTTTGGACAAATCACACAGATTGAGCTAGCCCCAAAGTAAGTTCTTAAGCAAGACTTGTGTTATGGGATACTAACTCAACGATACTATATTTTATAACAAATACATATATAGATAAACATCCAAGACCCAGGTTAATCTGAAAAAGATCATTTTCCATCTTGACCTGACCGGGGATCGAACCCGGGACCATCCGTGTCGCAGGCAGGCGTGTTGACCGCTGCGCCACGGAGCTCGTCAAGTGAATTCATATTACTGTTTACTGCCCTCCAATACATTAATATTTATCTTGTCGAGTGTATGAACTTTCGTGACCACTTTTTGATTCCAATATTAGCATTATATCCGACTTACATATGAACTAAAATTTTAGCTCAATCAGTTCACAATAACTGCTTTTAAATTCGGTGGTAGTATTTGACCCGAACAAGCATACATATAGGGCAAAATAAATAAAAGCTCGTTAATAATAAAAAACGTAGACATAAGTTCTATATAAATGTTCCAAAGTCAAGTTCTTTACAAAATACAGAGGTATACAGAATGCAGAAACATCGAACAGTAGCCATATTTTTGATACAAGCCGACATGCCTAGTAGACATAAATAAATTGTTGTGGACATTGTCTAAAACAATTTCAAATTGAGATATGTACGCGTATATAATATACTGAAATTAACAGTGATTTGGAAACAACCCAAGCTCAGGATTGGCTCGGAGGCGCGCGTCACGGCCAATTAGAACGTCGCGAACACTCGCGGGTGCTGCTAAGGCCGGCTCTCACGACTAATTACTATTTTTGCCTGGCTGCTAACGAAAGGCTATGCTGTTCCCTTTCGCTATACAATACAAAGTCTTTACTTAGATTAAGTGCGAGGCTCTCGCCCGCGGCTGTGTGTACGTAATGGTTAATATGTGACAGCGCCTGATTTGCACGAAACGTTCTTTATGTTCTTGTCCGTACAACGTGGAGGTATACAACATGTTATAATGGTAGGTTCACACCAACAGTAGTTATCGAGATCATGGTGTATGATAATGACTTGAAGTATACAGTTTATTACACTAAGATGTACAAATATTGGGTAAAATAGGTAGTGTGACTCTTCTTATTTGAAATCCCGACGCAAAAAGCAAGCAAGTTTGATGTGTTTGTTTGTATAGCTATCTGATTAGCTCCCAAACAACTTGATCGTTTGTAAAGCAGGTTTTTTCTGTAAAAGTAAAAACATCTGTAGAGAGGGGTTTTGTTAGCTATATTTGTTCGAATTTTATTCAGCCGTTTACGAGTAAGAACTTTCTTTGTGTTAGGGCTTACAAAAAGTTCTAATTACACGTCTGCCAAAAGAGCAGTATAATGTTCTTCGAGTTGATGTATTGAAATAAATGTAAGTGTAATATATTTTTTGTTACTACCTCACAACTTTTAAATGCCATAATGAATTTGGAATTTCATTAGAATTCATACAGCAACTCAAGTGAACTGGAGTATAATTTTTTGTTAAGGTAGTTTAATTTAATGGCTCGTTTTATATATTTCGTCTCGGGCGTACATCACAATATTGCCCTTGCAAGTCACATATGAACATCGCTCACGTAGACGGAACCTCATGGAATTTTGATTCAGCACAGACTCGCGCTCTGCATAGAAAAATAGACGTATTCGTGATAGACGTATTCGTGAATACAAAAAGTAAAGCTGTACTTTACGTATTTATTTAGTGATGAGTGTCCGCTAGACTTGCTGCCAGAGTCAGTGTTTGCTGCTGGTCTCCGAGCAACGCCCTTTGCTCCCTGTTGTTGGGTTTATGTTGCACTGGATGCCCTGTGTACTACAAGCAAGCACCGTACACAGTAATTCCGGTTAAATTTATTTTATATTTTTCTCCATTGTCACGTAAAGTTTGAGCTCTCTGCCTAGGACCAGCAAGAGTTCCATTAATTTCATTTAATTATTTAGTTTCAAAAATACATTTTTGTGTGCTTCCGTTATCAGTGACTTTTAATTCTATCAGAACATTATCCAACATCTCCCCGTAAACCCTGTAAACCGATAAACCTTATTTCAAAGCAGTCCTGTTGAACTTAATGGTTCACGGTATATTGTATGCCATAAACTATGTAAAAATAAAAAATACAAATAACAGGAAGAAGCAAAATTTGATAGAAAATATATGTTAAAAGCTTTTCACTCCTTACATACTTTAGCCGGAATATGTTTGTATATAACTTTGGCTTCTAAACTTACAAATAGTTTATTTTACGTAGTTTTAAGATAATGTTCTCTGTTAATAAAAGAATAACTCCATGTCTGCAGTAAGGAAGAGAACCAGATCTTAATTTTGTTAAGTTAGTAAGGCAAAATTACACTGTTGGTTTTTCGTAGCTTGTGACTTTGAGGCAATTTATGTAATCGCTGAAGTTGAGCGCGCGCTCCGCCGGAGGCCACCGTAATGACCAACGTCGGCCCGGCATCGGCCCGGCATCGGCCCGGTGCTCCGACACGTGCGGGTGCGGGTTTATCAAACTCTCTTCACTTTAAAACTCTGACAGCCTCTGTTGTGTAGTGATCAAGGCAGAGTGGAGATCCGGAATTCGTGGGTCCAGATTCCACTGGGAAGCATGCTTTGTGAATGATGTATCCTGTCTGCTTAGGATATTGCAGGCTTATATCAAACGATTATCCCAAAAGAACATCTCTGTGTTTCGGAAGACACGTTAAGCTGTCGGTCCTGAAAGCCAGCAGTTAGCGTTTATTTTAACCTTTCTTGGGATTAGTTATGGTCTACCCTTTTGGTTGCGGAGGAGGTCAAACGGCAGACGCTCTGCCTAAAACCAGTATCCCCGTCAAATCGCCTAGGATAGGTAGCGGACCCCAGCATCCGAAGCGTTACCGCTGAATACGCTCGCATGATGATAACGATGATGATGACTCTGCTTTAACTGACATCGTTAAATCATGATAAATATTCAACTAATTAAAGCAAAGTATTTCACATGCTTTATGCACTTTACTCCTTATATTGCGTAGATGAAGCATGCGAATAAGTATGGCAGTGATACGGTGGTTTACAAGCTACTCCATTATTAACAGGTTTGATTCCTAGCGCGGGCAAATTTTGTACTTCATTTTCACAGAAATTTTATTGTTTTTATATTTATCTGCGGTCATAAAGCACCTCACGAAATCTTAAGCAGGTGGCTACGCATAAAAAATTACCGAGTCATATTAAACCATTTGTAGTAAACTAACAGCTTGAAAAATCTGACACCAGTGTTGGCCACTTACACATACGAAAAGTAAAGCAGTAAACTAACATGCAGTATTGATAATGGGCTCCGGTGTATCACAGATGTGAATGTTGTATACAGGAACACACTTGGTTTGAAGATGAGAAGGACATAATTTTGCAGTCAGTGAGGTTCTGATTGGAACCCGATAAAAATAGTGCATGTAATCGCTATAAGCTGAGTCCGCAGTGTAATTCTAGATGACATATTACTGATATATCTCATTTTGCTGATCCAATAAATTCATTACACGTTCAATTTGATTTACGTACATCATGTATTGACTATTACGGACGGATACGAGCAATATAATGTTATTAATTCAAATTCTCCGTTTGGTCTGAAATGTTGACTGGCAAATAATGTATCATGGCATAGTCCGCCTTTTGTACCGCATTTTAAAGGAGTGCATTACAATTTATTAAAATAAAAGATACAAGAGCTTTTAGACATTACTCTTAATAAGGTATTGTTCCGCTTATTACATTATTTTGAATTGTGACTTTTAGCATTGACGAAGACTTGGAAGATGGTAACTCCAAATGATCAATTAGTTTGTTTACTTCGCAGACGATTTATACCAACTAAAATCAGAATATCATGTTGTAAATGTTTTATATATTATATTATAGATATGTTTTTTATTGTTATATTTATTATTGTTATATTTTAGCTTATAAGTATGATGAAAATATATATTTGTGTTTCCAGTTGAATAATTGTAGGTGTCAGGGATTTAGTTTGGTTATTGCTATTGTATCTAGTTCACAAGTTCATGTTCTAAAGAGCTTTACTATGTATCGATTGTGAACATAATCTCATCGTGGAAGCCAGTTGATGTTTTGGGCGGATTTACTCCTCTCAACTCGTTACTCGATAAACCGTCCTATAAGTAGTTATATAAAAAATGTTTAGATCAGTTGCATCGACATTTTTTTCTGAAGGTACATTGGGTCCTGAACTATAGGCTATATTTTTTATATCAATAAAATTCTCGTAACAACAGTGTCAGTAAACTAGACTAAGCTTTCTTCGGTGTATTCTTCTCAGCAGTGGTCGTTCCGAAACGCTAGTAGTTTGTAGTTTTTGCAAATCTTTAAAATAATAGTTCTAATATGACGTTCAAGAAGAAATACATAATATCCAGAATTGAAATCTCATTTTATTTCGTATATCCTTTCAATAAATAGGGCAGAAACGTTATTTGTAACAATAATGATGATATATAATAGCGTCACTACTTTATATTCCGTTATCTCTAAAGCACACAACTCAGTGCCTTATTTTCTGTAGTAAGCAGCACCCATGTATGGCATCTTTTTAAAACACACCTAAAATAAAATGAGTCTTCTCCGACTGACCAGCAAGGCAAAAACTAAAATAACCTCTATATACGCTTTGTAAACTGTTGACTTGGTACAAATTTACCTGTGTATTCATGAACACAAAAATAAATGAATTGAATGCAATTGGAATGGCTTCAAAAGACGAATAAAGCTTACTGCAGTACTCACCTAGTGGCCCTGTGTGAGTTGGCACGGCGCGCTGCAAGGTGGCGCTGCCTCGGCGCTGCGCTGGCTAGGTTATTTATTTTTATTAGTATTTCACCAAACTGCATTGGATTAGCAATCAATAGAAGCTATTGCCAACCTAAGTGAAAGAAACTTTTAACTTTATAAAATAGCACGTAAATAGCACATATCTGTAATATTCATATAACTTTTATGTGTTTATTTTTGCTACCGAAGAGTAATAAGTATGAACATTGGACCACGTTTCACCCTCTTAGGGGGTGAATTATAATAAATCCTTTGTTAGCAAATGCCTACATCTTAATTAATATCTGCATGCAAAATATCAGCGCAATCCGTTGAGTAGTTTGAGCTGTGTGTTGGTGGATAAGTCGGTAACCGTTGCCTTATATTGTATTGATATTACTGTTTCAATGCAGTCACTGTTTCAACAAGTTGAATTTACAGATTTTTACTGAGTTTAATCAATGCCTTCCATGCTGCTCTGGGAGAAAATAAAATACGTAAAAAGAATGTATCAACTAATTCTCATCCCGTCAGACACACCGTGGAAGCCGGTCGAGGCGAAATTATATAGAATCTTATTCTTTGGCGATGCGGCAGCTTTGTCTACACTTTAAGGGACGAAGACGTGATTAAAATGTGTATGTAATTATGTTCACTGTGAGTTTTGTAATCAATACGTCGCACGAGTGCGCAAGCCTGCGAAGTTTATCATGAAACCGCCGCAAACAATGTGCGGCGGCGGGTGAGGGGAGCGCTGGTGGCGTTTGAAGACAGTCTTATGAGATATTGTTAATAAGTATTACTGGAGTAAACAGGACCTGTAAGTATTAAAATATATATAACAATAAGTATTACATTTCCTTTATAGTGGCCTGCGACACTGGGGGCACCAGGTTCATTCAGGCAGATACTTGACATCAGGCCGTTCGCCTACTGTCGCAATAGCGGACTCCGGGGTCGGACGTACAACAGTTGGGGATGCAACCAGGCAAATGCTCAGATGGGAGAGAATATATCTTGCTTTAATATGAAATGATCTATTCTCTTCGTCAATCTAAGATCCAAGAAATCGAGAACCGACGACCCAAAATTGCCTTAGCAAGTTCTTATCTAATGATGTGTTTGAAGTCTGTTATTATTGCAACCCTCATGTGTTAGCTCTAGAAATGCAGACAAAAACACGTGAAAAGTAAGTTATAAGATTTTTTTAAAGGTGTATTTATTAATTTTTTAATATCATTCACAATGCTATTCTGATATATTGTAATTAAATTAAGAAATAATATATGAAAAAAAAACGTGGCATTTTTGGCTATATCTTATTAGCATTGCATGAATATAGTCAAAGCATTGCATATAGCGGTTGAAATAGAATTGAAAAACTTTCAATTACTGATCCCGAAGGCAATTCACGTCGAATATTTAAAAACATATTAAAATTAAGTAGATAGTATATTCCGGTAGAGATTCTTTCTTCTCGCTCCCTGCGATACACCTAACGTTTCCGCACAAATTGAAGAAAACTCCAAATAAAGGTTTTCCGGTGTCACGGCGGTTACATCGTCAGCTTTATTGTTCGCGTATTGTCGCGGGCATCGGCGGGAACGCCTCGTTTATGGCGATCTGAGGCGGAGGGCTCGATGACAAACATCCGATCTTTGGTTTATTTCCTTTCCGTATATCGCTCTGGTTATTGCGAAAAAATATGATTGTACATTTATTCCGGAACGGACGCAATATATTTGGTCGGTGCGCGCTTCCTGGCGACTGCGCGCCCTATACCAATATAAAGCTTGGACTCTACTAAAGTGGAGACGAAACGAAAGGAGAGGACATGTGTTTTAAACGTCAAACTCAATTATTGACACAAATGTCCGCTAAGCTCTAATGAAAATCACTGAGATTATATTCGTATGGCGTGATCTAGCCGGCACATCACACATCTCCGCCCCAGTTAGCCATTACGCATCTTATAGCTTTAGTAAAGACATCCTAGCTGAAAAACATTTTTTTAGGGCTTCAATCTCGACGTCTCCTCACAATTCCACTCTGGTGCAGTCCGGGCAAAAAGCTGTATTTTACAACAAAGATGTGCTGTGTTGCGATGTGGTGTGAGGATATGTTCCGAAGCTATGAAAAGCTGTGTATACTTCCATCAAGGCAATTAACTGTGAAGTTAATAATGAAAGGAATATATTTTTCGCGAGAGCCACCACACCAGAACTACGCGAAGCGAAAAATATAAAGTGCTAATATTGGTGAATTTTTACCTCCTTCGCCGTCTTGCTTCTTCGCATAGCTGTGGTGGAAATGCAGTCTTAGCGCCGTATGCAGACATCACGTATTAGTTGGAGCGCCGTTACCGGGCGGCCAAGCCTTATTAATGAAAGTTTAACAGTTCGCAGTTTGACTCGCCCTCCGTCGCCGACCTCCGAACTTCCCGAACTTTTGGCTCTTGAGACATGAACACGACACACGCTTAACGTTTAAGTACCTACGGAAAGAGCGACCGCCTGCTGTAGTTGCCAATATGTCTAGACGTGAATAATTAGTCACGTTAGGGTAGTTTTGATAATTTGACTATTAAATCAATATAGTTAAATTTGGTAGTTGTAGGCCCGGGAAAGACAGAGGATACTGTATCCCAGAAAAACGTATTGCTTCCGAGGGATCTACATTCACGCAGCAACACCGCGACTTAAAGCCAGTTACATAGTTAATCGGTCACTTTTGGGTTCGATACATTAAAGCTACTTCCTTTTTGAAGGTTATGTGCAGCTCTTATAGTTGCAAATCTTATAGCTACATAATTAAACTCTTTTCTCGCCTTACCTTTACCTGTTACTCTATCTTGCTCACACTCGTTGCTTTCAGCCACTCATATATCTATATCTTTTAGTTGAGAAGACGTTAAATATGTATAGCAAGGAAAACCCCGAAACCCGCCCCTACCGACCAGAAACTCTGAGTTTGTATTCAATCTGACGCAAGCACGACCACGGATTAGTAAAGATTAATTACTAGCGTGTGCAACGGTTAAAACAATGGCAAACCACCCCCGGATTCCAGCCTGAAATAGTCAATGAGTGCGTTTCTTTTCACATAACTACACCCACAAGTGTAAAAGACTACTTATGTCCTAAATTTTGTACTAAATTTTACAATGAAATATTAAAAACTTAACGGACTTAAGTTTTTCAAGAATCCCACTTAAGTGATCGTTAGTCTAAGATGTAACACTAACAATCAGTTTAACAAGCCTTCTGGAAAAAAAATAGTTGTTTTAGTAATCGTCAGGCGAGTGGTGCGGCGCGGGCGAGGGCGGCGAGCCAAGTCGCACTCCACACTGCAATTAGTGACTGTCAATATGAGAAGTTACGAGTTCGCTGAGAGTCGTTAGTGAAGTGCCCTCTCTGCACCTCTATACGTCACATGGCCTCGTGTTGTGGCGGACTACGCGACGAATAACCTTTGGAGAGGCAGAGGACACGTTCGAAATACGAAAATGTATTTGTTGAAAATAGGCTGGTTTTCGGCTTCACGGTTACTGACAGCTAATACCTCCCAGTACTTTAAAGGGCCGAATCAGATTGTTGAATCTAATTTACTGAAGGCTGAGAGAAATTTCGTTACATTACTCATACTAAATTTAAAATAGAGATGAAGATGGAAGTGAGACCTTGCTGAATGCAAAATTACGTAAACGTGTTTATCTCCCAAATACCTAGAAATGGAGAGGAGATTCGCAGAGTTCGAAACGACATGGTGTACATTTATAATAATCTGATACTAAACTGCAGATTCTAGGTACTAGTCGTTCGTGTACCAACTGTAATTATTTATTAAATTAGTAGCAAGTTTTAATAGAGTTCAAAGAGTAAACTGGAACACGTAGGGTTGAAGGCCGCCATCAGTCATCCGGCATCGAGAGCACTCCGCGGGTAATCTCCCAAGCATTATAACTTCCTCCCGCCCCCTTAGCCCCACACCCCCTCCCCCGCGGGCCGACAGCTGCCGCCACTTCGGCTGTTGTGTTTGTCACGCGGGAAATCTGTTACGTCGACAACTTTCTCTCCCTCATGAGTATTGCTCAAGCATCAGATCCAATTAAGATTTTGGGATTGTATTTTCTACTTGAATGTCGAAACAGACATAAAATCACAGATTAAGTATAAAAGTCAACTCCATTAATTACCTACTGCTCCTGAGAGTATAATTTCAAATTATTTTGTTCACTCGTGTGGGAATCGATGGCGTTTTAAGGTTCATCCCCAGACATCCGGGACGTTGTCACAACTTGTTTTCAAGTCAGTCAAAAAAATACGGTACACACATTTTCTATAGATTCGATCATACGTCCGTATGTATGTATATGTAGTCATAAATTCGCACGTCAGTCTGGGGGGGAAAATTAATTATTTTTAGTCATGTCATAGGCGATACGACTAGCAAGGCTTAGCGACACGCGTTCCAGCACGCTTAAATAAGTTTAAAATCTAACAGACATCCAAAAAAGCAGCCACCAATTAACTGAATTACAACATTAATGATATTAATTGAATATCAAAATTATTTACAGTTTACGAAGATTATGATTAATAACAGATTATAAATAAAATTAAAACTAGAACAGATGCTCCAACCACAGGAAATAAAAATTATACAATTGGATCTTGATGTTTTCACAGCGTACGGTTATATCGCGGCGCGGAATTTTCGAGTAATGTCGAATACAAAGGCTTTCATGCCTCAAAGGAACTTAATTGGTCGGAAGGGCATTGTACCTCCGGATCCATCCTGAGAATGGTCTGAGAGATGTCATCCTCAAAAGACGGACATTACTCACTTCATAGACGTGCGGGACGAGGCTTTGTCCGCTAACGCCCCGCCACACGGCAACGTACTTTAGGGAAACTATTATAAATAATATCGACCAAATCTTTTACAACTCTCAATAGACTTCATCTGCTAACAAACTAGAAACCCGAAACCTATCATCATCATCTTCTGAACCTATTTCTCATATCTCGGGGTCGGTCCACCTAGTCCTATCAAACCATTCAGGACGTTGTTGTGAACATAAACCACCGAAAACTCTTTTTCGTTCATGTGAAATATTAGCGTATTTACCAATTCTAATGCCAGAATAATAAAATGGAATATATCATCGAGATAAGCTCTGTAATTCGTCAAACTCGGCCGGAGCCCGTGCGCGCCCTCAGCGCCGCCGCTATTCTTCGACCTCCACAAAAACTCGTCCGCTGAACAAATAAACAGCGCTTCCTTACTTTCTGAATTAAATTATATCATTAAAGAGGGATAATTTCGACTGTTGTTAGAATTCATCAGAAGTTGGGAGAGGAATAAAAATGAAGGAATTTGCGTTATTACGCGCGGCCGCCGGCTATTGTTGTAACTTGGTCTGTGTGGGGCTGGGCCGCGGGCCCTAACGACCTGCCATCACTCACAAAGCGACTTACGTGCTGTGTTATAACCACATTTATACAAGACAATCAAATAATTATAATCTCCAAAATGTTCGAAGTAACATGTTCACTCTATATTTTTTTCTTTATATACAAAGGAATAATTATCATCTCAGCCATAGAAATTCCACTGTTGCCTTCCCAAGGATTTTTTATATAACCGGTTGGATGCGGAGAGTATTCATTCAGCGCTTTCCTCTGTTAGTTAAATAGAGTTCGGTTCATATGGTCTAGATTGTTGATTATATTTAGTTTTAGCCTTATTTAGCCTACCATTGCTCTAATGGTTTTGGGTGTAGTGAATCCATATTGCGGGACACGGAGAACTTATATTCTAAACGTAAGTACTTATATTAGTTCTATGGCAGCGTTTAGGAGCGAGCAAGAATTGGAGAAAGCAATAAGAGCGGTCGGTCCGCGCGCGGCCGTTATCACGCCGTAACGATACGGCCGCCCGATACCCGATATGCCACCCCTCGCACACCGCACACCGCCCGCGCACCGCCCGAACACCACAGTTCCTTTATCGTGATCGTAATGTCTCTGCTCGCGAAAAACGAAAGGCGTGTAAAATGGCTCGACGAGAAACTTTCAGGACCCGGCTTAAATAGCAAAGGCACAATATTGTTTCTTATTTTACTTACGAGTATATCAAGTTCGGCATCTTCTTCTTGTGAGTGAAAACTGTCCACTAGTTTTCAGTCGCATCTATTGCATGTTTCGTTTCTTTTCGAGGTTTTCAGATTTTTTATCTTTACACTAGTTCTTATTAATATATTTTAAATTCATTTTAATATCTCCACAATAGTCTTACTGCATGAACAATCCGACTACACACAAAAGCATAGAAACATGTCCTGAAACACATACAAGCATTAAATTTTCAATGTAAAAAAAAAAAAACAATTCGTTTCGGTTTGCGTTTTACAAACTATAGTGTTTAAAACCGTGTGCTTCTCTATAAATATAATAAAACAGTAAAAATCAGTAAAAATATTTTGTCTGTACATTTAGTTTTTTTGACTGAAATGGATAGAGGGACATTTAAAAAGAATAATAGAAAGCAGAACATTTTTTTTTTAATTCTTGACTGGTGTCTGTCTGTCTGTATGTATGATCATGTTTATCTCCGTAAATATTGGACGGATTCGAATGAAACTTTTTTTTCTATATAGCTATTAAGCCGGGACAACATATAAGGTAGAAATGATTTTGAAAAATTGAATACCTGATGCAGCATCGTAATGATTCAGCTGAACTATAAGAAATATAAAAATGGAGCCTTAGCAAAATTTGTAAAGCCTGATGAGAATTTTCGTTGAGGAATAAAATATCTAAGATTTAGAACACCTCATGCAGAACCATAATGGTCCAGGTAAACTATAAGAAATATATAAATGACGCCTTGGCAAAAGTTATTCAACCTGATGAGCATTTTTTGTAGAGGTATTTAATTTGAAAATTTGGAACACCTGACGCAGATCCATAATGGTCCAGGTAAACTATAGGAAATTATAAAAATGACGCTGTAGCAAAAGTTGTTCAGCCTGATTAGTATTTTTTGTTGAGGTGAAAAAGTCGAAGATTGAGAACATTAGATACACTAAGTATCATGTCAAATTTTATATCGACAATTTTACAAAGTCACACTCTCAACTGGGATAGAGTGCTTAGAGTACGATTAGCTCATATTACTGGTGACCGCCCAGCGGTCCCCCTTTTGGCAACGTAGTTTTCAGCCCATACGGCAAAATAGGAGATTTTGCTGTCTCTTCAAGCTTTGAACACACAGGTAATACCTAATGCCGAGGTCCGTCCCTCTCAAAGGTACTTTGGAGATGTGCGATAGTTGAAAGCGCTCTGCCCATACCTCAAAGTTTGGTGAAGAAGCGCAAGCTCAATTGGAGATAGCTATATAGTCTTCTTCTTATCGTGTCGGTGGCTCAAAAAGTCTAAAAGAATCCTATATTTTATCCCTCCAGTATTTAGCAGCAGCCAATGCAATGCCATACAATTTATAACACTGCTACAAGTATTTTGTTATGTATGTTTAGTTCGTATTAAGGTATATTAATACGAACTAAAGATAGATAGATAGTCATATAGTCCACGCGAACGAAGTTGCGGGCATCAGCTAGTTCTAAAATAAGGCATAAATTAATTTTAATCATATCTCACTAAAGCTGTCACTAGTTTAAAAAAATCAAAAGTGTGGTTAGTCAGACGTGGATAGACGACATTTATATATTGCTTCAAGAAAAGTATTAATAGTACGTGTTGCGGCGCGCCTATCATGAAGTCATGGTGTTCAGTGCATCTCGTTGCTCTTTAATTCCAGTAGGCGAAATAATTGTCGCGAGTGATAGTTTTTATTTGCTTACCTTCCATTTTTCTTCTCATTCTTACACCGTACAAGTGAACACGTCTCATACATATTTTATATTGTAAAAACTGCAATAAATCAAGTTCAAGTTATTTTGGGTTTAATTTTAAGCCCCAGCGTGTCCTCTAAGAGACATGTTTTGGTGGCCCATGAGGGGAATCAAAATTGACGAAGATATCTAAAAATCAAAATCGACGTCACGGACGGACAACGTGGTCTTCGTGGTATCGAGCTAAATCAACACAAAACCCATCTCTGGATTGAAGTGGAGTCATCATTATCTGGGAACCAGTGGATGTTTGTGCATTGGTGCATCTAAAGCAGCAACCGGACATCGCAGCCCATACTAAAAGATAAGTGCCTTCCTTTGTCCTGTCAAATCTTTCCAACCTCCTATAACTTCCTACTAAATTTACTAATTACATACTAAAGTCAATACAAACCAGCAGTTTACTTATACTACAACATATTTCCTACGATATTTGGTTGACTGTTTCCAAATATTCGTTTGTTTTATGATCTAAAACTTTAATGCAAAATACAAAGTTAACTCAGGTCTGTTTTCTTTACCTATGTTACAATTAGTAGGTAAAAATACAGAGTATTATTGTTTCATTAAACTACATTCATAATTTCATACATTTCTATCATATTTCCTTAAAATAACAAGCCCACTTAAAATCTATAAAAACATAGACAAGTTACATAATTCAATTTGTTTTCAAATAATAATTTCTCACAGTTCAGGCCCTGTTCATACTGAGAAATAGTTTTGGTTCAGTATTTTCATATCAGTTCGCCGACTATTCCAGGGGTACCGCTTCACTGCGCAGCGAAGTAGCTACCAGCTTCGTGTTGCTATCACTACCGCTTCGTTATCAGCTGTGCGCGCGCAACCGGTTCTCAAAGGCAGCTGACGCTTCGCCTTACAAAGGAACGTGAGAATTTATTTTGTTTACTTTCGTAGTTAGTGGGATTTTAAGGTGATTTTTATAGTTTTTTAAAATACACTTTTATTCCTGTTTTGCAAAATGACTGATAAGGGATCTAGTGTTGCTTCTCACTCAATACGTTTAAAAGAATTAACTATAAAGCGAAGTTCCATAAAGGGACAAATAACAAAGTTTAAAAAATATTTATCTGAGTTAAAAAGGCAAGAACATCTATCAAACTTAGAGCTTGCCGAGTTACATCTAAAAATTACAAAGTTTGAAGCTTTGTCCGTAAAGTTCGATGATTTGCAAAGCGAGATAGAAGTGTTAAATTCAGAAAACATTGACTCTGAAATCGATGAGCGTGACTTTATAGAAAAGGACATTATCATTAATATCGCAACTGCTAAATCATTAGTCGAAGCTCACACCGAAAATGATAAGGATCAGTCTCAATGTTTTCACGATCACAAGGACTTCAGTTTTCGATTACCGAATCTGCAAATATCTAAATTCAGTGGTGATTGTTTTCGCTGGCTTGCCTTTCGCGATTCTTTTGAAAATCTTATTCACAATAATGATCGAATTTCACCTATTCACAAGTTTCACTATCTAAATTCATATCTCGAAGGGGATGCATCAAGACTTATTGCTAATCTCGAAGTGTCGTCAGCAAACTATCCTGAGGCATGGAAAATCATATGTGAGCGATATAACAACAAAAGATCTTTGATTAATTTCCATCTAAAATCCTTATTTTCTATACAGCCTGTTCAGCGCGAGTCTGACAGGTCTTTAAGATTTTTAGTAGACCATGTTACAAAGAATTTGCGTGCCTTGGCTAGTCTAGACCAGCCGACAGATAAATGGGACATACTTCTCATATTTATGTTGACTTCAAAATTAGACAATCAAACATTGGTTAAGTGGGAAGAGTATCGAAATACTCTTGATGATGTTCCGACTTTAATTCAATTCTATAAGTTTTTAAATGATCGTGCTGATGTCTTAGAATCCTTAGCCCGCAATAAGGGTGACAACACTTCTTCAAAACTTGCATCCACTTCTTTCAAAAACGTCATGTCAAATAATAATAAAGAACAAAATTCCAGGTTTAATCATAATCGTGTGTCACATACTAAATCATTTGCCGTTTCAAATCAAAACGATACTAAATATACATGTATTATTTGTGACGACACTCATAGAATTTATGACTGCCCTGTATTCAAATCAAAGAGCATTCAGGACAGACTGTCTGATGTTTCTAAATTCAAATTATGTCCAAATTGTTTGAGACAAGGGCATCTTCTCGAGGACTGCCGTATGGGGTCCTGTCGAGTATGTAACCAAAGACACAATAGTTTGCTACATCAAACCAAAGAAACCAATAGTACAGTCGCGAACGAAAGTGAATTTGTACTTAATATTTCTAATCAAACTCAAACTCAAGTTTTGCTGTCTACTGCACTCATTGAAGTATGTAACCCTGTAACAAAACAAATAGAAAGGGTTCGTGCTCTTTTGGACTGTGGGTCACAGTCCTCATTTTTAAGTAAACGATTAAAACAAAAATTATCTTTAAATTCCAAATGCATAGATCCCATAAGGGTTATTGGCATTGGTAATACCTGTGCTAATCAAGTCGTTGAAACTTGTACGGTTCAACTAAATTCAATAAACAGTTCATACAATCTTAATGTGTCATGTTATGTTCTAGAAAATCTAACAAGTGAGATCCCTAAAGCTCCTTTAGATTTACGTAACTTTCACTTACCTAAAAACTTACCTTTGGCCGATCCTGTATTTCACCAGCCTGCCCGCATTGATGTCCTCCTCGGAGCAGATGTCTTCTGGGAAATTCTTGGTAACGAAACTAAGACTACTGGTGATGGCGGTCCTAAATTACGTAATTCAAAATTCGGTTGGTTAATTTCCGGCCCTATGCCTTTATACTCTAAAGATAAGGGTATACTAAATTGCAATCATACTACACTAAATTCATTACAAAATAATATTGAAAATATTCTTACTAAATTCTGGGAATTCGAAGAGCTTCCTAAAAGGCCTATTCTCAGTAGTAATGATAAGCTATGTGAAAATCATTTCACTCAAAATACAACACGCTTAGACACTGGCAGATTTTGTGTTAGGCTGCCATTGCTTGACACGCCTGATTGTCTAGGAGATTCTTATAATCTTGCTAAGAAAAGATTCCTAAATCTAGAGAAAAGATTTAGACGAAATTCATCTCTAAAATTACACTATACGAAATTCATAGAAGAGTATGCCGAACTTGGCCATCTCTCCGAGTCAAAAGAATCAATACCTCACAATTCATATTTTCTATGTCATCACGCAGTTTTCAAAGAAAACAGTGAATCTACCCAACTCCGAGTGGTGTTCGACGGCTCTTCTTGCTCTTCATCTGGCTATGCGCTAAATGACATCCTTATGGTAGGTCCAAAAAAGCAAAACTCTCTCTTCGCCATTTTAATCAGAAGCAGGACATATAAATTCATTTTATGCGGTGACATTTCTAAATTTTATCGCCAAGTTCTAGTTAATGATAAAGATCGAGACCTGCAACTGATATTATGGAGAAAAGATGAGTCTGACCCTATTAAAACATTGAGATTGAATACCGTCACTTACGGAACCGCAAGTGCGAGTTATTTGAGCACTCGATGCCTCTGGCAGATTGGAGAGGAGCAAGAAGATGAACTCATCAAAACAATTATCCAAAATGATTTCTTCAGCGATGACGTCATTACTGGAAGCAATGACGTAACTCAATTAATTTACATCAAAAATGCAGTAACAAATGCACTAAATAAAGGTTGTTTTCCATTAAGAAAATTTAAAAGTAATTCAACTTCTGTATTAGAACAAGATAAACTTAATTCACAAGATCACTTAACAATTAGTCAGTCCTCTAGTACCCTCGGACTTGGGTGGGATCCTACGAGTGATAGTCTAAATTTCCCACTAAAGGATTTTACTCATAATGACAAAATATCTAAAAGAAGTATTCTTTCTAATTCATCAAAAATCTTTGATCCGCTTGGCCTTCTGAGCCCTTGTATCATACAGCCAAAAATTATTATGCAATGGTTGTGGAAGGAGAAGCTGGACTGGGATCAGCCCGTCCCTGAAAATATTAAAGAAGATTGGCTAAAAATCTCCAAAACTTTTTCTTACCTCAAGGAGTTTAACATACCAAGGTTGGCTCTCTGTGACAATCCCAAAGAGATTGAACTGCATACTTTTAGCGATGCTTCTCAATCAGCATACGGAGCGTGCATCTATTTAAGATCTATTGACTCTAATAATCAAGTTTTTACTAATTTATTGTGCTCTAAATCCAAAGTTTGTCCAATAAGGCCTACGACGATGCCTCGTTTGGAGCTTGCAGCTGCTTTGCTTGCAGCCAGACTCTGCGAAGCTGTGCTAGATTCTCTAAGATTTCAACCTCTTCGTATTTTCCATTGGTGTGATTCTAGTATAGTGATTGCTTGGATCAACACAGATGTTTCAAAATTAAAAACTTTTGTCGCAAACCGTATCATGGAAATACACGAAAAAACGCAAGCTAAATCGTGGCGTTACGTTCCAACCGATGCAAATCCGGCTGACCTTATCTCCCGGGGTGTCGATGCGAGTAGGCTGGTATCTATGAAGCTGTGGTGGTCCGGCCCAGACTTCTTATCTGAAAACATAACAAAATGGCCTAAATTAAATAATAAATCATGCAAAACTTACCTGTAGACTTACCTGAAATAAAATCCAATCCCGTGGTCGTATCTGAACCTGTAATAAAATTTGAAAGATTCTCTAAATTCAACAGATTGGTAAGATCTATGGCATACGTAATTCGATTCATATATAATTTAAAAAATCCTAAACACAAAAATAATCAAAGCTTATCTTTGGAAGAATTGGATAAATCTTTTACAACTTTATGTATTATTGCTCAAAAACAATCTTTTCCAGTCGAATACGACTTATTACTAAAAAATAAACAATTAAGTTCTCGATCTAAGTTACTATCCCTATCTCCATTCTTGGACAAAAATAATTTAATTAGAGTAGGTGGTAGACTAAATAATTCTGAATATTCTTATGACAAGAAACACCCAATTCTTCTGCATTCAGCTCATTACCTTACTAAACTCTTCTTCAAAAAAGAGCATTTATTAAATATGCATGCTGGTCCACAATTGCTTCTGGCAACCGTAAGAGAAACTGTGTGGCCAGTAAACGGTCGGCATCTAGCTAGAAGTACCGTCAATAAGTGTGTCGTCTGCAGACGTCTGAGTGGCAATACTCTTCGTCCAAAAATGGGAGAGTTACCTCCTCAAAGGGTGAAAATAGATTTTCCATATCTGTCCGTTGGCCTAGATTTAGCCGGGCCTTTTTACATTTTAAACCGTAGAGGTCGTGGTAGTAGGCTGATCAAATGTTATTTATGTTTATTCATTTGTCTGAGATACAAATGCCTCCACCTAGAAGCTATTAGCGACCTGTCGAAGGATGCTTTCTTGATGACACTTCGAAGATTTATAGCTCGTCGAGGCAAGCCTGCGGAAATATTCTGCGACAATGGTCGGAACTTTGTGTCTGCTGCTAGGGAGTTATCAGATTTTATAAAAAATATTAAAGATCCTTTACGTCAGTTCGCCATTCAGGAATCTATACAATTTAAGTTCTCACCTCCTTACGGCTCTCATTTTGGTGGTATTTTCGAAGCCGGTGTTAAATCCGCGAAATTTCATTTAAGGCGTGTATTTGGAAACAGTCACCTAACATTCGAGGAAATTTTAACCTTGTTTGCTCAAATCGAAGCAATTTTAAATAGCCGACCTCTATACCCTTTATCGTCCTCCCCTGATGATTTCCTTTGTCTTACACCTGGGCACTTCGTCATCGGAAGACCATTAACTGCGCTGCCTTCTCCCAATTTGCAAGATTCTAAAGAGACTAATTTGAAAAGATATAAAAGACTGGAGAAGATCCGACAGCATTTCTGGAATAGATGGCAGAAGGAATACATATCCGAGTTACAACAAAGAACCAAATGGAAGACCTCTCATGCCAAGCTAAAAATTGGTGATATGGTTCTCCTGCAAGAAGATAACGTCCCTCCATTAAACTGGCGGCTTGGGCGAGTAGTTCATCTCTTCCCAGGAGCAGATGGAATTTCCCGCGTCGCTGATGTGAATACTGTGAGAGGTTGCGTGCGGCGTCCATTAGTTCGTCTCTGCCCTCTCCCTTCAGAAGATGATTGAATGTTGAAAGCCTTCACCTTTCAACGAGGCCGGAAGATGTTGCGGCGCGCCTATCATGAAGTCATGGTGTTCAGTGCATCTCGTTGCTCTTTAATTCCAGTAGGCGAAATAATTGTCGCGAGTGATAGTTTTTATTTGCTTACCTTCCATTTTTCTTCTCATTCTTACACCGTACAAGTGAACACGTCTCATACATATTTTATATTGTAAAAACTGCAATAAATCAAGTTCAAGTTATTTTGGGTTTAATTTTAAGCCCCAGCGTGTCCTCTAAGAGACAGTACGTTTTCCCGCTTTATACAGCTACGTTCTCGAACTAACAAACACGTTTGTGGCTTTGTTTTTCTGGGAGTACTAACTACAGGTACTGTAGAGAATGCGTTATGGATTTCTTAGCCAATGAAAAAACAATAAGTACCTACTACTTGAAGTAGTTACAATTTACTTAAGACAACTAAGTGTCCTTTTTCTAGCGACCCGTGGCTTTAGCCATCGCATGTGATATAAACCATCATCATCATCATCTCAGCCGCAAGAAGTCTCCCCTAAGGATTTCCAAAACGACTGGTTGGAAGCGGCTTGCATCAGCGTCTTTTTACGTCTTTGGTCAGGTCGTCCGAATCCGAACACCTGGTGGGTCGGTGTCCAACGCTACGCATGAACGAGTTTGCTATTCAAGTACCTTTGTGCCCCATGGGCCATCGATAAAGAATCCGTCCGGTACGGAGGCCGTGTTGCTCGAAGATAAAGAACCGATATTGATGAGCTATATCAGTGCCTTCTTTTGTCTATGACTCTCCTCGTCTCTCATTCGACCTCGCAGAAAAACACCAAGCATAGCCATTTCTATAGCTCTTTGAGTGACCTTAAGCTTTCTTATTTGATTTGATTTTTATGAGGCTCATAGTAAACACGTTTTGTACGCGTAAGTCATCACTCTTACGATTTGGTGATCTTTACCAATTTTTATCTCATTGTTCTATCTCGTTTTTGACAGAGGCATGGTCCTTTCGCTGGGCGCATCCAGTTCCATTTTCTTCAGAACGAAAATATCAGCCAGGCTGGGAGCCCTATCCGCCCGTTTTCTATAGCGAAATTGTCCCACTATGAACTTTCCATCACTCCACTTTCCAAGTATTGCATTGAGATCCTCCATAACAATCGTAAAATAGGTTTCAGAAGTGTCTATATTCTTATACACTACTTCCACCTCTTCATCTTGTGTTTTCCATGTGGCATATAAACATGTATAGTGTATAACCTTTAACGAGTCTGGAGTCAAAAATAGCGGTGAGTACTAGGAGCCTTGGAGGAGTGTACTTTGCCATACTTACCACGCTTGGCAGACGACTTGGTGAGCGCTGATCAATGTGATTATTTCGGTTCCAACACTGCTGCCTATAGAAACCGATTATTGAAGCGTGTGAAGGGGAGGATTTTATTAGATTAGAGGAACGGGAAAAGGTATTTGGGATACTCTTTCATAGATGGATTGGGGATAAGAAAATAGTAGCTCGGGGACGCCGACAAAAAAAGCAGTTGAGTATGAAGCCCTGGCATCAATACGTGATTCTATATCTGCGAAGTCTGCTCTCAGCGTGGCCCGATCACGCGCAAAACAGCGTGATGTATCGCGGGCGGCGGGCCGCGCGTGACGGCCGCGCTCATGCATCATTATTGGCGCTCGCGGCCGCGCAGAATATCAAGCACGCCACCCCGGCCCTGCGGTACAAGGGATTCACGTGATAGCAACTCAGTTACTTAACTTGCTGTGGTCTCTGAAGCGCACAAGTATTGAATATTAGTAGTTGATAAACATCTATAGAACCAATACAGAAAACTAAGGGTCGACGGGTCAGAACCATATCAGTTGATGATCAAACCGGGAAAACGCTCGGATGAAAGAGAAAGGAAGAAGGAGAGACAAGATATTAAAAGTGTCAACCCTATTAATCAAGAACTGGTAGTGTATTTAAAATCTGTTCAAAATAGTTATCGACCTATAAAGAATTTTACTTAACATCTCACGTTTTTCTCTCGTTTGAGCGAATTTTTATCATATCATGATGGCAGCATATTTTTGTTATAGCTTTTATTATGAGCGATTCCGTCTGTTAAGTGTTTGCAAACACAAATGGAATGAACCCCACTTGATTCCTACATGAACAGCAATATCATACGGGGACGTGTATAACCTTTTCTGTGCCCCATGTGTATTTTGAGCTTATAAAAATTATTTTACATAAATTTGTGATATTTTTAGTAAGAAGATAGTAGAGTTTTAAGGGGCTTTTATGTCTTCAATCTTCACTTACAGTCAGAAAACTAAATTTTATTAACTTTAAAAGGGGTCCATATTGACTCACATAAAAATCTTACTCCTATAATTTTATTTACTACCTATTTGTATTCATAATAATCACTCTGTTTTTTCACATCAGAAATTTTTATCACTAACATCGGAACTCATAAAACAGTCATTTTTCATATTTTTTTTATTCATACTGTCATTACTAAGAAATGTTTCAACTCCTAATATTTTATTTCATTACTTTTTTCTTCATAACAATCAGTAGTCATATTTTTTATTCATACTGTCATTACTAAGTTTATTATATTAGTCATACTAAGAAGTGTTTCAACTCATAATCTCACTCATAATTATTTGGTGGTCTATGTGTAACCATAACCTTACCTACATTCTGTTACCAAGTCGTGTATCCAACCAGTCGCTTTTGCTCGCTCGCTTCGCTCGCTCGCTCGTATGATGGTCTATGTGTAACCATAACCTAACCTACCTTCTGTTACCAAGTCACGTATCCAAACCAGTCGCTTTCGAACCCTAATAGATAAATAACACTAAGATTTAAGAACTATATGAAATCAAATATTATTATTAATAAAATGTATGAATTGCGATATTATGAATTCTGATGATTATGAATTACAGTCATTAGTATTAACAAAAAATATGAAGAGTGATCATTAGGATGTAAAATTGTATGAAAACAAAATTCAGACTACCGATAAAAGAGGAGTTAAAAAGTTATATGAGACAAGGCATTTAAAAGTCAAGATTTAATGATTTCAGAACGTTTTGATAGACTCGAGGTGACAAGTCCGGAATAAAATTGGTAAAACTAACGCCTAAAAGTTGTGTTCGAAAAAATACAAGATGCTCAGCCTATGTCCAAATGTTTCGATTATTTTATTGTTATAATGCAATGACAAACAGATATAAACAGGATAATATGCGTCACATGTGTGAAAGTAAAGATGCGGGCCACACCCAGAACGAACATGTTAGTTTACTAAAATTGAGTTGGCAGTTTCGTTAAAACTAATTACTCAACCTGCCTACATAGAGGGTATTCCGGTAAACACCATCAAATTGTTGTCCCTGAAACCATCAAATCAGCCCGTCTTTTCGTTCAACAACTTTTCTTTTTGAGACCAATTTTGGAAACACAAAACAATCTGAAATGGTCTGGCCGCCCGACCACTTTTGTATGAAAAGTATATATATTTTTTTTATTTCTCAACATTAGTCCCATAGGAAAAGTTGTTCATTTTGACATGCTAATTTTATCGCTTTAGTTTTAGTGTTTACCCTAACACCCAGTATTTGTTTACGTCATTTTAACGATGAATTGTCTTAAATATCGAATGGCTTCTTCCGTAAGTGAAAATAATTGATCTCAGCTGAAGTAGCGCCGCTGCTGTATTTAGTTTCAGTGTCTCTCAGGTGCGATGTCGGTGTACGCCGGCTTATCTTTATGGATATTGGCCTTGTAGAGCCGAACTCAATTCGTACGGAATTGTAGCGTTTTTGTAAAAGAGCTGTAAAGTTACAAGGCAGAATTGTAAAATAAATAGAATAGAAAGTTGAAGTTTTTTACTTGCATTCCAAACTTATACTTTTTAACATTTTACAGTTGTCGTTTTCCATCAATTTTAAAACTTGGTGTGTAATGCCTGCAACGTAAACTATGTTGATAAACATATAGTACATATTAACAGGCTGAGTAGCCTTGCCCAGGTTCGGAATTTTAAAAATAGTTTTGTACAAATATTAAGTAAAAAACAATCAAACAATAAAAAAAACAATCATTGGAAATCTGCGAATATCAAATGATTGTTTTTTTTTTGTATGTTGTATATGTCTTAACCATTGATTTTCTAAAAATATAGGACAGACGACAGGTCGCACATGCAATAATAATTGTGTTGATGGCTTGATTAATTTACATTTTATTTTGTCGACAAATTCAAATTCACAACAAAATCGCCTCGCGTATTCAAGCGAAAATGTGATAATCTGTCACCCATTGAAATTGAGTAAAAACAATAAGTTAAGGCTGTCGTTATAAATATGTCAGATGTCTGTTCAATGGTGTCAGACTTTAACCTGACAACAGCGTTGGCTACTTACACACACGAAAAAATAACAAACACATTAAAATAATAAACCTGGTGGATGGTTGCTCAGTTTTAAATCAGGCAATCACTATACAATCAGATAATGTTATTCTATTCCCATACATTTTGATAAGTTAAAGGCATAAAGCTGGCTTTATAATAATTGCTTTTAAATGCGCATACATTGTGCACAATGCAGCGCGCACTATCATAATTTGTGTGGCCAGTGCAGTTTAACAGCCCGAAGCTGTAAAGTCCTCGTTTACTGCTCTGTCGTATTACATATGTAAGATTTACTTATTACGACAGTACCTACTTGCATTGTAATCATGAGCGCTTTAATAGTATAAAATTCATTCGCATCATTAGAATTCTGTATGGAATTAAATAAGTATTTATGCAAACAAAGATGTTATCAAAGAAAACCAATACTTTTAATTGCGCATAAGGCTTTTGTTATTCTGAATTGGGTCAGCGGTTGCATCGGCTGGTTGAAATTTTGAAGCAGTTCTAAAAAGCGCAGTGAATAAATATTTATAAAATAATGCAACAAAAACGAGCCAGCCTCGGCAGCGTCCATGCCAATTCATTAGCTTTATTCGGCATCTCTGACATAGCACAACCTTGTGGTCTACTGGATGAGCATCTATCATTTTACAAAATAATAGAAATTAGTTGCTGTGAGATAAGTTAAATAAAATACGTGAAAGGCGAAAATATTAATTTCCAACTTAATATCAAAGTTTTGAAAAAAGTAGAGTTACATAAACGTCTATGGCTACATGAAAAAGACATCAAAAGAGAAACACTCTCTCTAAAACTATCAACGTATCTACTAATACGTAACAACTAGCTGATACCCGCAACTTCGTTCGCGTGGACTATATGACTCCAGCGTATTAATACCTATACCTTAACACGAACTAAACATACATAAGAAAATACTTGTAGAAGTGTTATAAAATTGTATGGCATTGCATTGGATGCTGCTAAATACTGGAGGGATAAAATATAAAATAAATAAAAAAAATAAAATAAAATATGTTTATTTCAGACGTTTTAACAGTCCATATATTGTTAGTAATTAAATGAAATAAAAGAATCTTATGCCTATATTAGTTATATTTAATTGAGATATTTACCTGGCCCACTGTGAGGCCCCGGGACATGTGTATGTGTTATATATAGGATTCTTTTAGACTTTTTGAGCCACCGACACGAAAAGAAGAAGACTGTATAGCTAGCTCCAAGTGAGCTTGCGCTACTTCACCGAACTTTGAGGTATGGGCAGAGCGCCTTTAACCTATCGCACATCTCCAAAGGGCCTTCGGGAGAGACGGACCTCGGCTTAAGGTGTTGCCTGTGTGTTCACTGTTCAAGGCTTGGAGATACCGCAAACTCTCATGTTTTGCCTATGGGCTTAAAACTACGTTGCCAAAAGGGGGAACCGCTGGGCGGTCACCAGTAATATGAGCTAATCGTACTTTACGCACTCTATCCCAGAGGAGAGTGTGACTCTGTAAAATTGTCGATATAAAATTTAACATGGTACTTAGTGTATCAGATGTTCAAAATCTTCGATTTTTTCACCTCAACAAAAAATACTAATCAGGTTGAACAACTATTGCTACAGCGTCATTTTTATATTTCCTATAGTTTACCTGGACCATTATGGTTCTACGTCAGGTGTTCCAAATCTTCAAATTAAATACCTCTACAAAAAATGCTCATCAGGTTGAATAACTTTTGCGAAGGCATCATTTATATATTTCTTATAGTTTACCTGGACCATTATGTTTCTGCTTGAGGTGTTCCAACTCTCAATTTTTTTATACCTCAACAAAAGTTCATCAGGCTTAACAAATTTTGATAAGGTTCCACTTCTATATTTCATATAGTTTAGCTGGATCATTATGATGCTGCATCAGGTGTTCCATTTTTCAAAATCATTTCTGCCTCATATGTTGCCCCTGCTTAATAGCTATATAGCAAAATAAGTTTCAATCGAATCCGTCCAATATTTCCGGAGAGAAACGTGATCATACATACAGAAAGATAGACAGACAAGAAATTAAAAAAATTTTTTTTTGCTTTTTAGTATTCTTTTTAAGTGTCCCTCTATCCATATCAGTCAAAAATACTAAATGTACAGACAAAATATTTTTACTGTTTTATTATATGTATGTATAGATTAATGGGCTCATCTTTTAAAAGAAGTCTGAAGGTTCCGCCACAATTCCCAAAGACGTAACATACCGCCTCAGTGCTGTTATACCGAGTGCCGTACGGTAGTAGCCCGGGGCCGAACGCTTCCAGAGCCCGTGCCAACTTCGTCCGGGGCAGGCGCGGGCGATGTACCGCCAACAATATAACGCCCGCCGTAACTGTAAGGTGATCTGTATTATAGCAAGACACGGCGAGTTCAGTTCACACCAAAACGGCGGCGGCTGGCTAGCCGGAGCGGGACCGCAGTCTCCCGCAACCCGCAACTGCTTGCGGCCGCCCCCGACTCTGTACGGTTACGTATTGCTCACTCTATTCCTACGCTACTACTAGTTTAAATAACTGAAAACTCGTATGTACTTAGCAGGGGCAGGATATTACCAAAGGCCGCTTGCGAGTACAAGAGCAGTAGTGCTCCGCCGCTGCGTAAGAGTCGTTGGAGTGCTCTCGCACGACTTTTTCATTTTTCTTAAGCAATACTATACAATATGTTAATAAAAAACTTGTCCTCTCCTTAAAGCGGCGACTTAGTGCGTCAGTATGAACAACTTTTCCTATATGAGTAATCTAAAAGTAATCGTATCGTCTTTTGTAGAAGGTGTAAAATCTTCGAATAAAAAAGACGAGCGCTGGTGGGCGCGGCAAGCTGCAATTCAGGAGCTGGCCAGCGCTTCGACATCGTAATGAGTTTGCAGCGCGGGGATGCGGGCGCGGGGACGGACGCGCGGAGGCGATAAATAACCCCAAGGAATTGGCCTGTTTAAATAAACATCGCCGCAAAGTGGTCGCGCGCAAAAAACAGACAAATTGCTCATTTGGGCAGAGATACCGCCCCGCCCACACTTTCTGTAAGAGTTAATGGGCCACATATGCGGAACTTTAACTATATATCAATGATTGCGCTACGCCAAAGTTCTCACTACTGATTATGATTTCACAAAGTATCATTTTACCCCGCGAAGCAAGAACATAGGGTTTGGTTTGTGAGCTTGATAATGATCAGGCTCACAAACCAAACCCCTGTTCTTAACGCTTGCGGTTTTATTTTCTAGCCACGCTTGGAACATCTGTTGTAGAAACGGTCTAGTAAGAAATGTGTTTTCTAACATTGTCAGTCAAACAATGTCACTCCAGAAACAGCTCAATACAAAACTTCACTGCACAATACAATGCATGATTTACATAGATCTATCACACGTTTCATATCCGTCATACAACTGCTCGCTCGTCTTCGATGGAAACACAGTTTAATAATCTTATATCGCTCGTATAATGTTCAACCTAATTCAAATTAAACGCGTAATGAATTTATTGGATCACTAATTGAGACATTAAACCACTTACTTGGCTAATAGCATTTGGATTGACAGCAAACTAAATACTATCTGTTGCGGCCCACTGGCCCACTCCGCGACGTCCGGTGTTGCCAGTGGCCGCAACACTATCCTAAGTAATATTATAAATGAGAAAGTGAGTTTGTATGTTTGTTACCTCTTCACGATGTATCTACTAAACCAATTTTCTTGAAATTCAGCCTGCACGTTGATAATAGTACGGAGAAGGGTATAGCTAATTTATCACTCAGGCAAAACCGCGGGCAACAACTATTCTTGCGGATAGTTCCCGGCAAAGAAGAATAGGACCACTCCAAATCTTCCCGTGGATGTCGTAGAAGGCGACTTAGGAAACACAAGCTAAACAAAGCGTATAAACACCTAAGAGACCTCTCCAACTCGTCTGGCCAGCGTGGTGAGTATAGGCCAATATCTTCTGATTGTTCTGGCTAATATATGGCTCTAGCAGTACAGAGAGGGTCGTGCTCTTGCAGTCGAGACTAACAAAGACCTTATGATGATGCTGCTTGCGCCGGGAATCCACCCCGGAGTTCTGCGTTTGCAGATAAACCAATTACGCCACTGGGGGCAGGGTATATAATAATGCGTTGTGCAGTTTGTTGCCGCTTCTTCTGCACTCCGCCTTGGAAGCGGTGTAAACTTAGCTTTAAGTAATTTATTGACGTTAACAATAACATAACATTGTAAACCAATTGTAAATGTAAAGTGACGTTCAACAAATGATATTTAAAATATCTTAAGATGAATAAAATTTTTGACTATTGACTAATATAATTTATACACATATACTCATACTCATCAATGATTCGTAAAATACTCTGTTGAGTTGACTAATTATAAGGTCTTGAGTCAGTCTTATCTGGACAGTTTGATAAAGCGAAGCTATACCGGACGTGAGCCGCGCGGCCGGCGCGTGCCGGTCCGGTGCCGGGCCGGTGCCGGTCGTTACAGCGGACAGGGCGCGTCCTGAACTTCGCCGATTACGTAAATTGCTTAACGTCTCGCGCCAGCCCGCGCCACCAACAACTAAATGGTGTGTAATTCTACCAACTCACAACTACAACATATAGAACAACACTCCAACAAATACAACCTCAACATCTTCATATACGACGTACAGAGTATTAAAGGTTAAAAAGTTAAAAATTAGAGTGATATGAGTCAAAGTTGTGATAAGTATTCCAATGTTTCGACAAATAAAGCCATTTTATTCTAATTTAGTTCCAAAATTTTTGAAATTAAGCTATCTCTTTTGGTTATCACGCATAGAAAAAATAAAAACTAGAACACGTTATTGGTTATGGTTAGTTATGTATAGTTATGGTTAGGGAATAAAAATTGAAAAGGGTTTGATTAATACATTTTTGTATCACCCTAAAAGCTTCGAAGTGGGGATACGTTAACGAACAACAAGGAGCGTAGTTGGGGCGTTGCTCAGAGACTAGCAGCAAACACTGGCTCACACACACGGTAGCAAGACACTTCACAAAATACGTAAAGTACGGCAATATTTTTACGCTAGAGAGTACGTCTAGTTCTCTATGCAGAGCGCGAGTCTGTGCTCCATCAAAATTCCATGAGGTTCCGTCAACGTGAGCGATGTTTATTATGTGAGCTAGAGCATTCCCTAATAATGACGTTTTCAAGTTACATTAATGCAGTTTTGAAAAAGATATCCATATTATTTAAAAATAAAATAGAGTCTAATATGTCTTCGATTATATCATAGATATCAGAATATTTACTAGGATTATATACTCTCTAGACACCATCATACCTTTATTTAAATGATTTAAAATCTGGCCAATTTTTCAATGCTTGTGTGCATGGCAGGTTAGTGACACGCGTCCTGTCAATTAATGCCATCAAAATCCGTTAAATTGTTAGCTTTATGTGAGCGCCCAGCGCCACTAATAGTGTCCATCACAGAAAGTAGCTACACTGCATTTACAAGGATACTTTGTACTAGCTAATGAGTATAATGTTGACATTTTTATAATTTAAATAACAAAAATTAATAAATAATTATAGATGGTAATATTATTATTATGGCCACCCTCAATATTCTCGGTATAAATACAATCGTCATCCCCACTCTCTTTTTTTTTTTTCGATTTACGCTGTGTTAGGAGACAGACGTTATACCATCCTTGTTATAATTTTGAATATACGTTCTAACGTATTTATTTAATCTATTTTTATTTTCTCTCGCCTATTACCCTATAAAATCTATAGGTTATGGGCCCAGCCATACTACCTTTAGTATTGTGCTGTAGTTCCTTAAATTCATTTCTTTTTGTTTTGTAAAAACACACGTGTCCTCCAATCAACTTTAACCAAAACCATTTTCGTTATGGATAACCTGAAAACTAAGCGAAACACTGGAAGTTTCGTATCCGCTCGCTATTAACCGAAATCGAGGTCATCAAGGTCATCGATGAAGAACTCGTGTTACAGTTCGAAGAATGATAATCGTGACAGAAGAATAATCGTATTGCTTAAAGCGTTATTGTCGAGTACTTGTCGGACTCCTTTCTTAGTTTTGCCAAAGAAGAACTGACCGCAAAAGACATATTTAGAAGCCTGGATGCCTTGTACGAAAGGAAAAGCTTAGCAACGCAGTTGGCTATACGAAAGAAGCTGTTGGGTTTGAAACTACAAGGAGATACTCTACTAGTCAAACACTTCACGGTTTTTGATGATTTTATGACGGAACTTTGGCTGCTGGAGGGAAGCTCGAAGAAACCGACTGAACGACCTCAAATTGTTCAAGCAGTGGAATTGACTGAGGAGGCAATGGTTTCCAGTCCCCGGGTTTGCATTCATGGCTGGTGATTACCAATTTGGCGAAAACAGAAAACAAATAACAATTCTGTTGGATTCCGGAGCTTCCGACCACATTGTTAACAGGGAAGATATTTTCAGTACCTATACAATTTTACATAAACCTTTTAGAATTTCAGTAGCTAAGAACGGTGAATTTGTTTCAGCCACCAAACGTGGAACACTGCAAGTAATTAGTGACTCTGGCATCCAAGAAACTCTGGAGGATGTACTGTTGTCGGGAGGTGCCGTACAACCGTATAGAGGATGCAGCGCGCCGGGTTGACCGTCACCTTCGATCAACACGGAACTTATATCAGTAAGGACGGTACAGTACTGATGCGAGGTAAAGTCAATTAATAATTTAATTTCAATAGATTTAGAAGTGTGTGTTAATCGATCTGTTTCTCAGTTGTGCATTAATAATAAAAATAATTACGACTTGTGGCATCAGAGATTAGGACACATTAGTAAACAAAAGTTTTTGGATTTAAAAAGGAATTCTATGATTGATGACATTGGTTTAATTGATTTAATAACGCCTGATGAAAAACTGTGCGAAGCATACATAAATGGGAAACAAAATCGATTGCCATTTAATATATCTAAGGATAAAAGCCATATTAAACGACCATTATTTGTTGTACATACTGACGTGTGTGGGCCGATCACTCGCACCTCAATCGATAACAAGAATTACTTTGTGTTGTTTGTCGATCAATATACCCATTACTGTGTTACGTACCTGATAACCTATAAATCAGATGTATTTTCAGCTTTTAAAGATTTTGTAGCCAAAAGTGAAGCACAATTCAATTTAAAATTGGTTAATTTATACTGTAATAATGGACGGGAGTATTTATCTAATGAGATGAAAGAGTACTGTGTGTCCCGAGGGATTTCATACCATTTAACTATTCCTAGGACACCGCAGCAGAATGCGGTTAGCGAACGCATGGTCAGGACAATAACAGAAAAACATGTGCGATGGTTAGTGGTGCTAAATTACCGAAATGTTTCTGGGGATATGCAGTATTAACTGCAGTTTATTTGATTAATTTTTCTCCTACCCGCGTTTTGACACAAAATAAAACCCCGTTCGAAATGTGGCATGATAAAAAGCCTACAATTAAATATTAAAAGGTTTTTTTGCTAATAACTATGTTTGATGAAAAATCATGGAAGGGTATACTTGTAGGATATGTACCGAATGGCTATAAGGTATGGAACATAGAACGTGAAAAATATGAAACGGTTCGGGATGTCATAGTAGATAAGGTTAATTTTCTGCAGTCAAGGCCTAAGTTGCGATTTGAAGGAGATGTCATCGAACATTTCCAAAATACTGAACTGACACCTAAGTCAGAGTAAATAAAACCTCAAAGCTGTGACCGTCCTAAATTTGATATGTCTAAAGCTGATAGTATCTACTAAATCCGATAGTACGAAATCGGATAGTACAAAATCTGATAGTACGAAATCTGATAGTATGAAATCAGTTAGTACGAAATCGGATAGTACAAAATCTGATAGTACGAAATCTGATAGTATGAAATCAGTTAGTACGAAATCGGATAGTACAAAATCTGATAGTACGAAATCTGATAGTATAAAATCAGTTTGTACGAAATCGGATAGTACAAAATCTGATAGTACGAAATCTGATAGTATGAAATCAGTTAGTACGAAATCTGATAGTACGAAATCTGATAGTATGAAATCAGTTAGTACGAAATCGGATAGTACGAAATCCGATAGTATGAAATCAGTTAGTACGAAATCGGATATTGTTAAATCAGTTGAGCAAAAATCAGATAGTTTAAAATCTGATGAATCTGTTTCTAGTAGAAAGATTCCTAAGCTAAACGAGTCATATGAAATGCCAGAGGTAAATGTAGACGAACTGGTTGGTTATAAATCAACTGGTAGTTTTGATCCAAATATCGATGATTCTTGTCAATTGAGGAGGAGCGCTAGGCTCTAGTAAACGGTCGTACACCAATATCTTATAAGGAACTTGATGAAGTTCTTTTGTGTGCTCAGTCAATTTATTTGCGTAATACCTACATCTTTTAATGAGATTAAGAACCGAAACGATAGAGCTCTTTGGGAAAGTGCAATTAAGAAAGAATTACATTCACTTTTAGCAAATAATGCTTGGACGTTAGTGCCTAGACCTGACAATAAAAATATAGTCGACTGTAAATGGGTTTTTAGTATTAAAAATGATCAGTTTGGTAATCCATCTCGATATAAGGCACGTCTAGTTGCCAGAGGCTTTAGTCAGGAGTATTTGACAGATTATAATGAGACTTTTGCCCCAGTTGCTCGTATAGCAAGTTTTCGATTCATAGTTAGTTTTGCAAATCAATTTAATTTATTGGTACATCATATGGATGTAAAAAAAAACGCATTTTTAAATGGCACTTTAAAGGAAGAAATTGATATGAAAGTGCCAGATGGTATAGTTAATAAGGAAAATTATGTTTGTAGATCAAAGTTCATATATTAAAACTATTTTGGATAAATTCAGTATGACTGACTGTCATCCAATAAGTACTTCTTTAGAGAATAAGCCTAATTATGAAGCTCTAAATTTAGATAGTGAATATAGTGCGCCTTGTCGTAGCCTTATAGGTTGCTTAATGTATGTTTTGTTATGTACGCGCCCTGATTTAAGCGTAAGTGTCAATATCTTGAGCAAGTATACAAACAAAAATAATAAAGAGCTATGGAAAAGTCTAAGAGTACTTAGGTATTTAGAAGGTACTATAGAGTTAAAACTGAAATATGAAAGGTGTAATAATTTTGAAGATATCTTGTGTGGTTATGTAGATTCAGATTGGGGTGGTAGTGATGTTAACGATAGAAAAAGTACCTCAGGTTGTTTGTTTAAATTGTTTAACAGTTGTACTAATACTTGGAATACTAAAAGACAAACTTCTGTAGCAGCTTCTTCGACCGAAGCTGAGTACATGGCTTTGTTTGAAGCTGTGAAAGAGGCGTTATGGTTAAAGTCTTTAATTATAAGTGTACATTTAAATATTAATAATCCGATATCTATTTTTGAAGACAATAATGGCTGTATAAGTATAGCCAATAATCATACGAGTCATAAAAGGTCTAAACATATAGACATAAAATACCACTTCTCTAGAGAACAAGTAGAAAACAATGTTATTTAATTGTTGTATCTCCACACAGGTAAACAGATTGCGGATGCGTTAACCAAGCCGTTACCTGTCGTCGCATTTAGACAGTTCAGAGATGAGATGAACTTATGTTTGTAACTACATTTTGATGATTTATTTGGTTATATCAATTGATAAATGCATAATTTATACTTAAGTGCATAGTTTAAGATTTGCTTATTTATTGGTCTGATTAGGTTTTACTGGGTTTCCCTAATCCTTGCAACAAATGTTGGACCATATTACATTGTGATTTCCCAGCAATACTTGGATGGTTTTAATGTTCTGGTTAGTCAAAATTATGATTGTAAATAATTAGTGATTAATTTTTGAGGGGGCGTGTTGACATTTTTATAATTTAAATAACAAAAATTAATTAATAATTATAGATGGTAATATTATTATTATGGCCACCCTTAATATTCTCGGTATAAATACAATCGTCATCCCCACTCTCTTTTTTTTTTTTCGATTTACGCTGTGTTAGGAGACAGACGTTATACCATCCTTGTTATAATTTTGAATATACGTTCTAACGTATTTATTTAATCTATTTTTATTTTCTCTCGCCTATTACCCTATAAAATCTATATATAACATTTTTTTTATTATTATTCCTTATGGTTTTTCGTTCACGGGACGAATCCCGGACCTTTGAGGCTTGCATGAGGACATAGGTCCAACACGTAGAGGCCTTGTGAGAGTTTTTGCTATAATTTGTGATGGGGCACAACCAGGGCATGACAGTAAGGACACTATAACAATGTTCTCACTGACAATTCCCAATAAGTGCAGGACTATGGAAGGACAATGGAAATACTACATTAGGACTATTGGGATGATATGTTAGTGGAATGGAAAATGGGCTATGGAAAGGAATATTGCACCTGCCTGACCAATGTTTAAAAACACGGAAAAATAGGCAGGTGGTGACTCGCCAACTCAGTCAATGGGTCCCCGAAAATGGCTGCACGACGCAAAATGTGCAGCAAGAAGCCCTTCTTGCTGCACATTTTACACTAGTTGAGCGGCTGAAGGGTGGAGAGGTGTCACTGGACTTTAAACAACCATCATTTGCTCCCTTAGGGTCCCATCAGGTACGCCCACTCGCCACTTACGTTTCACATCCACCCCTCGAGCATAAAGCTCTCGCGACTCCACACTGGCGGGCCGGTGAAGGAAAGCCAGAGGTAGGGATTTCTGTTACCTCTTCGGTTTCCACTCCGACCGACCCGCTAAGGCAAGTCGGAGGCGAGGAACAGGGGCCTCCCCTAGGAGCACTCAGGTCCGTGGGGTCGCTACTCCCCAACAGCTGGCTACAAGCTGCCCTGCGGGCTTATTATTCCTTATTATTATAATATAACAGGTGTTTCAAAAATAACGCAAGATTTAAATTGACCAAAGAAAACAGTCTTCAGTCAACACCGCACCATTGAACACAAGGCAAAAACTATACGGCCAAAAAGCTTGGTATAGGTACTAAACAAAACAAAACGATATTTCTCGTCCAACCAACTTCTGGTGTTATACCAAGCCCAAATCCGTCCTTGTATGGAATACTGTTCCCACCTTTGGGATGGTTCGGCCAAATATCAGTTATCAGCATTAGACTCGGTGAAGCGTCGTGCCTTGAAACTTAAAGGCAACGAAAAGCTTAAGTTTCAATGTCTTGAGCATCGACGTAGAGTGGCTTGTCGGTCAGTTTCCTGCAGGTTGCATTTCGGGGAGTGTTCCAGGAACTCCACGAACTTATCCCTCCCACCCTTTTTCGGCATCGGTCTGCTCGACGAGGTGAAAGTATGCACCCGTATTTGATTGCTTGCACGAAGCGCTTTTCCTCTTCGTTTATTTTGCATACGGCTAGGGAATGGAACCTCTTGCCACCAGAGGTTTTCCCTGACACGTATAATTTAGGTCTCTTTAAAGCTAGAGTGAATAGGTTTTTAATGAGCCAGCGAGCTCCACCATAGACCACATCTTCACTTAACATCAGGTGAGATCGTGGTCAATCGCTGGATCATCATTAGTAAAAAAGAACATTAAAAAGGGACTATTTATGGAATTACACATTAGGCAAATGGTCTCTAAGGCTTTGCTGACACATACGTATACGAAATTTAACATACAATATAAAATTCACGCAAAATGATCGTGATTTTTTTATGTGGCAAAATTTCGTTAATGATATATATGACGTTTGGCGTCAATGAGGCAAGTCCAGCAGTGATTTACGCAAGCTTAAAATCGAGACATAATAACTCAGTTCTTATAAGAAAATATTGTGACCAATATGTATCACCGCGGGCTATATAGAGAAACATTTTAATTTCTACATGATACATTTCCTATTTGTGTCTCATTTCAGCAATCTGCCTTAAACGTGTGTTTTTATTTCTTTTTAAAATCTTATTTGTCATAATATATATGAATAACGTATTAAGACAAGTAGTCAGGTTGATATACAAACGCAATATCATAACACTAGAATTAAAACATAATCTCTCTGCAATAGGAGGGCTTGATAAAAAATTGTATGCATTTGAAACCAGTTCAATGTATAAAATTCCGGCCAAGTGCGTGCATCGCGCAGTATATGGTTCCATAGTTGCGAATTACAACTTTGAGTTCACATTGTTCACACTCGCACCTCACAGTTTAACGAACTAAAACATCTAACAATGAAAATTGAATGAAATTGTACATTTTCGATTCCATTTTATAAGTTGGTTGCCTATAACTTTTTTGTTTGTACTTATTACTCAGCTCTAATAGTTTTACTTTTAACTTTAGTATATATACTACTGCTGTATTTTTTTTCAGATATTCATATAATTATAACCGTTTAGCAGATAGAGAACACTAACTCTTACAAAACGAATACCTAAATCTCACAATATTTTTTGAAAACCTATTATTAACAATACCCACACGATGGTTTTGTATAGAAAAAAAATGACGCCCTCCTTACTTATATGGGAGTAAAAGAATATTTTTCAAAATTTTTGTTCTACCGCTTATTTGGCATGATTAATATACATACCTATAACAAATTACAGCTTTCTAGTACTTATAGTTTCTGAATAAAACCGCGGACGGACAGACAGACAGAAATAGCGAAACTATAAGGGTTCCTGGTTTTACAACGGAACCCTAAAAACGGGTCACTTACTTGCTATTTTGTTAGAATTGCCGATTACAGTTTTAGACTCAAGATCTGAAATAGCACGTGGGTGACTCTTTGTTTAGCTCCGACGCAAAGAAAGGTTGTTATGATTAGTAGTTTCTAATTTTTGCATAATTTAAAGTAATTCATAAAAAAATCTTTTTAAACGTTATTTTTCGTAATGTATGTAAAATTAAAAAATCTTTTATGTTCAATTCGTGTATTATTGCAACAGGCGACTGTCCACGATCGAAACGTCGTAGCAGTGCTACGACTCGTAGATATGTGTGTAGCAACGGTACGAATCGTAGACGTGAGAAATCCCAATCCTAACTATAATACTATAAATGCGAAAGTGTGTTTGTTACGCTTTTACTACGGCGCTAAGGTCATAGACTTCAATTCATTCTACTGTTGGGAATTAACATTTTTTCACACGATTTTCTTAGGAGTGCTATTTTTGAACCAATAACCGTTCGCAAACAAATGATAATTAAAGTAAATTTGTGATTCTAGAAACCGTTGTGTTTCGGTTTATTTATTTTATTTGTCGTGTGCCCCTCACACATTTATATGAGGTAGGATGTGGCCGTAAAGGTAGTATACAATACAGTATGCCTTCCTCACGGAAGGCATACTGTATTGTTTCCGTTGTTGTAAACTGTAAATGTGTGTACTAATTCATCTTAAGCACTATTTTCGTTCATTGTTATTGTGTTTAGTCTATGCACAAATAGTGCTAGCTAGCGCTACGTAAAAATAACTTGAAAATGTTCTTATTTTTCAAAAGCTGTAAACTAATAGCTATGCCATGTCATGATTATATTGTAGTGATTTGAACTGGAATAGCTATGATATGAAAGCCGCAAAAGGTGGAGGTGGCCGCTGAAAAATGTTCTGGTCACTCTTCTGTCCAGCGTTACCCTGAGCTGTCACCTATCCATTGCATGAGTTATAGTAATTCACTGCAATATTTTGTAAGTATCTGTATATAGTGGGAGTTATAAAACATTTATTTTTTATTCCTTGGAGACTCCAATCCTTTCGTTTCAATATTTTAAACTTAAAGAGAAATCAATAAAAACAATTAGTGTTATGCCTGCGGACATATTTTATAATGAGATCAGTGGGTTAATGAGGATCGTGTTTTAATATAGTCGGCGGCGGCGTGTTTTGCGGGGGGAGGGGGTTTAATTCGTTTTCCATGTCGCTACATGTCTCTTATCATTAATTTTGATCGCTGTCTGGTAGCTGGCTGCTACACGACGAAAAGCTTTAACTTCCAAAGATTACTTTAACCTATAAGCTTGATGACAATGACAACTAAATTACTGAACGAACTGAATTTCGGCAGGTTTTAAACTTGTAACTTCTTCTTTAATTAATAATTCTATTTTACTTCGTTTATAAATACTAAGAAAGGAACAATTTTGAACTAGCCCCAACTTGAAACTTGCGTGCAACTGAACGGTAATAGCAATAATAAAAAAAGCAAAATATAGTCAAATTCAAAACTCTTAGAAATAAAATAACAAGTTTTGAGTGCGTCCCTTGCTTTTTACGATATCAGATTTTCAATATATGGGTTTACCGCTGCGAATGTGACAGACATGCCGCGGTACGTGCGTTTCCGCCATTGATGAGGTGAGGAACGTACGTAATGACTGTGTAGAGACGTAGATCGCCGGCACATTTCACAAAAGTATGGTAATTTGTGACGCTATCGGCAGCGTCGAATGTGCGCGGAGATAATGACACCGATACCGCGCCGCCCGCCACGCGCCGCCGCCCGCCACGCGCCGCCGCCCGCCACGCGCCGTCGCCCGCCACGCGCCGCCGCCCGCTACGCGCCGCCACATGCCACGCGGCACACCGCCGAACGTAAACGTTGGGTGCAGGAACAGAGATTACGGTGTACTCCATCTTTCATTATTGTATGAACGTAACGCTGCGCCGATGTGTTCACAATAAAGTGAGATGATTAGGCACGTTTTAGATCAGTCTCATAAAACGATTTTGTTAACATACTAGTGATTACTCAGTTTACTCAACTCACTAAACTTTATTTTCTTAAGGTATATTAAAATTTAACTTAAAGTAAATAAATAAATCTTTAAATCCTGAACTTGGTTTATTTTTAGACAAAGGAGTAATGGTAAGACTTTCGCTCATATTTCACGATAGCTCGAACACTATGCGTCATAAAGTGAAACAAAATCCCATTCGAGAATATGCAAATAAAGCGGTTTTGTAAAGTATACTTTTGGCGTTTCTTTGCCGCGAGCTTTGCCGATTCTCCTTTTTCAGTAATGGTGCCATTTGACACGGTTTCCGCTGCTCAAAGATTGAAACAAAATACTGTTAGAGAAATCAAATAGCCAAAATTTATGCATAGTTATTTTTTTTATTTATATGGTGCTCAAACATGGGCTTTGTCGGAGGGTATTAAGTCCAAACTCAAGATTTGCCAAAGAGCAATGGAGCTTGTCCTGGGAGTGACAAGGATGGACAGAATCTGAAACACTACATTTCGCTCAAAGACAGGCATTGTCGATGGAAAGCTGCGAGGCTGAAGTGGGATTGGGCGGGCCACGTTTGTCGTATGCACACGGATCGTTGGGCCCATGTGACCACGAAGTGGTGTCCAGAAGGAGGGTGACGTAACAGGGGTAGACGAACGCGAATACGATGGAGTGACGATTTGCGCAAATTTAATGAGGAATGGTCACAATTGGCTCTAGACAGGGAGTCCTGGAAGGAAATGGGGGACACCTTTGCCCAGCAGTGGGATAATATAATTAAATAAAAAAAAATAAGATGTCTAATTTTTTTGTTTTTTTTTTAATGTTAAATGCTACTCGTTGCTATTGCAAGATCGAAATGAAATTTTAATACGACACCGGACTGATATTAAATTATATGTATATAACTTTTGTCAAATGTAACTAATATTTATTATATAAAAATATTGTTTCACACACTTTCAATTTGTTAACGAATCGTTAATTTATCTTAATACTCCTTTGAACTTGGGTGCACATGAAAAAAAATCTGAAGCTACAATTTTATCTTATTTTATTCTGCTAAATTTATAGCAACTTTTATTATGAACAGTAAACTAGATATTTATTATAGCTATCAAACTAAAGGATCACGCCTCCCGTACAACCTTTTATATCTAAAAGAAAAGCTAAAAGACTGTTTTGTTCAGGAAAGTATTTTCACCAATATTTTTACTATTGGGATTGAGAGGTCTTTCTACTGCAACTCGAAAAATAAATGTATTCCGCATGCCTGTTAAAAGACAAATACAAAAATAATGTTGCTAATTACGAGGACTTAACCAAATCACATGAGTATCACTTCCCCGGATGGAGCCGTCAGGACGTGTGAGCTAATCGCTAACGACGCGGGTTCGAGATTGCTCATTCGATTACTCGCTCGTTAGGCGGCAAGCGAGGCTGACTATACCGTGTCTTGGAACAACGGGCAGGCCAACAAGCTCCTTATACTCAACATGTATATAATTTGACTTATTGGCGAGATCCGTTGCAGTTTGATTAACCCGGTACTATATGGCTAATCGAAAGCTTCTGGATTTTGATTCCCAGCGTGGGCAAATACTTGTAATAGTTTGTTTCCATTTTTGGCAGTTGAGCTACCCAAAAAGGTACCAGTAAAGGTCCAGCTGTAGAAACTTCATTTAATATGATAGACCATAAAAAGTACAAGCTAACAATGTTCAATGCCCATCATAGCGGACTTCGACGCACCTCTGCTGGCATGGATGCAATCAAAACATGCTCAGACGTGGAGAAGTATAATAATTCTTTGCTGCACCTCACTCAACTATGCAAGGTATGTACAAAGTGTAAGGAGCAACACAATTTTTTGGTCCAGCGGAGTCCAGCCGGCGGCAGCCATGGCGGCTGGGCGGTAATTGGACCGTCGACGCTAACGATATCACCCATCCATGTAATATTCCCTTTGAAACCCTAAGCCCCGCGCGAAATAACATTAAAAATGCAAAGCAGCTGCTCTCAAAGCTGAGAACGCGATATTTTTCGGCATAATTCATGAGCGGCGTGTCCCGCGTGTGGTGGTAATCTGGCTGTGTCAGCTCGCAGCCGTCATATCTTTGTTGTCGCTCGAACGTGAAATTTTATCCGGAATTTGTGTAAGGAGAATATTTGCGACATTCGAGCGCTAAACGGTGGGAGCTCGCTGACGGCTATCATGTTTCCAATTTTACAATGCAGTGGGTACATATTTTAGCCATAATATTTTTTCTTCAGACTGGCGATCATTTTATCACTACTATTATCCCGCGATATAGATGCTCATGCTTAACAATCACTCCATCAGTTGATTCCGCTTCGTTGCAAAATGTCCCTTTTCGCATAATGTCCCCTCGTCGCAAAATGTCTCTTTCGCAAAATGTCCCTTGGTAGCAAAATGTCCCCTGGTAGCAAAATGTCCCTATTGCATAGTTTATTTTTTTATGTAAGATTTATAGTGTTTTGCAAAAAAAAAAACGTTGTGGTCAAATATTTTAAAAAGTCACTGGCTGTAAAAATGTCAAATCACATTATCGCACAAATCCAATCCTATCAATTGCAATAGAAATTATGGGTAGAACATGTATATAGATATTGTATACAGGTTTCCCAAGGGTCAAAATTAGAAGAAAACAAAAATGGACTTCATATTGAATCCATCAGTTCATTATTAATTTTGAGTAGGGAACCCAATTATTTTTCATACTTTCACCTTCCTTGAGAAAAATGGTAGGTATGATCAGTATAATGTGCGTTCGAAAATATGGCAAGGTTACAGATTTACTATGTATAGGGCTTTCATTCAATTACCCGCAGCCGTAACCATTGAAGTCACAAACACTGCCTGGCTAAAGACTATGGCAGTCGGATTTATGTACATTATGATGCAAGCACTATAAGCTGAATATAACAGGCAAGCGCTTGTAATTAACCGATGGTAGCAAACTACTCATACTCCTGTCTTTTATCTAGCTTTCTATTGAGAATTATTGTTTTTGAACTGAAAACTCATTTCAGATCCATGATGTGGGGTATTCCATGAATGTCGGCAGTTGATCTCGGCTGCACTGAAGTATCAGCGCTGTCTGTGATTGATTCTCCGCCCCCCTCCCCCTCCGCCGCTCGCGTAATGACGGAGTTCCAGCCGCATTCCTGCGCTTCATTTGTCCCGTTGCCGCGCTTCAACACGCCTGCCGAAGTTACGCAGCTAACAGTATTAGTGGTAATTTGATACATTAAAAAGTATCATTGGTAATATCATGAACCCTGACGTATTGAATTATGATTCATCTATCCAAAAGAAGTAAAAAGAAAAGTTCTGTGAAAATATTAAATCCTAATATTATTTATATTTCAATTATTCGTAAAATAGACTTTTTCAGGTCAAAAATTTATTTTCTTGTCGTCTGAACTACTAGAGATTACATGATGTTTTAAAACAAAAGTTAGTCAGTTTCAGCTAATTGTTATGAGTTAACATAAGTGCCATTGTATGAATGGCGACACCTGACGAGCACCACGTTTTGATGGTAACTTCAACATCCATTACGATTAAGATATCAAAAAGAGAACGTTGTACACAGGTAGTTAAAGTAAAACGAAAAATAGTGCTCTATTAAATAACAATTTAAGCTGTAAATTCTTTTTAAGCTGAATTTACGTTTGCTTCGATATTCACTTCAGTCGCGTAACTTAGGCGGGTCTGTCCGTAGCCAGCTCACAGTGTCATGAAGTGTCGTCACCGAGTGATCGCACGTATCGCGGCACTTCGACTCCGATGGGCCATTTAACTTCTGTCGCGTACGCGGTACGCGTCACCGCCGCGCGGCGCCTAGTGTGCGCACGTATCGCGGCACTTCGACTCCGATGGGCCATTTAACTTCTGTCGCGTACGCGTCACCGCCCCGCGGCGCCTAGTGTGTGCACGTATCGCGGCACTTCGACTCCGATGGGCCATTTAACTTCTGTCGCGTACGCGTCACCGCCGCGCGGCGCCTAATGTGCGCACGTATCGAACCTCCAACAACGAACAACGCACCAAACAAAACTTGCAAATAAAGCGGTTAGTGACAAATGAAGTTGAGGGTAAATAAACATGGGCTATTACACATGTTTATTTAGGATAGATGTAGGTATCTTTTAAAGTATCTATTTATTTATTTTATTATATACTTACTTATATCTTAAGTACCAAGTGAAATTAAGACTTCACACTATCTATTTCTATGTTCCAATTTTAGTTTTTATAGACCTTGAAACACGACCGGCGGATTGAAAATGTAAAGAAAATTGCTAAAACAAGCTGTTGTTAGAGAACAACAAACACGTCTGATATACAAAAATATATAGACAATGTTACTCGGGGTGTTATAAGGAATCCAACAATACCTAAACTTCCAAATTGTTCAAGCATTCAGGAGTTTAGGTGTAATAAAAACTCACAGCAGGCAAACTTACATACATGAACTCTAAACTTACTTTCTTGAGCTGTCGTGTGCAAAGAATTGAAAGTTTTTCCCGTAGACTGATAAATATTTTTTTCACTTAAAAAGTAAGAGTGACACAAAATTATCCACTCTATGTAGAATTCTATGGATGGAACCATGCACCAAGACCATTAATACCTCACATTCATATACCTGATAATGCTAGATGCAAACGCTAATAAAATTAATCCTTATTCATCATCTATAGTTGGTCCCGTCCGCGTTGGAATTTGCTTAAGACATATTTAAAAAACCGGCCAAGTGCTTGTCGGGCCACGCGCAGTGTAGGGTTCCGTAGTTGCGAATAACAACTTTGAGTTTACACTGTTTACACTCGCACCCCACAGTTTAACGACCAAAAACATCTAACAATGAAAATTGTATGAAATTTTACATTTTCGAGTACATTTTATAAGTTGGTGGCCTATAACTTTTTAGTTTGTACTTAGTACTCAGCTTTGATAGTTTTTCTTTTAACTTCAGTATATATACTACTGCTGTGATTTTTTTCACGTATCCATATGTAACCGTTTAGCAGATAGAGGGGGGGAAACTTACGTCTAACAAAAATTTGCACTTTAATACCAAATATTTCGGAAACGGATCCGCAAATCGAAAAATGATGTTCTTAACCTCACAACATTTTTTACAGATCTATTTAACAATATCCATTACGATGGGTTTGTATAGAAAACAAAAATATTACTCACTCTTTATTTGTATGGGAGCTACGCTAAAAAAATTTTTTTTCATAATTTTTTCTACCAGTTTTTTGCCATGATTAATATTTATACCCATACCAAATTATAGCTTTCTAGTACTTATAGGCTCTGAGTAAAACCGCGAATGGACAGACAGACAGACAGACATGGCGAAACTATAAGGGTTCCTAGTTTACTACGGAACCCTAAAAAGTAGATAAAGAAGTATTTGTGGCGATTCTATAAACATGCTCATAAATATTAGACTGGCAGAAATCGCCTGTATGCGCGAGTATTTGCTTGGAGCTCTGATGCCGACCCACATACGCTGTATTATTCAGGCTCTAAGAACTGGACGCTTTCACTTACAGCGCGGTCCTTATTTAGAGCGGCCGCCGGTACATATTCATGTGCGGCTTGAGAACAAAATAAAACCCGGCGAGCGACAAGCGCCTGATTATAGCTTCGGTAGTTCGGACTAACACTTCGGGAAATGTGGAAATTTAACGGCGAGTGAAGTGATGGGTCGAACGTCTTAATTACTCTGTTGACGTCTAAAAGTTACTTTGTATATCACTCTGGACTACATTACACATAATTAATAATGTGATTTATTTAGCAGTACGGTAGTGCTCACACAATGTAAGGACCTCGCATATCCCAAATAAAATACATAAGTGAAAGCGTCATTTCTCATGTTTTATCTAACAAAAACGAAAATATTACCTCTTGCTCAAAGAAAAGGGTTACGTTTTCAAAGGTCATTGAGTATGATCAAAATATAATTGCACTTAAAACTTACATTATCCCATGTCACATAAGCATAAAATTTGGCATCTTTTTAACATTTTTATTCTTTTCCTCAAAAAGTTGTGCAGACAGCCGATAATAAAAAAGTATTAGCATGTAGGTTGTTCGCTAATAGCTAATCAAATATTAAGCCGGCTAAGTGAGCAACTTCGGAAACATGTAGACGAGCGCAGCTCTCGACTTCCACCCGTGTGCTCCCTGCAGTTAGGACGAGAAACTTTGAACAATATTGTTATGTCTGTCCTGGAACCTAAGTATTTCAACTCTAAAATAAACTGTTATTAAAAAAAATATTATTTCTAGATCAAATTCTACAGTACCCTAAAAATCAATCTTCCCTAAAAAGTAAACAGATACACTTTTCAACGAACGCCTATTAAATTTGCATTATCTTTTTTTTCTTATTTTTTTTTCTCCGTTCAAACACAGCGTGCTAATAAATCAATTTCAAATTCCTATTTCTAAGTTCGAGGGACCATTTTGGAACGTCACGTTTTTATTGAAAAAACGTGGCCGTCTCGCGGATCATTGATTTCTATTTTAAATAGGTCGCGGCGCCTGTGACAGGGTTCCGGGCACTCGCGCCGCGCCGCACCGCGCCGCGCCACGCCACGCTACTGCGCCGCGCCACGCCACCGCGCCGCGTCACGCCACAGCGGCACTTCTTCTTATCGTGGAACACACATACACGTCGGTAACACTTATGTCAGATTTTAATTATTTAAAAACTTATTGAGCATAACAAGCTACAGTAGGTGGACTTAATGCTAAGAGCGTTCTCTCCCGGTCAGCCTTGAGAATAGTAAACGGATAAAAATTAGGTGGCAAAAAGTGTATAAACACAAGATAATTAAATTAAATTAAGGATTATCTATATACATATAATAAAACAGTAAAAATATTTTGTCTGTACATTTAGTTTTTTGACTGATATGGATAGAGGGACACTTAAAAAGAATAATAGAAAGCAAAAATTTTTTTTAATTTCTTGTCTGTCTGTCTGTATGTATGATAACGTTTATGTATGTATGATAACGTTTATCTCCGGAAATATTGGACGGATCCGAATGAAACTTTTTTTGCTACATAGCTATTAAGCCGGGGCAACATATGAGGTAAAAATGATTTTGAAAAATGGAACACCTGATGCAGCATCATAATGATCCAGCTGAACTATAAGAAATATAAAAGTGGAGCCTTAGCAAAAGTTGTTAAACCTGATGAGCATTTTTGTTGAGTTATAAAAATCTGAGATTTGGAACACCTCACGCAGAACCATAATAGTCCAGGTAAACTATAAGAAATATATAAATGACGCCTTAGCAAAAGTTATTCAACCTGATGAGCATTTTTTGTTGAGGTATTTAATTTGAACACCTGACGCAGAATCATAATGGTCCAGGCTATAGGAAATATAAAAATGACGTTGTAGCAAAAGTTGTTCAGCCCGATTAGTATTTTTTGTTGAGGTGAAAAAATCGAAGATTTAGAACATCTGATACACTAACTACCATGTTAAATTTTATATCGACAATTTTACAGAGTTACACTCTCCTCTGGGATAGAGTGCGTAGAGTACGATAAGCTCATATTACTGATGACCGCCCAGCAGTCCCCCTTTTGGCAACGTAGTTTTCAGACTATACGGCAAAACATGAGAGTTTGCTGTCTCTCCAAGCCTTGAACACACAGGCAATACCCAAACCCGAGGTTCATCCCCCCCGAAGGCCCTTTGGAGATGTGTGATAGGTTGAAGGCGCTCTGCCCATACCTCAAAGTTTGGTAAAGTAGCGCAAGCTCACTTGGAGCTATATAGTCTTCTTTTTATCGTATTGGTGGCTCAAAAGTCTAAAGAATCCTATATTATATCCCTTGCAGCTTGCAGCAGCCAATGCAATGCCACAGAATTAATAATAGCAATGCCATACAATTTTATAACACTGCTACAAGTATTTTCTTATGTATGTTTACTTCGTATTAAGGTATATTAATACGCCGGAGTCATATAGTCCACGCGAACGAAGTTGCGGGCATCAGCTAGTAAAATAATAGATATTATGTTATATTTATATACAAATTAGTAAGAAATGATGAAGTGATCTGCTGACAAGGGTTCAGTAAGAATGGCATGCAGCTTTTTCTTGAAAATAAATTTATTAGAAATCTGTCGGATGTCTTCGGGTAAGGCGTTCCAGAGTCGTATAGAATGCAAAGTAAAAGAATTTAACATAAATCCAGAATGAAACAGAGGAGTAAAAAGCTTAAGAGAATCATTACAGCGAAGTTGAAGATTGTGAGTGTCCGCAAGATATTGAAACTTACATTTCAAATAGCCGGGAGAAAGTGGATTTTTAAGAATAGAAAAAAGTAAGCAAAGAAACTCTCTCTCTCTCTCTCTGATGCCTGCGTGAACGACCTCAAGGCATTTATTAATATTAGCATCAACAACTGTTGTGATAGCAGTTGGGACCAACGTCTAAGACCGTTCACAACGTCTAGTGTTCAGGTTTTTTAAAGAAATTATGACGTTTTTCTTCACCGGTATAAATATTAAAGTTGGTTTAAGTAAAGTTATATCCGCTTTATTGCTTAGTTTTTATTAATAAGACTGAGACCAGCCCCGCTCCATCTTAGTCAGTGTCACTGCTCGTTACCAGGACTCGCTGGCTCGCAGCGAGGCGATGGATCACACGCCTCCTCGCGTGGCATACGATGAAGGTACGAGCGCACCACTTGTAATTGAATGCTACAGTTTCACAATTATAGACTCTGTCGAGTGAGGTCGCTGATTATTTGTTTGCATTGCATGGGTCCCGACCCGAAACTACTGCACTGATTTTCAAAGTTATTTCACGTAGGTGAAAATCGGTCCAGTGGTTTCGAAGCCTAGCTATTCAATGCAATGCTTTACATAATTTAAGAGAGAAAACTAACTGATCTGCGGGTGTCGTAAGCTACAATTTACGCGGAAGATGTAGCGGGCAGCAAAATTACTAAAAAATAATAAGAATATACGAGATTTTTTTTGCGAAGAAACATGTGTGGCATGGCTTATATATATTTTTAGGTTAGTCACAATTGACCAGATGCTTTGAGTTTGGAAAAAGTGGCGGAACTATACACAAAGTTAATGTAAAGGTATGAAGTAACAAAATAAATTATTCAAAAATTCTGCATGTGCTTACTTGTCTTTTTTAATGAGCGTTTTTAACCCCAAAGCCAACGCGCAATATTTCCGTCCGAGCGGGCTCCTAACTTGATCAGCCGCGTCAGCGGGCAGCCAGGCCCTCGGGCGCCGAGAGCCAAAAGTAACGCGATCACGCTGCGTCAACAGTCACTCGGGAGGGCCACGAGGGGCGAAGGTAACAACTAAAGTATGGCAAAAGGATTTAGATTTTTGAAACTTTAACTAATTAATCGTAAGGCTATGAGAGTAAACTGCATTAGTGGCAGAGTGGTTGAAACGCTATTTCGCAATTGAAACTGAAACGCTCGATTGAAAACCAGCTCTGCCTACATTTTTGTTCGTCTTGTATAAAGGCATTTTTACGGATCGGTAGCTTGTTAGGGTTTCTAACATTAATTTGTATAGCAACACTGTACCTATTTTTATCTATGGTAAATTAGTGTAAAAAGGAAGTGTATTTGCTTTATATTGGCAGTATTGTGTCCTTTCCGCTCTCTGTTTGATGTGGATTGTTGAGTGCAATAAATGTGTCGTCTTAAATCTCGTGGTTTCTCTAAAGAACTTCTTTTTACCCATCAGTCTGCTATTTAACAAGCAAATCAGATTGGCGTCAGGCAAGTGACTGTTTAAATAACTTTTCCAAATCATATTTCGGCTCAGTTTTACATTTAAAGATGCAAGCAGGCACATGTATTCGTATAGATGGGGAGTACGGAAGCCTTTGATAAGATTAGTTGAATGAAAACTTTTTACTCGCACAGTCCCGTCGTGCTCCGGTAGTGATTGGATTCACTATGTCTGCAAATCCTGTTACTGGACGATGGTCGATGGATGCTCGATTCTCACGAATCGGCAGGGCGCGGGAGGGGTGTGGGCAGGGGAGTGGGTCGCGGGTACAGTACACAAATTTTCCGCGAAGTAAGCTGACTAATCAGTTTATTTGTATGAGCAAATTCATACTGTAAAATTGTGTGACCTGACATTGAGGAGGTCATCGTCATTAATTCAACCGGACAACTCCATTATATAACATAATCATCCTATTTACATAAGTTTCTGACGGGAAACTTAAAGTAATAAAACGACATCTATCAACGAGTAAAAAGAAAGGATCAAGCCAAAGATTTCAAGGCAAGATAGAGGCACACTTACCTCTAACAAAAATTAGCACTTTAAAACCAAATTATTCGGAAACGGATACCTAAATCGAAAAATGGTGTTTTCAACCTCATAATATTTTTAGAGACCTATTTAACAATACCCAACACGATGGGTTTGTATAGAAAAAAGAAATTACTCCCTCTTTACACAACGCCATAATAAGCTGAGCCGCTAACACTACTATAACATTTGTGTGCGTATTGACATCGTGTAACTAAATAATCGCTGGCCTATCAATACTCAACTAGCAGAACAAGTTTACATCTACGCACACCTATGCACTTGGGAATTTGTGAATCATCGCAACCAAATAGTAATTGCTATTTTTGTTACGCTATCTCGATGCATCATTAGCACAGTGGATAAGACAACCACTTAAAAAGCCTGATGCGAATCCTACATGGTTCAAATCTCAGTTAGGGAGAAAATGTTTTTGTTGTTTTGTTATTATAAAGTAACTATATTAACATGAAGTTGCAAGCAACTAACTTAGAATTAAATATGGAACTACGCGAACATTTCTAACAGTTTAAACTACCCACCGATCCGATATCGACTTGTTGAAGTTCGGGTAATTTTGTTTTATACGTTCACTTGTCCTGTCTGCTTGCAAGTGACCATTACTATTTTGTGATTATTGTTTCTATGTAGTGTTCGAACAAAAAGGACAACAACGACAATGGATTGCTCATTGTCATTCATGCTCATCTGAATACGATTAATCTGGAGGAAATAATAACATTGTATAAACAAAATGTTCCAATAAGTGAGATCGCTCGACGTTTAATGATATCGGTAAGTTTTTATTACATAATTATTGTAACTTGTTTATCATAGAATATTATAATAACCTCTTAAGATTAGGAAACAGCTAATAATCAAGGAGACTAAAGCCATCAGTAAGTTACGTAGGGATTAAAGCATGTGTTTATAATTTAAAATAATAATAATTAACTGCTTTTAATATCCTTTCACAGAGGAGAGTTCAATTATGGGTGCATCGTTATGCAGCTACAGGGCATATTGATCGTCGTCGGCTTGGCCCAAAAAGGTGTCGTGTCATATATTGAGAAGCTACCCAGCGTCATTGTGACATCGTTGCAACGCATGAGTTGGACCCTTCGCTCAGCGGCAATTGCTGAGGGAGTGTCGCTTCAAACTGTGAGAAGTCATTTGCGTGAAGGAGGTCTCAGATGTCGTTGACCAGCAAAAAGAAAATTACTGACTGATGCACACAAGCGAGAGAGAATAAGATTCGCCAAAGAGTATCTAAACTTCGACTGGATAAATAATTTCGTAATATTTACCGACGAAAAATGTTTCAAATCTGACAAGGACGGACGTAAAATATTATTTATTAAATATATATATATATATATATATATATAGATATCCCTTTACGGTAAATGTTGATCAGATGCGACTTCACGCGAGCACTTTGTTGATCCGAAAACGCATGTTGATCCGGCGCCTTTTGTTGATCCAATATGCATCTCTGGTAACAAATGTGGCTCCGACCGGATCAACATCTGCAGTATCGGACTTCTTACCTAGCGTTCGCTGAAGTTGATCCGATATACAAATCCACCTTGCGATAGTTACTGATAATGTTGATCCGATTTAAATGAACCAATCAGAGCACAGGAAGCGATCTGATTGGTTGAAAGCAGCCGCGACGTTGCCGTTTTGTATCTTAAACTATCCCAAACTACACAACATTTAATCCATCGTCTTTAGGCTCGTTAGACGAGTTTGGGCTCGTTGGATTTGTCTTGACAAGAGCATTAATTTTTATTAGTGTCGAGGGTCTGATGATGCTTCTAGAAGGTGGCCATAACATCTCCTGAACTACACAACATAACCCTATCGTGTTTGGGCTTATTGAATTTGTTTTTACCAGAGCAATACAGTGCCTATACAAATGACTAAAATGTAGAAAATAAAATTACATAAACGTAAAAAATTTTTTTTTAAAACAAGCTCTTATTTAATGCCGATGGTCCAGTGGGTGTGAGCTCTATGAGCGCTTACGTATGATAAGCAACCTCTGGTGCAGTCCCTACTTGGATGGGTGACCGCAAGTGGCATAAAAATATCTCGAACTCCTCCGTGCTTCGGAAGGCACGTTAAGCCGTTGGTCCCGGCTGTCATCGTTGATGGCAGTCGTTAAGCTATGTCAGATGCCTTAAGGCAGCTTGAAAAATCTGACACCAGTGTTGGCCACTTACACATACGAAAAACAAAAAACAACATTTAATGCTCAGTAAAAAATAAACTTCAAATATCCATCAATGTACTGGTACTTACTTTAATTTTTTTTGACGAATGCCTGGACCGATTTAAGAAATTCGTTTTTAATTTGATGGTTATTCATTATAGATGGTCCCATTACATTTTTATTGAACAGTGGCGAGCGCTTTTTGAAAAAATAAACGAAAACCAAAAAAATTTTTACAGGTATGCCGTTCGGATTACACTTATTTCCATTTTTTTTTTTTTATGTCATAGGACGGCAAACGAGCAAGTGGGTCACCTGATGGGAAGTGATCACCGCTGCCCATGGACAACTGCAACACCAGAGGTGTCACAGGAGCGTTGCCGGCCTTTTATTTTTCTCTCCCCAGAGGGGAGAGGGAGATGGGCCTCCGGCTCTCTCACTCACCGAACGAAGCATAGTAGCGGTAAAGCTACTACTCAAACGTCGATTTTCTGTGAGAGTGTGGTACTTCCCCGGACGAGCCGGCCCATTCATGCTACTAGCAAAATGATTTTCGCCTGTAGCGAGGCTCTACCACAACTAAACTTCTTATGCCTATTAAAAAAATTTATAGGGTTGAAGTCGGTTTTTGTTTTTTTGTTAAAAATATCTTAAATTATTTGATTGTTAGTCATAGCTTTTTGTTTGTATGGTGAACGTCTGGTGTTCCCCATCGTCGAGTTTGAAATAAATATAAGTACTCATTTCCATTACTTACTTTTCTTTCTTTCTTCTTTTTAATTATGGCTTCCACCGAAATTTCAGTGATTCTGCCAATGTCCAGTATATTGAGATACTAAGTATCGGTACGGTATGTGGCATCAAAGATGGCGTATGTTCTTTGGCAGCCTCGTGGGAGATTTTGGCGACAAATCTATACGAGTCCATTTAACAGTCTGCTTTAACTATTTCACAAATTGTTCTCGAGCACGAGCATTTATAACACCAAACTACACCAATTTCATATTATAAAGTCCACTTAAATCAATTTGCAAAATTGTACAAGGCAAACGACAACTGAACCCCTTGACTTCCCACCAAAAAAACCCATTACTTACTTACTGCAGCGTCTCTTGCTGACAGTTTTACTTGTCAGCTTGCCTCTTGCGCAAAGGCTCTAATGATGTCTTCACAGTTGCCTATCTCTTTCTTTACACGCCGCCTCGGTTATCTCATATCCCCATCTACTCTACTGTGCCCCTCTCTTTATTTTCCTATCAGATCAGATGACCTTGACTCAGTTACTCAGTTTGATGTTGAGAATACTTCTTTCAATTTTCTTTTGACCATACTTTTAGACTGTTTCTCTGTTATGAGGCTTACATCAGCGAAACTAGGTAGACTCTTAAATTCTTCATCTCCGTCATTTGATCAAATTGAAAGAAGTCTACGAGAGTACTTCGGTAGTACATTACTTGTAAAATTTTTAATATAACTTTTCATCAATTCAAATTAAGAGACCTGCTGGTAATGTGTAGTTCTCTTAAATTATCAAATACAAAATAATGAAAAGTAATTCCAAAAATACTAAAAGTTATTTATTTCCGATGTACTATAGTAGATTTTTAGATGCGATGCGAATGTGAACAAGTGAACTGTCGCACGCAGAACGCGACGTTGCCGTTTTGTGCTCGAGTACCTATTGGTCAATTTTGGCTCCGGATCCACATTGTCTAAGTAAATGTCGCATATAATTTGAATATACTCTGGATCTAAAAAGTCATATCCAGTATGATTTTGTTAACCGTTGATGGATCAACATATACTGGTGAAATCACCGACGAGTATGTTGAAAACCTGCAAGTGCGGATCCACCGACGTCACACGCGCATCTAGAACGGATCAGAGTATATCAGTTTGCGCGACGCGGATCTGAGTAAACACGTAAAATAGGTGGATCAACAATTGTTCTGACTTCTCACTGGATCAACATTTACCGCAAAAAGTTCATTATATATATATATATATATATATATATATATATATATATATATATATATATATATATTTATAACTTAAATAAAGCTTAATTATATAATTTACTGAATTTACCTTATCTGTTAAAAACATTGTGAAATCGATACATAATGAGAGATGTTTATTGTTATGGAAAGTTTTATTTAACTTCAAGTAACATGTTTATTCTCTCACTTAACAAAATTTCTGAGCAAAGCTGTTCGCCTACTATTATGTCTGTCCTTGTCCAAATAAAAAAAAAGTTTTTGTCTATATTTTGTTAAAAAATGTCTAACATTATTAATAAACTGCATGTAATTAATCTGATTTATTATGTAAAATTTTAGAATTACCTAATGTAATATTAATATCTCTAATAAACACATGTTTCCTTACGGATACAATTATATTATAACTTTACATGCAATTGTATTTTTAATTATTAAAAATTTTGTTACAATAAAGTAAGTCAGTAATAAAAAAAGAATATTCAATAAAACTGTTTCTTGTTTCTTTTTTTCTCTTTTTTATATTTTTCAAGTCATTACTATCAAGAAAAATATAAGAAAATGACATCTTATAAACTAAAAAGAAAAACATAAAACGAAATCTTTCGACATCACACGGCTCGATCTAGTAACGTTCTGATTGGTTCTGAGTAACAGTTCGATGCGTAGACCGCTGCGCCATTCGATCTATGACGAGGATAACGAATTTGTTCATTAGACTTTACGTAGTGTAGTATGTGTATATCTGACATATTTAATTGCACGCAAACATAGAAATATGTTTACCATACTGGTCAGTATGTCTTTGTAGTGTCATCCTGGCACGCACACAAATAAAAGGTGTGCCCAGCTATTTAAGTCGTCGTGTGTACTAAAAATTTTTTTTTTAAAGATTCTTTTTTCTACCACTTTTTTGCCATTATTAATATACATACTCATACTAAATTACAGCTTTATAGTACTTATTGTCAATTCAATTCAATTTTTCAATTCAATTTATTTATTTGCATAAATGTAGGTGTGTTACAATGGTGTTAAGCTTATGTTAAAGTACCAATACATTATGCCTTAAAAAGGCGTGCAAATTTATAATGGTTACATAAAAAAAATCAATTAAGTTAAATTAAATTACATCAGTCAAAATTTTCTTATCAGTCAAAAAGTCTTCTATGTTGTAGTAACATTTGTCAATAAGAATTTTCTTTAATCTAATTTTAAAAATATTTTTGGGTAAGTTTTTCAATGTATCCGGTAATGTATTGTACAATTTTGGACCTATGATATACACAGTTCTATCATATGCAACCATATTGGAGTTCTGTTGAGGAAGTATTTTTATTTTATTTGTTGTAGCTCTAGGATGCTTATTAACAATTTGCCTAAACTTATTTATATTCTCTTTAACATATAAACATGCTTCTAAAATGAATAGGGAATAAATCGTTAGGATATTAAGTTTTATAAAATAAGGAACACAGCTATCCCTTTGATTTGCTCCAAACATAGCTCGCACACATTTCTTTTGAGTTCTAAATAGTGGCAATAAATGTGTATTTGAAGCATTTCCCCAGTGTAATACGCCATATCTTAAAACTGAGCCTACATGTGCGTGATATGCACATAGAGCAGTTTTCTGAGACACAGTTTTTGTAATTGTCCTCAACACATACACATATTTACTAATTTTTGAAATTAAATTATCAATATGTGGTTTCCATTTTAGATTACAGTCAATAATTATACCTAAAAATTTGATTTCTTTTATAAATTCAATGTCATTATTATTAAAATTAATTTTAATGTCCTTTGGCTTATTTTGTGGAGTATGAAATTGCATAGATTTAGAAATTCAAATTGACTACTAAATTATTTTTCTCAAGATATGTCACTGTATCGTTAAGCGCATCGTTACACTTTTTTTCGTAATCATCTTTATTTTTTGTGCAATTAATATAGAAGAATCGTCAGCGAACAATACCACTTTTTCTTTTATATGGCTAGGAAGATCGTTAATGTAAAGAAGGAATAATAACGGTCCTAGGATGCTCCCTTGAGGGACGCCATGTTTAACAATTTTTGGTTCTGACTTGGCATAGCATTCAACATTTTTATCATTTATATATGTGGTGTACGTAAGTTGTTGTCGATTTGTCAAATAAGAAGCGATTAGGTCATACGCTGGTCCTCTTATGCCATATGAGTATAATTTTTGGAGCAGGATTTTATCATTAACAAGGTCAAATGCTTTAGTCATGTCCATAAATATGGTCGTTATTGGACGTTTGTTATTTATGCAATCAGTAATTGTTTCTAACAGATCATGTATGGCATCATTTGTAGACATGTTTTTTTGAAACCCATATTGCTCTTTACTAATTATTTTATATTTGCTAAGGAAATTGTATAAGTTATTAAAAATTACTCTTTCAAAAATTTTTGAAATTATCTAATTCCAGTAATTAGAGCAATCGGACGATAATTTTTACAGTCAGTTTTACTACCTTTTTTGTGCATCGGTTTAACTATTGATATTTTTAGCCTGTCTGGGTATACTCCTTTGCAAAGGCATAGATTAATAATATGACATAAAGGCGATGCCAATTCTTCACTCTCTGAGTAAAACCGCGGACATACAGACAGACAGACAGACATGGTGAATCTATAAGGGTTCCTAGTTTACTACGGAACCCTAAAAAAGCAAGAAAAGAAAGATTGTAGCACGTCGCCGCGAGAGTAATTTTAATATCGTTTTTCTTGTAATGTACTGTAAATTATCATGTCAGATCGAAATTTGCGAGCACAATTACTTCATAATAATTAGAAAATCAATTGTGTTATGAGACACACTATCCACATTTAGAGCAAAGCTGTAAAACAAAATGTACGGACGGCCGAGGTTTGCAATCACCTTAAGTATCATACAAGTAGAATTATTATATAAGGGATATTAATATGCATGCACATGCATATGAAGCATACGTATAGAGATCTAGTTCAATAGCTATACGTACCTAGACCGGGCCTGCAAGCGGTACGAAACTAAGACTCGCGCTAATCTCCTCCGAGGCCAAACTTAGCAACGCGGGCAGCTCGTGTCCGTTATCTTCGCCTCAACTACTAAGTGTTCCACAACTAAGCTAGTACTTGGGCTCAGAGGCTTGAAACCCTCAGCTGAAGTTGTTTAATATTAAATAGAAATAAGTAGGTACATTTCGTTGTCTAGCTTAAGGCGCTGTAACACCTAATAATAATAGTACGTAATAGCAATCGCGGGATAATAGTACGTGCTGGTAATGAAATAAGGTTAAAAGTGGCGATGCCGGTAAGCGGTCTCAGTTCGAACCCGTATCTGTCATTTCGGTCGCTTTTTGTCGGTTTTAATTTAATAATTCTTTAATTATAACCAAATAATAATAGGAATGAATGGGAGTCAGGTTTGTGGTTACAGGCGCTACCGCCTTTTAATTTGGGCACTTTTCTAGATGACGGCACCTTCCGTATAGCGACTAGCCTCCGTTTAGGCGCTGCAACTAATGTCCCGCATCATTGCCCCTGCGGTAACACAGTCGACCGCCTAGGCCATCACGGTCTCTCCTGTTCCAGGAGCGCAGGCCGTATTGCACGCCATGCCAACCTTAACAACATCATTCACCGAGCTCTTGTCACCATACAGGTGCCAGCCGTTCTGGAACCGAATGGACTGGCCCGGAATGATGGCAAGAGGCCGGATGGGATGACACTTGTGCCTTGGAGGCAGGGAAGACCATTAGTGTGGGACGCTACATGTGTCGACACTGTCGCATCTTCTCACCTCCAGGGTACGAGTTCCAAGGCTGGTGAGGCTGCAGCGGCCGCCGAGACCCTCAAGCGGCGCAAATATGCCTGCCTCGGCGATGGCTACATATTTGAGCCGTTCGGGGTGGAAATGTTGGGGCCGTGGGGGCCTTCAGCTCACAAGCTCTTCAAGTTTGTGAGCCAAAGGCTGGTAGAGGTGTCCAATGACCAGAGGGCTGGCAATTTCTTTGCACAAAGAATAAGCATTGCCATACAACGTGGCAATGCTGCCAGCCTTCTGGGAACACTTCCGCAGGGCAGTGATTTGCGGGACATTTTTTATCTATAGTTTTTTTTTTTTGTTAATAGAAATTATTGTTATTTTTAGCTTTAATTATTACTTTTTAATTTTAGTTAGTTTTAGTTTAAGTATATTGTATATTTAATTATTACCATTTCTTTCTATTATTATTATTAATGTGACAATATTGTAATATTTTTAGGTATCCATTTTTCTCAGTAAGTTTTACTTTTTATAGATGTAAAAAAATGGTAGTTATCGCTGAAAATATCAAGTAATTCGCGACGAAACCTTTTCTGAATATACATTTTTGCCATTATTTTTTCCTAGGATTAAATATTTTTTTGAAAATAATAAATAATAATAAATATATACGGACAAATCACACAGATTGAGCTAGCCCCAAAGTAAGTTCTAATGAAAGACTTGTGTTATGGGATACTAACTCAACGATACTATATTTTATAACAAATACATATATAGATAAACATCCAAGACCCAGGTCAATCTGAAAAAGATCGTTTTCCATCTTGACCTGACCGGGGATCGAACCCGGGACCATCCGTGTCGCAGGCAGGCGTGTTGACCGCTGCGCCACGGAGCTCGTCAAATATTTTGATGTAATCATTTATTTTGACCTTTGAACTGTACTTCATATTTTTTTCATGCTAGTATTCCATAAAAAAAAGGCTTACTGCGCGACGAAAAAATTGACGTTTTACGGCAGTTCGTGAATTACAGCGCCTTAAGACCAAGGCACGGGTATAGCGTTTTATACAAGAGGAGTAATATTTATGCCTTATATGCAAACAAAACTTTACATTCGTGCACATGTCAATGTTTGATTAAAAAATCAGGGTCGCTACCGCAGAATTAAAACAAATACAAATTTACTTGCGACTAACACCAGAAGTGCTAATCCTTTTCTTTTCAAAACCTTAATAACTCTGGAAAATGGGGGAGAGATACAAGGACGCCATATTGAAGGGGACGCTGCAAGTATCCGTTCAGTATGTTAGTACTTTTTTAAATTCTGTAACCAATGGTTACAATTTTAATCAAACTTTTTCTCAAAAATGTGAAAGAAGCTGAGTTAGTGCATTACCTATTCATTCTATCAGACCTACTTATACATACTATACTATAGTATCACATCTTTGTCCCTTACGGGGAAGGTAGAGCCTAAGGCCATAAGACCTAAAAGCTACGTTTAGCATGTTGGTGGAAAACAAAATCAAAACAGTGATGGATTGCCAGCCGCATCGTTTGTTTGCAGGAGAAAAACAGACGGCGATCTAAAATGGATGGTGTCGTGGAGAGCGACAGAACATATTGGTGAAAACTGACATATTTACTGTACCGACCGACCCCACATGGAAAAGGGGCAAGATAGAAAAGATGATGACTGTGTTAAGAGCACGTAGTGAATTGTCAAACCTTGCCTGAACTGAACTGTCTACCGAATAAATTTTCCACTATTTTTATGCATTTACTTAATAAGAGTAAATTTTCCATTTTTCCGTGATCTCCTAAGCTGACATTGCAGTAAAAGATAAAAAGTTATTGGTACCTCCTTCGTAATAAAATTGGACGACTCGACCGCGAACACAGGCATGGGGGATTGCAAGAAATTAGGGACATATAGACCTCATCCGACTCCGAACCTCACTCAGATAGCTACAAACCTTTTAATGAAATCGTCTCAGCGGCACACACCGCCTTAAACTTCGTTGGTTCGGAAAAACAGCTTTTGTACTTAGGTCCAATTTGTTCATAGAATCAGGTCGAACCAGTCTGTTCATTTAAATTAGGAGTACTTCCTTCTCGTCGGTGTTCAGCAAGAATAAGAACTTACAGAGATCTCTTCTGACTCCAAACCCTACTCACAAACAAACCTTTCAGGAAACTATATGGTTCGGAAATACAGCTTTTGTAATTTGTTTAATTTTTTAAGTTTTACCTATCATATGATTGAGCTTCTTTTTTAAAAGCGAGCTTTCCCGACTTCGAACTGCACTTACACAAACGCTTCAGGGAAAATTATCTAAGATGCGGAAAGTATAAATCGTCTTGATTCGGAAAACAGCGTGGTTAGATTTTATTGAATGACTCCCGGGCTCCAAAGTATCAAAGCATGCTTGAGCAAATCTGCTTCAGAATGCTTTTTTCTTGATGACTTTCCATCAAACTATTTAATGAACTACTGTTTACTCAATAAAGTGAGAACGTAAAGCTTTTCTTAGTGTTTTTGACAAAAACGTTTATTATTTGCAACCGTCACACTAGTGAATTTTTTACTAGTGTGTGAAATCGTGGAGGCAATGGCATATCCTCCATTACTTCCTGCTAAAATATTCGTTGTTCGCGTTTCTTACAACACCAGCAAGAGCCTTGCTCTTCTAGTTCCCTTCTCTTAAATGTAGACACCTACCTACACCAAATACTTCATCATCATCATCATCATCATCAGGTCTTTCTAGTCTCCACTGCAGGAGCACGACCCTCTCTGTACTACCAGAACCATATACTTACTATACACCAAATACTTAAGTAGAAGGAATTTATCTAGGTTCTGTCACAGAATTAATAATAGTTGCTCCTTCTGAGCTTGAAATAACTGCCAGCCATTTCCTCTATTAAAATAATTTCAATTGCCTCACGAAATATTCATCAAAATGTACCGTTTTTTACAAGGATTTGAGGGTTATCGCAAAAAAGCTTCATATAAAAAACATTTTATAAAATCTGGTCTGACTTGAGGTGCTTGGCAGAAATATATACCGCTGCAAAAAATCTGGTTCATATAAAATAGATAGGTACTTCATGATGTATAATGAAACATATTTTTCTCTTTTAAAACAAACATTACCCCAGGCTAACCGATCATCTTACATCCGGCAGTCATCGGCGACTTATCCGCAGCGCAATAAGGAGGGATCGCAGCGTCGTCGACTAATCCTTGATATTGCGGCGGAGGAACTTCAATGTTGTAGGTGTCAATGTTGTAGGTGTCAGACAGAGACACATTACAATCAGCGGAACTTAGAAGTATTCATGATGCAAAGTACATCGAAATCATTTCTGGATACGTAAGCACCTACCCAAAATGATCGGTTCATCTCTAAATGTCTGTTAGTTTGGTTTCACCCTATCGGGTTCTAATCTCCCGGCTCTTGTTAGAGTAGGCCCAACATAAAATAATAGGTGTGGTAGGTGCTCAGCGGAGAGAGAGCTCAGGGTGAAAGGAGAGAACACAGTTACACAGGTATTAGGATACATTTAGTTAATTGACACTGTTATTCAAATAAAAATATGAATTATATAGTAGGCGAGTGCCTATAAGCAAGGGTTGAAAGATCACGACCAAAATAGGAAATAGAATGACTGACTGATGAAGAAGACTGAGAAGAATATTTGAAATGGAATAGGAATTTAAAATTAATTAAGTTTCGAAGTAAAAGTGGACAGGATGATGGTGATTGAGAAATGAGGTGAAAAGCAACATGCAGCATGAAGTTATCATGCGGCACCCTTACATCCCCATAAACTATGACTCATTTACTTACTTGTCCCAAGTACCCAAACATCTACCATTTAGACGACTTAAGGTCCCACACCAGGCACACTAGTGACGCCAATAATTTAATTTCCAATACTTTACAAATAGAAAGAAATTCAAGAATGTTTATTGTTTATTGTCAAATCTTTACATGAGTATACACTATTATTACAGGATTACCTAATGCAATAGCGTACAGTCCATTATGATTATATCCGTATATGTACTTTTCTCGCGTCTAATTATAACAAAGGACATACAGTGTGGCTCTTGTGAATTCAGTCAAGGAACAACAATTATACATATCAATGCAATTGGCGACCTGGTTCAGGGTGTGTAGTGTTATCCCACCAAAAACATAAATGTAAAAAGAAGAGCCAAGTTCAATACAAAAATTATGCTTGGCTGCGGGCTTCGCCGCAAAAAGAATTGAGATCTAAATGTGTGCCAAGTTCTATGGTAGGTAGTAAGTAAGATTTGACTTGGCCAGTTTTCGATATATCAGCCATTTTATAAAGTTATTCAACATTATATTTTTTAATTCTGATAAACACTAAATTAACAAAACAATTTAAAAAAAATGTTTGGGGACCCCCTTTTTTTTAACTTTTTTTATTTTTAGATTTTCCCCTACGCTTACACACAATTACTGAGCTGGATTCCAAATTTCATCCCTCTAGGTCATCTGGAAGTAGGTTAGGTGTAGGTACTATATGTCAGTCAGTCAATAAGAAAATTTACGACTTTTTGACCTTCATATCTTTATAACCGTTTGAGCTTGTTTCATGAAATTTGGGTTTCTAGATGTCCTCATGGACATAATTATATAAACACACGTAGTTTGTGTTTACGTTAAAGAAGTTTTGAGTTAGAGAAGGGTCAAAAGTGGCACCAAGTGGTTATTTATTATGTAATATTATATTATGTAAGACACTAGACGCTGGCTAGCCAGTTCCTTTGCTTGAACTTTGACTTGACACGCTACCGCGTGTCTAGATTGTTAGTGGCGCCTTTTGTAATAGGTTTGTGCGCCCCTGTGGTATAGCAAACATCTGGGGTTGGCGTCGTCGCCAAATGTACCGATTCCGCACGCACAACGCCATCCATTGCAACAAGTCTGGATTGCAGAGTCGTCCCCTCCATATTTTGAATAGGTATGTCGCCAAATGCAAACTCCGTCTCACTTCAAGTGCATTATAGCCCACCATTCCGATCACAAATAGGGTTGGGTACATTAATGGGTAGAACGAATATATGCCATACATTTTAAGGTACAAGAATCTTGTAATATTTTGAATCCGCTCTACCATTAATTTATATTTGGTTTCGTGTGGTGACCAAATACTTGCATTGCTCTCTAAGTGGCTTCTCACTAGCGCTTCATATAGTGCTCGTATTGCATTAAGATTCGTGAAATCTCGAGTCTGGCGCATAACGAACCCCAAATTGCGGTAAGCCTTCTTGCATGCCTTCACGATATGTTCTCGAAAGTTCAGATCACTAGTGAAGTAAACACCGAGATCCTTTGTTTCTGTTACTCGCTGCAGTGGTTCGTCTTTTATATGATAAGAATGAGAGTAAGGTAGCCGAGCTCGGGTGAATGACATAATGGAACACTTTAAAACATTGAAGTTGAGTCCGTTTTTGTGGCTCCACTCCACAACTCTATCTATATGTCTGCAGTTTCTCGCAGTCCGTTGGTTCTTTTATCACCTTCACTAGCTTCAAATCATCTGCAAAGAGGTGGCAAGTTGATCCAGATGTAATGTAAATCATATAAGCCTTACTAAATAACCTAAAGTATTTTTGGAATCATGTTTTATAATTATGAGAATTAGTCAATAAGAGTATATTCTATGTTTTTCATTATCTCCCAAACCAGCATAGAATCAGTTTTCCCGATATATTGCCGCTCCCGATCAAATTCAGAATCTGGCAGGTGTTGTAACGGCCGTCAAATGGACAATGTTTTGTTTGAATCTGGCGAGCGGCCGCGGGATGGAGATCGGCCGCGCGCCGGCGGCTCGCCCGGAATTAATTCATACTCTCATACGACTTCGATTGAAACGGACATTACGAATCAGTAGATAAATATTATGTAACTCATTTATATTTTCGGTAATTACTGCATTAATTTGACCAGATTTTCAAAGTGTGAGAATAGATTGCTAAACTTTTATTCAAAGGGTACAACTACTGTGATGACAGAAAACGGTAAGTTAAACTTAATAACATTGGAAAAGAATGAACTGTCGAAAAGCATTACCCAGTGTTATCTTAAAATAAATAAACACCACTTATTAGCTAAGAAAAATCTCTATATTAAAATATCAGCTATTTACATAGGCTAGCAAATACAAGTGCCAAGATTATTATTTAAAAGTATTCGTAGATAAGCCTTTCCTATTATGAAGGTTGGTAAATGTAACATTCAGCTTGCGAGCGGAAGAGACACTCGCGGCCTTGAGTGCTGTACAGACAACAAACGCGCCGCTCTCTATAGTTATCTCGCTATAATCGTGTCACCTGCGAGCGCTCTCGATGCTCGAGAGGCGAGGGCCCTCGGCGCCCTCAGCTCTGCACATTGTTCGGAGACAATGTGCCCATTGTGTCGGGAGGAGCCCGGATTGGCTATCTCTTACAATATAAACATGTATGGAAAGCGTTTTGGTTGCTACCTGCACTCTGCGCTTAGGTGAAGGGCAAGACGTTAACAAGTATATTTTGATTTTTATTCAATCACGGGATCAGGTTCCACACAGGACCCAATTGTTGTCTTCCTCATCCGAGCTATTTTTTATCCTCAAATTGCATCCTCAGTGATGCATCCGAATCCGGGGTCATAGCTAAAGATCCTTTGCAACTGGCTGTTTAGCTTACCCCACTAAATCACTAAATGAATTAAACTAATGAAAATGAATTAATTATATATAACTTAAATTAATCCCACAGACAGACACGCAAAGTAGTCTAACACTCTCTTTCTTGGAAGGGGGTGTAAAACATTAGCTATTTTAATTAAAGTTGAATTTTAATTTGCTGACAATAACACACGCTTCACAGACTTTGGCAGTAACTTCACTGTGAAGGAGTCGCGGCCATTAGGGAAATTGGTCTCGGCAAGGGAAACGATGATTTATTATATCATTAGTTACTTAATTATTTTTAGTTGCTACCACATCTGTGATCAATTAATATTTTGTAAGCTTATTGATTTATTTTCAGCGCGTAATGTTGTTGCTTTCATCTTTCTGTCACAATTAACCTTACTTCATAATCTCGAAACCGTTACTTTACAAACAAATTAATACATATTTATAAACATATTATATGCATGCATTATGCGATGCATTTCATTTATTTCTTTTTATAAGCACTCGTCAGCGTGTTTTCTGTAAATGCAGCGTGTCAACAGACTGAGTGCCGCTGACGCTGCATGCGGAGACGTATCACGTGTCGCGTGCACACCTACACCAGCGCACCAGCGACGCGGCGCATACATACAACACACGCTAGCAACCATTCAATAAAAATGTGCGCAATACTGGAAACTTTTTTGCATACAATATTGCTGGCTATCTCCGGTTTTTACAAATTAAACTACAATTTGTTACTGAACATAAACCTACTAGTGACCATGTATACGATAAGGTAAGAAGGCATAGTAAGAGCGGCACCCCTGGTGTTGCAGGTGTCCATAGCCTATGGTAACTGCTGTCTATCACGTGGACTGCCTGTTAGCCTTTAACTACACAACATTCACAAAGAGACAGAGGTTTCTCATTTAGTGGTCACCAGTCGTTTCATCCTTCATTTTCTGTAATCGCTAATCTCCGGCGCTCAGCTTCAGCTCAGAGCCAATCCAATTGACGCATTAAGTATTTTCCGTCGGCTCAGCCTCACACAGGTAATCTGATTTATGCGCTTCCTCCGCGGAAAATTAGAGCACCCTCCCGCCGCTCTCACCCCGCAGCTCCCCGCCCCTGTGTCCGTAGATCCGGGCGACCACCAACAATGGGCCGGCGGCCGAGCGAACGGTTTTTGCAGACCGAATCCAATCATAGCTGAAGCAAGTCTGTAATATACATGCTCACATTTCATACGCGCCTACCGGACGGCTGATCGAGACTGTCCTCAATTTCCCGTACTATTTACATTCACGAAATAAATTGTCACTCAAAATGATCTCACGAGATAGAACCAGATTATAATGCAAAGTATACTTTACGTAACGTTACTCATTTCTAATGTTTGATCAGCTCAAATGTTTAAATCAAGGTAAAACTGACCTTATATATAATTATAATATTCTTATAATGTTACCGTACTATTTAGGGTTCCGTAGTAATAGTTTCGCCATGTCTGTCTGTCTGTCTGTCCGTCCGCGGTTTCACCCAGAGACTATAAGTACTAGAAAGCTGTAATTTGGTATGGGTATGTAAATTAATCATGCCAAAAAAGTAGTAGAAAAAATATTTTAAAAAAATTTACATACAAGTAATGAGGTAATATTTTTTTTTCTATCCCATCGTGTTGGGTATTGTTAAACAAGTCTTTGAAAAATATAGTGAGGTTGAGAACACCATTTTTCAATTTAGGGATCCGTTTCCGAAATATATAGTTTTAAAGTGCAAATTTTTGTTAGAGGTAAGTGTCCCCCCCCCCCCCCCCCCCCCTCTATCTGCTAAACGGTTATATATGGATACGTGGAAAAAATTACAGCAGTAGTATATATACTGAAGTTGAAAGGAAAACTATCAGAGCTGAGTATTAAGGACAAACTAAAAAGTTATAGGCAACCAACTTATAAAATGTACTCAAAAATGTAAAATTTCATACAATTTTCATTGATAAATGTTTTTGGTCGTTAAACTGTGAGGTGCGAGTGTAAACTTAAAGTTGTCATTCGTAACTACGGAACCCTACACTGCGCGTGGCCCGACACGCTCTTGGTCGGTTAATTGTTTTGCTTTCATTATGAAACTGACTTGAATATCTATAATATGAGTAATTAAATATTTACACAACGACCGTTTCTCTATAATAAAATATTTGATAAAAATCCTGCTTTTTTTGATAACCTGAATACAAAATAGGACACTGGAATATTTTTAAATTTTACACATATACGGAAGCGTAACATAAAATAATTATTTTAGTTTGCAGGGACTATATAATTTGAAAATATTTTAATTAATTTTAAGTAGTTTTAATTTTTATTATTATTATTTTTGCAATAAATATGTAAAATATATTTTTTTAATTTAATAACTCAATAAAAGTTATTTTTACTTCAATCAATATTCATATTTTTAGCAAAGTCTGTAGCTCTCTACGTTTTTGAGAGGTAAGACCGATATGTAATACTTAATTAGGAGCTAAAATAGTGATAAAGACTAATTTACAATTATATAGAGATCTTTATCTAACTACACACACAAATTGAAGTAAATAATGGTAGAACCAACGACCGTCACGAAACTACTATGGTTTCGTAGCACTGTCGTAGCACTGTCGTAGCTCTGTCATAGCACTGTCGTAGCACTGTCATAGCTCAGTCGTGGCTCATTTTAATCGTTGCACACTAAGTAGCGCCCTCGCGCATCTTCGTAGTACATCAAACTGAGCTGAATCTTGAGAGATACGTCCGACTTCGTAATTTGTGCAATAAGCGGTGTAGAGAAGCCAAGCGAAAGCATATTCATGACAATGTTGACAATTGTTCTCCAGGTAAGCTTTGGAAATTTTTGAATGGAATTGGTATTGGCAAGCAGGCTTCTGATACTAACTTTGGTTTAAATGTTAACGATTTAAATAAATTCTTTCGCTCTTCTCCTGCATTGCTTTCGGCCAAAGTTAAGCAAAAAACACTGCTCGATCTCTCTGTCAAACCAAAACCTGACTGTCCTGCCTTTCAACTGGACTTGGTGACGGTTGATGATGTGGTGGAGATTATTGGCAAACTTAAATCTAATGCATTTGGCAATGACGATATCTCTCTAGCTATGCTAAAGCCCATTGCACCAATTATCGCCCCAATATTGGTTGATATTATCAATTGCTCAATTGTCTCTGGTGTTTTCCCTACTCCCTGGAAATATGCTCACGTCATCCCTTTGCCCAAAAAATCGAATCCCTCCTCTCCTTCTCATTTCCGGCCCATATCAATCCTACCTGTATTATCCAAAATCCTCGAGCACTTTGTCCAACAGTGCTTAACTAAGCATCTCAACAAGCACAATTTATTGAATATGCACCAATCTGGTTTTCGTACAGGACATAGCACCACAACTGCTCTTGTGAAAATTACAGACGACATTCGCTTGAGCATTGAGAATAAAGACCTTACTCTTTTGGTGCTGTTAGATTTCACAAATGCCTTTAACACCGTAGATTTTGACATTCTTCTTAGCATTATGGAAACATTAAATTTCTCTGCATCATCCCTTGCCTGGTTTCGTTCGTACCTTGTCGAGCGCCATCAGCTGGTTAGGATCGATCAGTGTAAATCTGATTGGTGTGAACTAGCTGCTGGTGTTCCTCAGGGTGGAATATTATCTCCTGTACTCTTTTCTATTTTCATAGACAGCATAACGTCTTCTCTTCTGTCTTCGTTTCATTTGTATGCTGATGACCTGCAGATTTATTCGGCTGCCCCTCTTGATAATTTCAGTCATGCTTTGAGCATCATCAACTCAGATCTTGCTACTATTGCAGCTTGGTCTCGTCGTTTTGGGCTTAAGGTCAATGCCGAAAAATCTCAAGCAATAGTTATAGGTAGTCCTTATTTTATTTCTAAATTTAAGTCTCTCTCCTTTCCTAATATTGTTCTGGATGGTAATATTATTCCTTTATCTCCCACAGTCAAAAACTTAGGCATTATTTTCGATGAGACTCTCTCTTGGTCGCCTCAAATTAATGAGGTCAGCCGTAAGATGTTTGTGGCCCTGCATTCCTTAAGACGACTGCAAAATTTTCTGCCCACAAAAACGAAGGTGCTTCTTGCTCAGTCTTTATTGAGCCCTCTTCTAAATTATGCAGACGTAGCATATCTGGACCCGAATGAAACGCTTCTTGATAAGCTAGAACGGTTGCAGAACCAATGTATAAGATTTATTTTTGGTCTGCGTAAACATGACCATATTTCGGAATTCCGTAAAAAACTTTACTGGCTCCCGATTAGGATTAAAAGGAATGTGCACATTCTCTCATTTCTTTATAATGTGCTATTTAACCCTTCTTTCCCCGTCTACCTTCGCTCAAAATTTTCCTTTCGGCAAATTGATAGTCGGTTGCGGGCTTCTGGAATTCCTAATTAAACATCCCATCGCATGAATCGCAAACATATTCCAAATCCTTTGCAGTTCTAGCTGCCAAACTCTGGAACTCACTTCCTTCAGATATCATGATGGCAACATCATTAAATTCCTTTAAACGTAGTTTATTCAGATGTTCTCTCGTTACTTCAGACATTTGACTACTAGTATTCAATCTATTTAGTTTATTTATAAGTAGTGGTATAGTATATAGTTATGTATGTTTTATATACATATATTTATATATTTTTAGTTATATAAGTATTTTATGTTGTTTGATGTAGGTTATGAATTGCATGCACAGACATGAAAATATTTTTTTTTGGTGATTTCATGATATATTTTAATCCAAATTCAAAATTTTAATGATTGTACACACTTCTACCCCTTAATTGAGTAAATTTCCTCTCAATTATTCGCTGGTTGACTGGAAGAGATCCCATCTTGGGATAAGTCCGCCATTGTCAATTTACTCTTTCGTGCCTGTATTCCTTTTGTATCTCATTTATTGTACAATAAAGTTATCACAAACAAACAAACATCAAATTACGAGAGTTTGAGATGACTCTGGAATTCGAAAGTTCACAGCACTCCACATCCAGAAAGTTGCCCCCGCTGCAGACGAGGTAATCAAGTGCAGTTAAATCGGGCGCAGGTACTGACAAGACGAGACACAAAATACATAGTGTTTAAATGAATACCACAAATCTTTCAATACTTTACATATATGCTTGCATTCACATAATATAAGTAGTGGTACCGTTATGCTCAGAATACTGTATTCTGAGCCGTTATGTAATTACTTGTAATTAAAGCATTCCAATACCAAATCACTTCTGGTTTTTCGATTTTAAATGCATTAAAAAACCGGCCAAGTGCGTGTCGGGCCACGCGCAGTATAGGGCTCCGTAGTTGCGAATGACAACTTTGAGTACACACTGTTTACACTTGCACCTCACAGTTTAACGACCAAAAACATCTAACAATAAAGATTTTATGAAATTTTACATTTTCCAGTACATTTTATAAGTTGGTTGCCTATAACTTTTTAGTTTGTACTTACTACTCAGCTCTGATAGTTTTCCTTTCAACTTCAGTATATATACTACTGCTGTAATTTTTTTCACGTATCTATATATAACCGTTTAGGAGATAGAGCGGGGGGACACGTACCTCTAACAAAAATTTGCACTTTAAAACCAAATATTTCGGAAACGGATCCCTAAATCGAAAAATGGTGTTCTCAACCTCACAATATTTTTCAAAGACCTTTTTAACGATGCCCCACAAGATGGGTAAGTAGAGAAAAAAAAATGACTCCCCCACTTTACTTGTATGGGAGCTACCCAAAAAAAAAATTTTTTTCATGTTTTTTTTCTACGACTTTTTTGCCATGATTAATATACATACTCATACCAAATTACAGCTTTCTAGTACTTATGGTCTCTGAGTAAAACCGCGGACGGACAGACAGACAGACAGACAGACAGACAGACAGACAGACAGACAGACAGACAGACAGACAGACATGGCGAAACTATAAGGGTTCCTAGTTTACTACGGAACCCTAAAAAGGACGAAAAATATGGCGTTTTAAAGATACACTTGTGTGAACGGGCCCACACCGCCGATCACCTGTACAAAACAATATAAGAACCAAACTTTACGGAAAGCTAGTAACAGTAAAAACTTAGAAACTTATGATTATTTACAAAAAATAGTAATAATCTTTATTTATTTCAGTAAATTCGGAAGAGGATATTATTATCTTTTAATTTGCTCCTACTGTACCCCGTTGGGATTACTTAGCGATAAGTCCACCTTTGTGTTATGTTAAGTCATATTCTCTGTAGGTATGTTGTTCTTAAAATGGTGCAATAAAACATGTTTTATATTGTATTGTGATTTGCTTTTTAAAGTGGTGAAAAGACCAGGTTGTCGGACGACCTGATAAAGGTCGCAGGAAGGCGCTGGATGCAGGCCGCTTCCAATCGGTCGTATTGGAAATTCTTGGGGGAGGCCTATGTCCAGCAGTGGACTTCCTGTGGCTGAGATGATGATGATAATTGTATTGTGATGAGAGGCTGTACGCATCGAGAGCTCATGAATGTCGCAAGTTTACTACCTCTTTCCCTTAGTTGAGCGAGTTCCCAGTTGCATTCTTGACTGCGGTATGTCTTATATACATACTATCACGCCTTTTCTCCTTGCGGGGTAGACAGAGCCCAGGTCTGTAAAACCTTGAGGCTACGTTTAGCATGTTGGTGGGCTTGTAGGTGAGAACGGAATCAAAATAGTTATGGGTTGCTATCCGCATCGCCTATAGTCATGTAGCTCTGGATCTCAAGAAGGTCCCTCCGGTTAGCTGGGATCACGTGGACGTAACCGGGCTGCTCAAGGAGATAAGCTCTCTAAAAGCAAGCCTGGCTGCAGTGCAGTTGAAGATGGAGGCTTCTGAAACCACCATCAGTGAGCTGCGTACCGAAGTCGTGGCTTTACGTTCCACGATTTCGATAAGTGGGTCACAAGAGGCCGCCAACGTGAACACGCGCCGCGGTGCATTCAATGTTTCGCACTCAAGTTTCGAGTCAGCGAAATTTGACTCCCCGCCGGCCGCAGTCCCTGCAAGCGCTACGTCAGCGCCCCCCGCACGTCATGCGTCACCGCGGTCTCCCGTGATCGCCGTGACGTCGAAGCAAGGTACGTCGACCCCTCGGCGTGTGTATGCTGATGCTGCAAGCCGACCCCCTGTTAAAATGCAGCTACCTAAAGCCGATGGAGGAAACCGGAAACAACAAGAACAAGTTCCGACGCTGCTCCCTCCACCAATACCGCTACGAGGACAGACAGACGAAGAAGGCTTTACCAAAGTAGAGCGAAAACGTAGAAAGCCCCTTTGTCGGAATCAACGCGGTACCGCTCCGACGGGACCTAACCATTTGCTGCGTCCTGAGATCCCGACAACGCAGCTTTATGTGTCCCGCTTGTTTTACTCCACCAAGGTCGCTGATGTTGTGAAGTACGTGTGCAAGAAGATCAACGTCACGTTGAGGGTCGATAAGCTGGAGTCGCGCCATGAAGTGAACTTTGCATCGTTTGTGGTGCGAGTACCTACAGAGCGCTGGGCGACCCTCGCGAATGCTGACTTCTGGCCGATAGGTGTTGTGTTCCGGCGATTCCGAGGAAGGCTACGCGACACCCCGTCATCAAAGAACACACCGATGCCTTAGTGTGTTAATATGCTTTGTATATTTTTTTTAATATGGGCCTGCGTTGCCCGATACAAATAAGTAAATAAATAAGTAAATAAATAAATAGACATTATTCCTAATGCCCATTCCCTCGATCAGCTTTTACGATCTGCGCGGGAATAGAAACAGCTGGTCAATTCTACGTTTTTAGGGTTCCGTAATAAACTAGGAATCCTTATAGTTTTACCACGTCTGTCTGTCTGTCTGTCCGTCTGTCTGTCCGTCCACGGTTTTACTCAGAGACTATAAGTACTAGAAAGCTGTCATTTGGTATGGGTATGAATATTAATCATGGCAAAAAAGTGGTAGATAAAAATCGTGAAAAAAAATTTTTTTAGGGTAGTAACCCATACAAGTAAAGAGGGAGTAATATATTTTTTTCTATACAAACCCATCGTGTTGGGTATCGTTAAATAGGTCTTTGAAAAATATAGTGAGGTTGAGAACACCATTTTTCAATTTAGGGATCCATTTCCGAAATATATGGTTTTAAAGTGCAAATTTTTGTTAGAGGTAAGTGTCCCCTCCCCCTCTATCTGCTAAACGGTTATATATGGATACGTGAAAAAAATTACAGCAGTGGTATAGTTGAAAGGAAAACTATTAGAGCTGAGTATTTAGTACGAGTACGAACTAAAAAGTTATATCACAACCAACTTATAAAATGTACTCAAAAATGTAAAATTTCATAAAATTTTCATTGTTATATGTTTTTGGTAGTTAAACTATGAGGTGTGAGTGTGAACAGTGTGAATTCAAAGTTGTCATTCGCAACTACGGAACCCTACACTGCGCGTGGCCCGACACGCACTTGGCTGGTTTTTGTCTTTTCTCCCAGACCAGCATGAAAGCTTAAAGTCTTATACTTTTTATATTATAATACAATTCGTATTTTATTTTTCTGTTGTTTGTTTTGTTTTTCGTATGTGTAAGTGGCCAACACTGGTGTCAGATTTTTCAAGCTGCCTTAAGGCATCTGACATAGCTTAACGACTGCCACCAACGATGACAGCCGGGACCAACGGCTTAACGTGCCTTCCGAAGCACGGAGGAGCTCGAGATATTTTTATGCCACTTGCGGTGTCACCCATCCAAGTAGGGACTGCACCAGGGGTTGCTTTCTGTTAAGTTAGTTTTATTGATAAGTAGGTAGTTTTATTTTTAAGTTACATGTTAAGTAGATATTTTAATTTTGATCGAATAAATGTAGAATTTATTTGCTATTAAATCCATAAACTGCTAGTATTTTTCCACGCTACCTAATTCAGTATAGAAGCGTACAACCACCGTCAAAATGTGATCTCTGTCTGTTCTTTCGTTATTTGGCGTTGGGCGGGAGGAATCCGCTTTGCCGCTTTGTCCCGGCGTCGCCTCTCGTGCATAAAACGCTTTGCTGCGCTCCGCTGCGACTCGAGCCGGAGCGACAGACAATCCGCTGCAAGCGCAACAAAGCGCCGCCGTTAAACAGACTACATCATCGACTGCCTGTTTGCTTCATGCGCTTCTGAGCGCCGCGTCCATAGGAACGTTACGCAGCGACTGCCGATCATTAAACCCAAGGGAGAGTCGACACTTATTAGCAGCTTGAAATATATATATAATCTACTGATAGTGCAAACAACACCTTCATTTTTCAAACATGAATACTCATAATTTACCTCCTCTTCTCTATACTACTCCAAGTACTGTGTATTGTAGTAGTATAGAGAAGAGGAGGAGGTCAAGTACAACAGTTTTACTTTTTACTAATCGATAAGATGGTGATTGCATCAGCAGGTGGCGCTAGTGTGGTCATCGTCATCTTTGGCTCGCTGGAACACAGGCGCCATTGTGCGCTCAGCGCTACACATAATAAATAATGCATCTTTGTGGATTGGTAATCCTGGATGCTGGTTTAAGGATTGCCATTCGCTCATTGAATGCAGGAGGCTTGTCTTTCTTTTTATTAGAAGATATCGACTAATGACCTCGTAATTAGCTAACACGATTAGATTAAAATTCATCATAACACGTGCCAGGCCTGACAGATATGACGTTCAAAAAGCGATACATGATATCCAAATTTGAATAAAATTTCATTTCATTTCAGAAGTTTGCAGAGGGTACCAGATCGATGTCTGCATCCTCAATTTTAGTTATAAAAACGAAACCCACACGGATGAAGTCGCAGGCAATGATAAATATTACATCAATCCAAGAATTTAAATCTCTATGTTTTTTTATAGAATTGCTAACATGTACAAATACAACAAATTTCTCAACGATATAATTTCCGCTACTTTCATCTTACTACCGCTGCAATTAGTCTCCGATGCGCATTATACCCGGCGCCTACCTCGCTCGCCGGCCATTGTGGGCGCACAAAGAGCCGGCATGAATCAGAAATGCCTCGATCGGAAGTGACAATCGCGCCTCCCGGCGGCACTCGCAACGCGTGCTTCCGCCGCAACCTGCGTCCCGGGCGCGGCCCAACCACTTGCACGAGTTAGGGAGCCCGTCCTTTATGTCAGTCGCTGGCTAAGTTTCAATATCGAACTCGTATGACTTAGAGTAGGTATTGTCTAGCGAATAAAATGCTACATAATACGTTTCAGTTTATTCGTTTGAAAAAAAGTCTACCAAAATTATTGTTATAGATCTAAGACTCGTGGGTTCGAATCCTACCTGTGGCGAATTCTTTTTCATCACATATTTTCAATTTTAAGGATTGTTATATTTTCAAATCTCAAGGCCCATAAATAATCTTAGCTCAGGGCTACCATTAACATTACCACAAAGTACGACCTCAACTACGCCTCAGCAAGTGCCGTGGCTGTTGCAACATACTGGAGGGATAAAATATAGGATTTTTTAGACATTTTGAGCCATTGACACGAAAAGAAGAAGAAGGGCTACCATTGCCTCATCCCGTGTTATATTTTATTGTCCATTAGCATATATTTTTTATTGCCAGGGCAGACGTGTAAGCGCGGCCGCATATTATTACAAAATTCTAACAGAAAAATTCTGACGCTCGCCGGAAGCACCACGCATACTATCAGAAATTTTGATCCGACAGCTTTTGAGTCCAGTCGTGTTTCATCTGTATGCTTACGCACATCTACCAATATGCATGAAGATACGTATGTTATTGCGTCTAATCTGTGCGTTATTGCTCCTAGCGCTTTCTTTTGTTTAAATAAAACAAATCAGCCAAGTGCGAGTCGGACTCGCGTATGGAGGGTCCCGTACCATTATCTATACAACATTAGACTATCGAGCAAAAACTGCAACGAAAATCATGTTCTTAGTACGACAGCCTTTAATATTTATTTAATTTTGATTTAGTTATTTATTTTTAAAGTGATAAATATACAAATAAATATTTTGTGAATATCTGAAGCGTTTACCTGTTGCCGTTATTAATATTGATCAAAAGATGGCAAAAAAAATCACGTTTGTTGTATGGGAGCACCCCTTAATTATTACCTATTTTATTCTGATTCTAGTGTTTATTGTTATAGCAGCAAAAGAAAATACATCATCTATAAAAATTTTAACTGTATAGTAATCACGGTTTATGAGATACAGCCTGGTGACACACGGACATCGAAATCTCGTAAATAGGGTCCCGTTTTTACGCTTTGGACATGGAACCCTAAAAACCGTTGATATTGAAATATGGATTTCAATTCTCAATTAATATTTGGCATATTCGCTCCATTGCTAAGTCTCTGTGTATTTTATTCTGGTCATTTTCATCATCAAGATTCCACAAACATGTATATTTTTCCACATCGGCAATTAAATCGGCAATGAATTGAGCTCATTTTCGTCAAGAACATTGGTCCCTAAAATACAACAAACACGTGTGCAGCGTACGACGGCGGACGTAAACTGACGCGAATTTCTGATAGTGTGCGGGGCCTAGTACAAAATGTATGGAAAAAACGCCTTCCGCCATTTCTATCAGAAAAAATTCTGACGTCCGGCTGAGGTGCCATCCGGTGGGCATCAGAAACGGACGATCCGTTAGAATTTTTCTAACAGTGTGCGGGAGCTAATACAAAATGTATGCACCGAGTGCCTTCCGGTGATCATCAGAATTTTTCTAACAGAAATTTCTTATATTTCTCTTGAAAAACAAACTTTGACTTGTTACTCAAACACTTACTGTAACTACATCCTACATGTGTATTTTTTGTAATGCATTTTAACTAAAAATTTAAAAATAAAGGTATTGTACGTTACCACCGTTAATCTAACGGCGCGAGTTTGTGCGTAACTACGTAGCGTAGCTATTATAATTACGATTTATAAGAATTCATGCAGTTTTCTTTTTTTTTATTAACTGCCTAAGTCTTGAGGTACGTTTGATAGAGTTTTTTAAAAAAGAAAAAAAAAAGTAAAATGTCAACTAAAAAACATGTACCGATCTGTAATGGTGCCGGTAAATAAAAAGTTCGCTAAGTACTAAAGATTTTCATTCAATAAGCCTCTTGTGACCATTTTTGGTCCTTCGAGTCGGATATAATTGCGTTTTACAAAAAATTAAGTGCGTAAATACACATAAATTCAGTGGTGAAAAGTGCCGTTTAGTTACTGTTACTTATGGAACATCCTCTGCACCATTCTTAGCAATCAGAACCTTACATCAATTGGCAGATGATGAACTCAGTAACTTTCCCGAGGTGGCTCCTAGGTTGAAGACAGACACATTCATGGACGACTTGCTGACTTCGTACACCTCAGAGGATGATTGCCAGGCAGCTCAGCTGCAATTCACCCAGCTCTTACTTAAGGGTGGGTTCATTCTTCATAAGTGGTCATCCAACAGTGAAAAAGTGTTGAGTGGTATTCCTAGTGCATAAGTCTATTCAAAGTGTAGTGAACATACAAATTGATGACTCCATCAAAACTTTAGGTATTTTGTGGAACCCTCGAAGTGATAGTTTTGAACTTAAAATGACAATTGACTCTCATACTACTAGTGTTCTCACTAAAAGATCTGTGTTATCCACTATCGCTAAAACATTTGACCCACTGGGTTGGCTTGCACCTATTGTTATTTCACTAAAAATATTCATGCAAAAGTTATGGTTGGCTGGCCTTGGATGGGATGATGTTTTAGGTGATGATTTAAAGAATGAGTGGTGTACCTACTATAATAATATAGCAAATATGGAAACAATTTTACTTCCTCGGTGGCTTGAAGTAAAACCTACTCATACTAGAATAGAAGTACACGGATTTTGTGATGCCTCTTGTACAGCATATGCTTGTGTCACTTACCTCAGAGTTCTCAATGGTAATACTATTACAGTTAGATTAATTTCTGCAAAGTCACGTGTAGCGCCGGTCAAACAAGTTTCCTTGCCACGTTTGGAACTCTGTGGTGCTGTTCTCCTAGCTCACATGTTACAGGATATTAAGGTAAGCCTTAATATTGATAATTCCAATGTTTTTGCCTGGTCTGATTCCACTATAGTTTTGGCTTGGCTATGCAAGAATCCCAACATTTGGACTACATTTGTTGCTAATCGTACCTCTCAGGTTTTAAGTGTAACCAACAGCAATCAATGGCGTCATGTGAGTTCATGTGACAACCCAGCTGATATAGCTTCACGGGGTGCTAGTCATAATGAGCTGAGGGAGTCAGAACTATGGTGGGAAGGTCCATCTTTTTTGAAGGAGAATTTTGATTTTAGTTTACAGCATATCACAAGTCAATCTGTACCTGATACTTTACTTGAGGCTAAAAATTCTAAACCTAAAATTGTTACTAATATTGCTACCATTGAAGATGAGGATAACTTAATTTTCTATTTGAATAAATATTCCTCATTCACTAAACTAATAAGAGTTACTGCATATTGTTTAAGATTTATAAAAAACTGTAAAGTTAAAGCTAAGCTTGACACCACTGAACATTGCCCACAATTTCTAACTTCAAGTGAACTCTATAGAGCTGAGAATATTTGTATAGGTGTGTCACAAAGTATATTTTTTAAAATTGAAATTGAACTGCTAACAAAGAACAAGCCTATTCCTAAGTCAAGTAAATTATATTCTTTGAATCCTTTCATTGATAAAGATAATGTTTTGAGAGTAGGTGGACGTCTTGCAAATGCACTTATTTCTTATGATCGTAAATCACCCATTTTGTTATCAAGTAAATGTAACTTAACTAAGTTGATTGTAATTAATACTCATGTTAAGACTTTGCATGGCGGTTTCCAACTAACTTTTAATACCATAAATGGTAAATTATTGGTGGCAAAAATGTAATAAAAAAGATTGTTAGGCAATGTGTAGCCTGCTTTAAACAGAGAACTAGTCCTTCTGCGCCTTTTATGGGCAATTTTCCTAGTTATAGAACAAAACCATCTAGACCGTTCAATACTAGTGGTGTCGATTTAACAGGTCCTTTTAATCTCAAGTTATACTCGGGCAGATGCACTAGAACCTGTAAAGCCTACATAACTTTATTTATATGTACTGTTACAAAAGCCATTCTTTTGGAGTTAGTCGAAAATTTGAGTACAACTGCATTTATGGCAGCTTTTAAGCGTTTTACATCACGGCGCGGTCACTGTAGTGATCTATATAGTGATTGCGGTACTAACTTTAAAGGAGCTTCTAAGGAACTAGATGCTCAATTTAGAAACTCTCGTTCTGCCTTAGTTCAAGAAATATCTGAATTATTGGCTAATGACCATACGTCTTGGCATTTCATTCCACCTGGAGCTCCACATTTTGGAGGTCTTTGGGAGTCAGGAGTTAAATCCATTAAAGGGCACTTAAAGCGTACCATTGGACAAGCTTGTTTAACCTTTGGAGAGTTCTATACTTTAATTACACAAGTGGAAGCTTGTGTTAACTCTCGTCCACTTACATTAGTTAGTTCTAGTTTAGATGAACCTCCACTGACACCAGGTCATTTTTTGATTGGAACCTCACCTGTAATTATTCCTGAATCTAATTTAGAATCTAGTCGTATTAATTACCTGGATAGATGGCAACTTGTACAGCGTATGTTACAAGCTTTATGGCGACACCTTACAACTTTACAACACCGCTATAAGTGGAATAAACATCAGAAAAATATAGAGCTTGGTACAATTGTGTTAGTTAAAGACGATAGGTTGCCACCAGGTAAATGGCTCTTAGGTCGTGTTATAGATAAGCATCCAGGAGCAGATGGTATAACTCGTGTTGTTACCTTACAATATAAGAATCACCAGTTTAAAAGACCTGTTACTAAGTTGTGCCCTCTGCCACTGGAAAAAGATACTTAAGACTGTGCGCTTTAGAACTAAAAGGTATATATTGTTAACTTTACATGATTTATTTTAACAATGTTTTTGTTACTTTAGAATACAAGATTATTTCATATTTCACTTGCGTGGAACATCCTCATTGTTAACCTGATTTACATTTAATGTTTCTCTTATAAACATAATTTTGAGAATATCCTTGTTAATTTACCTTTGTGTATTGTTAAGGACCATTAGTCCTTGGCCCGCGGGATGTTCACTTCGTTTTTTAAAAAAGAAAAAAAAAAGTAAAATGTCAACTAAAAAACATGTACCGATCTGTAATGGTGCCGGTAAATAAAAAGTTCGCTAAGTACTAAAGATTTTCATTCAATAAGCCTCTTGTGACCAGGGATCTTTTTGAACATAAAAGATTGACTACGTTCGACTCAAGCCATTCTTCTGACGGGGACGATAACGACTTTATTTTTTTATTCTGGTTATCCAAATATACGCTTATTTATTTTATTTTAGAGAAAGTTTTAAAAACTGTATTTAAAGCAAATATCAATATCATCTCTAAAGCTGTATAATGGTAAATTATAGAGTAAATTATATATAATTGAAAATATAACGAACTTCGGGAGAATATCTTTCTAAATTACACGTAGAAGAACTAGCACTATAAATATTATTAAAAGGTTTTATTTGACTTTCCCGGTTAGTCTCTTACGTGCTATTTGTCGGGATTGCTGACTACAGTTTCGGACTCATCAGGACCCCCTTTCAAAGCAAGTGCGGGACGCGCGGCGAAGGGAGCCAAACACGCACGAGAGGGACCCGTTGTTATCATAAGTTGGAAGGTGGTGATAGATTGTCTTGTTGATTTGTCTCGGCAAGCAGTATGAATCGCTCGTCATAAAATATTGTAACAAAAACTAAACTTCTAAAGTTTAAAAAAGGATTTTGCATAGAATAAGCCATTAATCAAATTATAGCCTTGGTAAAAGCTTGATTTTTTTTTATGTCTTAGGACGACAAACGAGCTAGAAGGTCACCTGATGGTAAGTGATCACCGCTGCCCATGGACAACTGCAACACCTGGGGTGTTCTAGAGCATTGCCAGCCTTTATATTCTCCTCTCCCCTCAGGGGGGGGGGGATGGGCTTCCGGCTCTCTCACTTACCGAACCGAGCATAGAAGCGGTAAAACTATACTCAAACGTCGATTTTCTGTGCGAGAGTGGTACTTCCCCGGACGAGCCTGCCCATTCATGCTGCCAGCAAAAGTGAGTTTTGCCGGTAGCGAGGCTCTACCACAACCAAAAGTCATGTGATATTCATGTGGACGTACCCACTGCCGTGACCGTTCACGTGCTAAGTATCTGACACTGGTCTGGCCTTTACGGACATGCAAATCCTCGCTCCTTACGTCATGGCGACCAGATAGCGGCCCGCCCGGGACGAATAGTATAAAGCCAAGCAGCACCATAAAGTGTGTATTGCTGAACTTGTATAACCTAGTCAAAAACATTTATAATTTAAACTGTTGTGAAATTGAGATACCTTTGACAGATATATTTACAGTTTCCTCCAATAAGCCGTGTACCTACTGCTCAAAGCTACTGTTTAGTACTTGTGTTTACGTTAAGCGGAAGGTGTTGGCGCTCCTCGTCACAGCGCCTGTCGTAAGCTCTGCCGCCGTGATGCTAATTCACGGACATCGCCGGAGATGTGACAATGTGACACGAATAAAGATTAGGGTTGAAACAGGGTGCGGGGCGCGGGGCGGCGGGGGAGGGGCGGCCGCGCAGACAATAAATCGCGCGCTTAGCGTCGTGCCCAGGGACCTCTAAGGAAATAATAGTCAAATTTATTTGTAAAAATATAGCCGAAAGTAATGCTATTTCATAAACAAACCTAATAATATTATTTATTTTATATCTAAATTCTGAACGAATAAAATAAATAAATATATAGGGACTTATCACACAAATTGAGCTAGCCCCACAGTAAGTTGTAAACTTGTGTCGCAGGATACTAACTCAAGGATATATAGATATATAGTATATACTTATATAGATAAACATCCAAGACCCAGGTCAATCTAAAAAAGATCGTTTTCCATTATGGCCTGACCTGAGATCGAACCCGGGACCCCCGTGTCGCAGGCTGGTGTGTTGACCGCTGCGCCACGGAGGTCGTGGCGAACCGAAGCAACAATACCAATTTTTCTGAAAAGGCTAATTGAAATCATATTGCAAATATTGCTTTTTTCATTTTATATGAGTGCTGTGGCAACAACTGTAAAACCATTAGTGTATAAAATAACGACGTTCTTTTGTACAGTAGTGACATACATATACAAACACTAACAGTCCGGCCCGACTTTGCCCGTGGTACATTTCTCTGTGGCCTATGGCACGCGGGGATAACGTACCTATCGAACGATGAAAGAATTCTTGAAATCGGTCGAGTCGTTTCTTAAATTAGCGTGTTCAACCAAACAAACAAACTCTTCAGCTTTATACTGTTAATTAATATAGATTACTGGCTGTTACCCGCGGCTTCGCCCGCGTAATTTATAGCCTATGTCCTTCTCGGTACCCTAACCTATGTGTATGCAAAATTTCATGATGATCGGTTTAGTAGATACGGCGTGAAAGCGTAACAAACAAACAAGCGAACTCACTTTCGCATTCATAATATTAGTTGGGACTAAGACTTTTCTAGCTTACAAGTCTACGGCGTAGCGCTAGAGATAAACGCACTACGTACGAGGCTGCTCGGACGGCGAGCGCGACGCTCGCCTCGCGGGCTGCTCTGCGCCCCGGACACGTCCGCAACTCCGCACTCCAATTGCGATCGCCTGGCCCAACGCAAACAAACACCAATATGAATATTCATCCTCACACGTGCAAGGCCCGACGGTCAGTATTTACTTTAATTTGATAGTCCTGTATTGAAATTATGAAATTACTCTGTATTTCAATAAACGGCTGAAGATGAACTGTATGATTGTCGTTCTTGTTGTACTGACGTACAACAAGAACCGTTTGTTGAATGTGTGTGGTCGCGCGCTACGACAAGCGCAAGCGACATTCCCTGCTCTGTGAGGTAAGTACTTAGTAGATATTGAAAGACGGTTATTTTTATGAAATTGGACGAATCACACTTGAAAGAATAATCCCCTTATCCATGGCACATCTCTTTGCAAGAGTGTTATGTAACAATATGAATTCAACTCGCAGACGCCCTTTGAATGATGATTAGATGTAATGGTTTTCTGAAATGCATTCTTACATGTGGTTAGATTTATGCTCGGATATCTTAAAGGGATTGGCTACCTTATTTCCCACTGGTTTGTTTGACTCAGGGGTGAAGACAGACGTATCGCACTTTCTTTGGAGACACATCTTGACTCCTTTTTAGGCAGCAACCTAAGAAAAGCCCAGAATAATGCGATCCCACTTTGGTTTCCTTACTACGTATTTAAGAGCAATTAAACCACCTGGAGTAGTTAAATAGCTATTTGTATGATCGTTTTTAGAAATAGTTATGAATGGTTTTTAGAAATAGTTTCATTTCTGTGCAGAATATTTAAAACTTCGTATTTTATCTCTTCTTCATTATAGGGATTTATTCAAATGTATGTACAACCTTGGTTCAATATGTATGTACAACCAACATAAAGTCAATATGAAAAAAACAAGTAAAAATTCCTAAAAATGAAGTAGCAAAAATTAAATTGTAGAAGTTACGTTCAGCATGTACATTGTTAGGCAACCATGAGTCACAAGTGGAGATGAAAGTGGATAGTTATGGGGCAAGGCAATCCTGCGTGTCTCCGGCGGTCACAGCCTCCGCGGCTCGGGCCACAAACTGGGTCAGGGGCGGGTCGCGGGCGAGCGCGGGGGTGCGCCGCGCGGGGCCGGGGGCTGGGGGGGGGGGGGGGGGTACATCCGCAGCTTCCGCGGCCGGAAGTGCCGAGGTCGCGCTATCCTTACTTACCCGCTCTAATCGACGCAGATTGTCATAGTTAACCTTGTAAGTTCATATCTCGCGGAAATGTTTCCCGAACATATTAGAAATCTGCCGGAGTAGCAAAAATTTCTGCATTTGTTTCGAGCATTTGTATAAGATTATTTTCTTTTGTGACAAGTTGAGATATATACCTAACGATTTTTTGATATATCAATACATATTTCGTTCTGATGGAGCCAAAGATTATAGCGTCACATATCTTTAAATTACCCAGAAAAGTAAACAACATTCAAAAACAACTCACATTATGTAAGTATGTGTGTTTTTGGGATTTGTCTGATACTCTTTGAAGCTTTAAGATATCTTCAGGTTACCGTCAAGAAGATCCCAATTTATACAAAACAAGAAGTTCCGATTGATAAATGAATTTTGCCTGTAATGTAGAGTTTTGGAATTTTCATATTCATTTTAGTTTGAAGTTCTGGACAATCGACTAAATCTGTTGATATTTTCGTAAAATATGAAGTATCAGATATTTTTGTCCTTTCTTGCAATGGAAAAAAATGATGCTGTCGAAAACAATACTTGTAAAATGGTAAAACATGTTGATCTAATATTTATTTACTAACAGAAATTGTACACATGTTTAACAAATAAATATATATTTATATTTATCTCTTTAAACAAGTCTCGCAACTCAGTACTTATACAGTAAAAAGTTGTGAGATTTTAGTTTAGTAAAAATTTTTTAGTTATATAGTATAACAAGTGAATAAATCAGTGTATTTTAAGAGAAATATAAATATATAGGACTACTAGCTGTTACCCGCGGCTTCGCCCGCGTGAATTATAGCCTATGTCCTTCTCAGTACTCTAACCTATGTGTATGCAAAATTTCATGATGATCGGTTAAGTAGATAGGGCGTGAAAGCGTAACAAAGGAACAAACAAACAAACTCACTTTCGCATTTACTCGTAGAATATTAGTTAGGATTAGGATTTTATTCTGATTCTAGTGTTTACGGCAAAAGCAAATAAGTTCATCATCTATGAAAATTTTAACTGTATAGTAATCACGGTTTATGAGGAGAGGTATTTGAGGAGCCCGATGGTCCAGTGGGTGTGAGCTCTATGAGCGCTTACGTATGTTAAGCAACCCCTGGTGCAGTCCCTACTTGGATGGGTGACCGCAAGTGGCATAAAAATTTCTCGAGCTCCTCCGTGCTTCGGAAGGCACGTTAAGTGTTAGTCACTTACACATACGAATAACCAAACAAACAACGGTTTATGTATGATACATCCTGGTGACACACGGACATTGAAATCTCGTAAATCCCGTAAATCCCGTTTTTACGCTTTGGACATGGAACCCTAAAAACCTTGATATTGAAATTATGGATTTAAATTCTCAATTAATATTTGGCATATTCGCTTCCTAGCTAGTCTCTGTGTATTTTATTCTGGTCATTTTCAACATCGCGTTCCACAAACATAGATATTTTTCCACATCGGCAATTAAATCTTGATTTAACTCATTTTCGTCAAGAACGTAGATTCCTAAAATACAACAAACACGTGTGCAGCGTACGGCGGCGGACGGTAAACTGACGCGAATTTCTGATAGTGTGCGGGGCCTAGTACAAAATGTATGGAAAACACGCCTTCCGCAATTTCTATCAGAAAAAAATTCTGACGTCCGGCTGAGGTGCCATCCGGCGGGCATCAGAAACGGACGACCCGTTAGATTTTTTCTAATAGTGTGCGGGAGCTAATACAAAATGTATGCACGGAGTGCCTTCCGGCGAGCGTCAGAATTTTTCTAACAGAAATTTCTGATAATATGCGGCTGCTCTTAACCTGCGCTATTGAAATCAAAAGTATCCTATGTCCTTTCTTAGGCTATAGCCTCTCTGTGTGCCAAATTTCGTTTTAATCTGTTCAGCCGTTTTAGTTTTGGCCACCCATCCTAATTAGAACCATGGTTAGAGTTGCTTAACTTGCGTTATCGTAATCAAAAGTAGCCCACGTCCTTTCTTAGGCTATAGCCTATCTGTGTGCAAAATTTCGTTTTATTCTGTTCAGCCGTTTTAGTTTTGGCCACCCATCCTAATTAGAACCATGGTTAGAGTTGCTTAACCTGTGTTATCGTAATTAAAAGTAGCCCACGTCCTTTCTTAGGCTATACCCTCTCTGTGTGCCAAATTTCGTTTTAATCTGTTCAGCCGTTTTAGTTTTGGCCACCCATCCTAATTAGAACCATGGTTAGAGTTGCTTAACTTGCGTTATCGTAATCAAAAGTAGCCCACGTCCTTTCTTAGGCTATAGCCTCTCTGTGTGCCAAATTTCGTTTTAATCTGTTCAGCCGTTTTAGTTTTGGCCACCCATCCTAATTAGAACCATGGTTAGAGTTGCTTAACCTGCGTTATCGTAATTAAAAGTAGCCCACGTCCTTTCTTAGGCTATAGCCTCTCTGTGTGGCAAATTTCGTTTTAATCTGTTCAGCCGTTTTAGTTTTGGCCACCCATCCTAATTAGAACCATGGTTAGAGTTACTTAACCTGCGTTATCATAATTAAAAGTATCCCACGTCCTTTCTTAGGCTATACCCTCTCTGTGTGCCAAATTTCGTTTTAATCTGTTTAGCCGTTTTAGTTTTGGCCACCCATCCTAATTAGAACCATGGTTAGAGTTGCTTAACCTGCGTTATCGTAATTAAAAGTAGCCCACGTCCTTTCTTAGGCTATACCCTCTCTGTGTGCCAAATTTCGTTTTAATCTGTTCAGCCGTTTTAGTTTTGGCCACCCATCCTAATTAGAACCATGGTTAGAGTTGCTTAACTTGCGTTATCGTAATCAAAAGTAGCCCACGTCCTTTCTTAGGCTATAGCCTCTCTGTGTGCCAAATTTCGTTTTAATCTGTTCAGCCGTTTTAGTTTTGGCCACCCATCCTAATTAGAACCATGGTTAGAGTTGCTTAACCTGCGTTATCGTAATTAAAAGTAGCCCACGTCCTTTCTTAGGCTATAGCCTCTCTGTGTGGCAAATTTCGTTTTAATCTGTTCAGCCGTTTTAGTTTTGGCCACCCATCCTAATTAGAACCATGGTTAGAGTTACTTAACCTGCGTTATCATAATTAAAAGTATCCCACGTCCTTTCTTAGGCTATACCCTCTCTGTGTGCCAAATTTCGTTTTATTCTTTTCAGCCGTTTTAGTTTTGGCCACCCATCCTAATTAGAACCATGGTTAGAGTTGCTTAACCTGCGTTATCGTAATTAAAAGTAGCCCACGTCCTTTCTTAGGCTATACCCTCTCTGTGTGCCAAATTTCGTTTTAATCTGTTCAGCCGTTTTAGTTTTGGCCACCCATCCTAATTAGAACCATGGTTAGAGTTGCTTAACTTGCGTTATCGTAATTAAAAGTAGCCCACGTCCTTTCTTAGGCTATAGCCTCTCTGTGTGCCAAATTTCGTTTTAATCTGTTCAGCCGTTTTAGTTTTGGCCACCCATCCTAATTAGAACCATGGTTAGAGTTACTTAACCTGCGTTATCATAATTAAAAGTAGCCCACGTCCTTTCTTAGGCTATAGCCTCTCTGTGTGCCAAATTTCGTTTTAATCTGTTCAGCCGTTTTAGTTTTGGCCACCCATCCTAATTAGAACCATGGTTAGAGTTACTTAACCTGCGTTATCATAATTAAAAGTAGCCCACGTCCTTTCTTAGGCTATACCCTCTCTGTGTGCCAAATTTCGTTTTAATCTGTTTAGCCGTTTTAGTTTTGGCCACCATCCTAATTAGAACCATGGTTAGAGTTGCTTAACCTGCGTTATCGATTAAAAGTAGCCCACGTCCTTTCTTAGGCTATAGCCTATCTGTGTGCCAAATTTCGTTTTAATCTGTTCAGCCGTTTTAGTTTTGGCCAAACATCCTAATTAGAACCATGGTTAGAGTTGCTTAACCTGCGTTATCGATTAAAAGTAGCCCACGTCCTTTCTTAGGCTATAGCCTATCTTTGTGCCAAATTTCGTTTTAATCTGTTCAGCCGTTTTAGTTTTGGCCAAACATCCTAATTTGAACCATGGTTAGAGTTGCTTAACCTACGTTATCGAAATCAAAAGTAGCTTATGTCCTTTCTCGGGCTATAGTCTATCTGTGTGCCAAATTTCGTTTTAATCGGTTCAGCCGTTTTAGCGTGAAAGCGAGACAGACAGACAGACAGACAGAGTTACTTATATATTATAAAAATATATATATAATATATAATATATGTATATAAGGTAATATAAAATATATAATATAATAATATAATGAAAAAATAAATATAAAAAAATATAAAATATATATACTACTAGTAACTAGTAATACTAGTAATATTACTAGTATACTAGTACTAGTATATACTAGTATACTAGTATAGTACTAGTATGGATAGTATGAATAAACTTGCACTGCCGTGCCCCGAGATATCTGTGACATCTACTCTCGTAAGTAGGATCATACATTTCACATTTGTAGTGAAGATACCTAAGTAATCGTCTTAGAATAGATTCAATGTGTAAAATATAGATGTCATAGCAAAGATTCCATACATCGGAAGTGTATTCAAGGAACCTGTGCACGTATGAACAGTAAAGCACTTTAATCGGTTTAATTGTTTTAAAATTAGTCGTGGACCTCAATGTGGATAAAGTCGATGTACTCGTGAGCATTTTTGGCGATGTGGTCGTATAGTAGTATATAGTAGCTTTTAATCTTGATGTAGACCTAAATCCCGGATAGTGTTTTTTTTTTGTTCTCTAGTGGCTGTTCATTTATTTTATGATGATGTTGAATGATCCATTCCCCCAAAAGCAAAAAAGATCACTCCGTTGTTTGTCTGTCTGTATGTCAAGACTCTTTTTTAAACCTATCAAGTTGAAATTACTTATATTATTACATACTTTAGCACTTTCCGCATTTAGGCTTCCCTCAAGGATTTCCAATACAACTGATTGGAAGTGGCCTGCGTACAAGTACATTCCTGCTGACAACACTACGAAACGAACCAACAAATAAATAATTGTATGTTATTGTGTGTCGCGCCAAGCGTCGACACCGTCCTCTCCATTTGCCTCGGCGCAATCTACGTCATGCAGGTGACAAATAGTGTCTCGGTCGGCCATTCGTGTGTGCCCCTAGTCCGCCCGATTACTTTGCCTACATTTATGCATTTCAGCTACAAATTTATTAATTAAGTACACGACAAATACCTACCTCGATGATTGTTTCGGTTGGAAAATTTATTGCGCCATTTGTCGTGGAGCAATCTACGTCATGCAGGTGATAAATAGTATCTTTTCTCGGTCAAACGTCTTCTGCCGTTTATACATTTTGGCAACGAAAATAAACAAGAAGGATTCTCATTTCTTTCTTTTGATTTTGCTCTAGTAATTAAAATGGTGCATCCAACTTTTTTCCAGTTATTTTAACACTTAAACACTTTTTAACCCCTTGCAGGCAGACAGAGCCCAAGGTTCTTAGGGTCTACGTGGCAAGAAAAGCAGTTGATTTTTTTTCCCCTAGCGTCATGGAAGTTCCTTACACATGGCAGTTTTGTACTGTTTTTGCTTAGCTTTGCTCACATCAAAATTCTTTTTAAGTCTAAATAATTATATTTTCTTCTGTAGCTGCATTTTATGAACTAGAAGGTACCGTACTTGCTAAAACTAACTTCGTGTAATAATAAATTCAAGTAAGACGCTGCAGCTGAACCCTTACTGGCTTATTATATTAGCAATTCTGTCTCCCGGCGCAAGTGTAGCGGAGTGCCATTCGTCGTGTTACTTCGGTCGGTAAGTAGCGCGCGGCGGGACGGTATCTCGCGACGAAATGCTGCAGCGATAGTGCGGGGCGGGCCGGGTCCGGGGGGAGGGGTTCGCGATAAACGGCCCTTGGAGCGTGTTATGACACTCGAGATTACCGGCCGGAGGTTCTATCGCTGCCGTGTCGCCGACCTGCTATCGCCACCCCTCTCTCCCGGCTCAGGCTAAAGTCCTCAACTATATTTCACAAAAATTGCACCTCATCACAATGTTTTTGGCTCTATAACTTTTAGGGTGTCACTTTTTCTAACTAGATGGCTCTAACGCAGATCACTTGTATGTACGTATAAAACAATAAGTATAGACACTCACCAGTTAAGAAATAAGAGATGATGAGGGTATGTTTAATGGCATTGGGAATGCATAAAAGTTACCTATAAAAATATTGTATGCGTCCTACTTATTATTGATTTTCAATTTCATTGCAAATGAGTTAAATAGCATACTTGTAATAATCGGGTTAGTTATGGTAAGTGACACAAGCCCCACCGCTTGTAGGAAGAATGGAATATGGAGGACGAATTCTACGTAGGATCGTACCGCGGTGACCCAATTAATCAAAAATACAAAATTATTTTTTTTTATTTAATATTGGTTACTCAGAACACTTATTAATTCTCATACATATATTATTTACAATATTGGAAAATTGTTGACGGACTGGAAACTTGTTGACGTCAGTCAGATCGTACAAAGACTAAGACACAGTTCGAATACTACCCACGTGGATTCTTTTCCCATAACTTTTTTCTTCATTTAGTGAGAGTATGTCAGAATGGCATGTGAATGCGTAAAAATCGCACCTATAAAAAAGTATGTAGGTAGTCTAAAAGATAATATGATTACTGCGCTTGTTTAGCAGTTTGAAGAAGTATACCAACGTCCGACTTAAACAAATGGCGCTGCGATAATGGGCGCGCATGTAGCATGCATCTTGCTGACATTAAAATATAATAGCTTGATTAGTTCGTAGATGCCGGACGTGAGACGCAGCAGTTTTTTTTAGTTTTAGATAGTTTATATTTTAAAAAGTCACGATCTGAAGCTTTTTCTACATTACTTTGCACAACAATTTTATATTAACGAGTTAGCCACTACAGCGCGAGCGGCTCTATTGGGTTATATTCCACGGCGAGCAGCCACGGTTCACAAAAGCCAATAACATCGGTCGGGCCGCATTGATGGCGTAACGAGCGCGCCACGAGCTCAATGGCTTTTATTGCCGCCGCTCAAACCGTATTACATTCTGTTGATGCCGCTCAAGTCCCGCTCCGACTGAGCCGCCCGGCCCGCGCCCGCCGCCTGCACTTACGCGATACACTACGTCCTCGAAATACATGACGTCGCATACGGTCTGCAAAACAAAACCTGTACTGAGGTAAAAGTATAAGTAAGTTAACTGAAGAAAACCTAACGATTTTTGTTTTGTACCTGTGCGGGAAGAGAATCATTTGGTATTTTCTCCCAGACTAACATGGATGGTCCTAACACGTGCAACAAACAATTTAAATTGCTTATACATGCAAAGTAGTGATAGCATCGATCCGCCACTCGTTGTTAAGCTTCCGCATGATGAATGTTAAGTGGTTCTATTTTTGGACCATTAGTTTTTCGAATGGATTTTTCGAATCGTCACACAAGACCACCCGGATTCAAAGACGCCTACAAAATATGAAAATTACTCCACAGGATAGGTAGGGGGGCAATGGGTTCCATCAGTACCAATAGAACCCAACGACACCGTAGGGTCCCACTGGGTCCCATCGGTCGCTTAAGGCCCCATTGCGACCCCTTTGACGATATAATCTCTAGACACCGTCATGCCTTTATTTCAATGTTTAAAAACAGGCCTATTTTTCTAGGCTTGTGTGCGTGACAGCTTTGTGTTATCACACGCGTCCTGTCAATTTATGCTCTCAAAATCCGTCAAATTGGTAGCTGTGTGTGTGCGCGACTATGAGTCGGTCGGTAGTTTTTTCTACGCTTTTAGACTAAAAGAGTCTATCTAGGTTTTATATAATCTAAGTGCGTCCCATTGGTCCCTTAGTGTCCCATTAGCTACCATGGATTCCATGGGTCTCATTGCGTTCCATGGATCCCATTGGATCCCATGGGTCCCATCTAGTCCCACAGGTCCCATTGGGTTCCTTGGATCCTATTGGATTCCATAGATCCCATTGGATTTCATGGTTTACATTGGATCCCATTGGGTCCCATCAGTGCCATTTGGCACCATCCACCGAGCCAAGAACCACCATGAATTACCAAATCTATTATTATCAGAAAAACCTTCGCATTGTTCAAAAATACGTAAAAACAGGACCACTCGTTGATTTTATTCACATATGAATAAGAAACAATTGCTGGCGTCACAAAGAGTGGCGGATCGATATTACCGGTTCAAAAATTGAGCTCCTGCACTTAATGAACTAGCAAGCAAGAGCTGTAATGTAAAAATATTATTTAACTTCATACTTTTTCATTCTAGTAGTTTTTAGTTTTCTATATGACAAATGCAGCGAGCATTGTGGTGAATGGCGGGAGATTGATATTACCTAAGCTATACTTATTTGACCAAGACAAAAAACTTGTGTACAGACAAGGCTATGGTGTGCTGTAGTATTCAGAACTCAGCCATGCTTGGCTGTGCTAGTGATGCTGGTGATCCCATAATTTGCAGTCCGCGACTCTTAATTACGAACTCTCCTTGAAATGTTTTTGGTGGGATAATTTTCACTTTCTACATAAAAGCGGTAATAATGCAATCTTAAATTGTGTTCAGCATAAACATTTATACCCAGTATAGACACAAGACGGTCAAACTGTGCCTATATGGCCAAGTGCGTGTCGGGCCTCGCGCTGTATAGGGTTCCTTAGTTGCACGTTATTAGTCGACTCTTTGTCTTGTAAACCCTTCTTAGCTGTGATTGTTTTCCTTGATATTTCGTTATTCTACTGCTCTGAATTTTTTCACGAATCCATAAAATAATCTTCATTTAGCTTGCTACACTTGATTCCAGCAGAAATTAAGCACTTTGAGGCTTAATCTTTCTAAAATGAATCGCCAAATCGAAAAATGGACATCACAATATTTTTTAAACGACTTATCTAACGACGCCATTAAGCTAGGGGTTGACAAAAAATATTGACTCCCACTTTACATGTACGGGAAGAAACCAAAAAAAAAATATATATTGCATTATTTTCCACAGCTTAAACACAAATAGATTGAAAGACGGAGAGACAAACATGGCGAAACTTGGGTTCCTTGTTTACTATTGAACCCTAAAATGCCACTCAAAACCGAGAGATTAAGAGTTTCCTCGTCTTTGTGTCATAGTTTCGGCATAAAATGTATCCAATAGATCATTTCAATGATGGTTGTATATCATCGTCATATGATTCAAAGTTGCTATTTTAAACGATAAGACGAAGCTCTCAGCGATAGATATCGCAGTAGTACGGGAAGGGGTGGGGGACGGCAGGCGCGCTACTGCTACTGCAAACAGGCAGAAGGCTACAATCAACCTCAACATTGGGAGCAGAAGAAAACACTTAGCATTTCTACATCAAGTATAAGTGAAAAACACCGTGTTGCTGCTATTGGTGTGTTTTACCCGACTACAACGAAGCCAGAAGTATTAAAGTAATTGTCAGCATTATATTTTTATCATCATAATTTTAAAAGAAATGTTCGCTGCTGTGGAAGTGGCCTGCTTCCAGCACCTTCTCATTATGTACTCTACCCACTGCCACTTTAAAAGCTAATCTATTCAATTCGTTTACGAATCTTCTCGTTTCAGATTAGCTGTGAGGTAGGCACTTAGGTGTCATGGACGCTGCTCATCCAAGTCGTATTCGTTGAAAGACCTCGTGCTTGAAGCTGGAACTTCAAACCATAACTTGGAAATATTGGTTTAGCTACAATGATGGAACTCCCAACAGAAACTGGTAAAGTCATTACAATAACATTTGATATAAGCGTTCTTTAAGAATTTTTCCAATCAGTCTCGAAACAGTGTTAAATTATGATTGGAGGAAACGATCACCGAGAGGTTTACTCTGTAACGAGCAAAAAACCACAAACGTCTTTGGATATTGAACCGCATCCGGCGGGCAGCGCTGGAGTTAGCATTCTGAGGGTCTGCTGTGGCGGCGGCGAGCGGCGATCAGTATCGTTGCGGTTCCGATCAGATGCAAGTTTTAATTGATTCCGAGTGCGCGGAAATTACTCGCCGCCGCCTGCCGCCGCCGCGCCCGCCGCCTACATTTTTAATGTCGCTGTCGTCGCTGAACGAATTATCGGTTCCAATTATATTTCCCGTTCCTCGGTTTTGAACATGATGGTTGCTCATTACGGCTGTATCATTTTATCTGGTATAATAATCTGGCCGAGATGACCGCATGCATGGTTAATGTTCTCCGCGCTGTTACATTTCACAGCGACGATTACCGCAAATGGCCGGAATATTAAAATTGTTTAATAATTTTGGTAATGGAGCAAGCTTTATTCGGGCAAAGAATATTTCCACTCAACAGTGTGCGATTTCCATTTTGCACGAATGTATTAAAACAATTGCCATTGAAACGCGGCTATATGTGCATTACCATTGCAGTTGGAAAAGTGAAACCGTAGGAAAGAGTTATTTATTGTGGTGTGTGGATGTAGTGGTGAGGTAGCTCACCCATGTTCAAGTCACACTACTCTACCATTGGTGGTAACTTTTGTACAGTAATTAAGGTCTGTTACGGGTGTGTAGGTAGATATTTTGGGACTTTGAAAGGAATACATTGCTTCTACTAAGATATTATTTTATTTCAGTTCAATTAGATAATTTAACATAATAATTATTAACATGTATGTCCTCGTGACGAGTATAGGCTGATGATGATGATGATGTTGTCTTTGTGCAAGCTACGAAAGACAGACATCAACTGTGTCAATCAAACGATTCTTCATAAAAAATCATAGACAATATTTTCTTTTGGAATGCATCAAAAACGTATCAAATATCCTATACCAACCCCCAGCTACAGCACATTTTCTCTACGCGTGTACAGGAGGCTTTATGGCTATAATAAAAACATGGCAAAGTTACAGACAAATCGCAATTTATTTGTATAATGCTCTCTTGTTATGTCATGTCGAGGAAGGCTATGTGCCTCGTTTTTCACACATGGTGTCAAGCTGAGAGGAGGCTGACAGGTCCTCGTGCTTGTGATTGGCGCATTGTGCACCGCTGTAAGCGCTCTCCAGCGCTAGTCAGCACGCCTTGACTGACATCAAGCCGCCGCTTCCGCCTCAACATTGCCTTACATCTCAATAATGAGGAGGTTGACCTCGATAAACAGCCTAATCCGCGCTAAATTTGCATTTTTGTCCTTGCGAGAGATACCTATTCGATGATAACTTCCGCCGGAGGTCGCCATCTGGCGTTTGCATATTTTCGCCACCGCAGACAGGGGAGTGTCAAATTTTAAATTACTTGATCTTCAAAGCTCTCCTCGGCCGCTGGATGAAGTGCTTGCTTCAGCAGCTAATCCTGCAACTTTGACATTAACCTCGTTCAATATTCAAGTAAATTTAAAAAATGTTTTGGAGGGTGAATCTTATTTAACTTTTGAAACACGTCAGTCATGATTCAGTCAGTCAGTTATTAATTAGGTACTTTATTCCTATTTTATTTATTTAGAAGATCCTACAGTTTACAAATAATACAATAGTATTCGAACTTAAGTAGAAATATGACTTTTGGAGACAATAAATATATTTTATTATTATATATTATTTATTTATTTTTTTATTTAAAAAACTTTATTGTACCAAAAACAAAAATTTGTTACAATTGGCGGACTTAATGCTATGAGCATTCTCTCCCAGTCAACCATTAGGAAAAATAAAAGAGAAAGTAGTGCGGCGCAAAAAGTAACCTGATTAAATAAATTACTATTTTATAATAACAAGATATTATAAGGATAAAAAAAGGCCATTAAAGTTTCCTGGAAATAATAACAAAAACCGGCCAAGTGCGTGTCGGGCCACGCGCAGTGTAGCGTTCCGTAGTTACGAATGACAACTTTGAGTTCACACTGTTCACACTTGCACCCACAGTTTAATGATTAAAACAATAAAAATTGTATGAAATTTTACTTTTACGAGTACACTTTTTAGGGTTCCGTAGTAAACTAGGAACCCTTATAGTTTCGCCATGTCTGTCTGTCTGTCTGTCTGTCTGTCTGTCTGTCTGTCTGTCCGTCCGCGGTTTTACTCAGAGACTATAAGTACTAGAAAGCTATAATTTGGTATGAGTGTGTATATTAATCATGGCAAAAAAGTCGTAGAAAAAAATCTCGAAGAAAAATTTTTTTTTGGGTAGCTCCCATACAAGTAAAGTGGGGAAGTAATTTTTTTTTCTATATTTACCCACCATGTGGGGTATTGTTAAAAAGGTCTTTGAAAAATATTGTGAGGTTGAGAACACCATTTTTTGATTTAGGGATCCGTTTCCGAAATATTTAGTTTTAAAGTGCAAAATTTTGTTAGAGGTACGTGTCCCCCCCCTCTATCTGCTAAACGGTTATATATGGATACGTGAAAAAAAATACAGCAGTAGTATATATACTGAAGTTGAAAGGAAAACTATCAGAGCTGGGTACTAAGTGCAAACTAAAAAGTTATAGGCAACCAACTTATAAAATGTACTAGAAAATGTAACATTTCATACAATCTTCATTGTTAGATGTTTTTGGTCGTTAAACTGTGAGGTGCGAGTGTAAACAGTGTGAACTCAAAGTTGTCATTCGCAACTACGGAACCCTACACTGCGCGTGGCCCGACACGCACTTGGCCGGTTTTATTTTTCAAGATTTTTCTACGACTTTTTTGGCATGAATAATATACATACCCTTACCAAATTACGGCTTCCTACTACTTATAGTTTACTACGGAACCCTAAAAATACGCTTGTTCGTTTATTTATTTTGTTGTTACCTCTTCACGCTTTATCTACTAAACCAATCTTCTGGAAATGTGGCATACACATAATTTAGGGTACTGAAAAGAACATAGGGTACCTTAAATTTCAGAAAAAAGGACTGTTCCCGTTGGATTTGCGATAAAATTCGGAAAACTTCTACTGTAAAATTATACGCGAGCGAAGCCGCGGGCAAGCTTGTAGGTTATAAAAAACAGTTTCAGAGCAATTGCGTATAATAGTGTTGTTTGAGAGTGTTAAACGCGTGACTAAGAAGAGACTGTGTGCTTTTAAACACTAACCAATCGTTTATTTAGCATAAACCGCATTACATTAGTACCAAACGATTGTCAGTTAAATTCAATTAATATAGATCTGCCTGATTAATTCTCGTATAGCTGTAGCACTAAAGTAAAAAAAAAACAGATCAGCAACCTGTGTGCAAGCAGCTACGCTAACCAATTGTCTTTTTACGGTGTCTCGTAGACGCACGCGCATCTTTCCATTCTATACAAGGCCAGAACGCAAGGGTGTGAAACTAATCATGTATAGATTGTAAACAACTTTTTTACTAAGTTCTTCATCTTTTCTTCATTTAATTTCTTCATAAAAGACCAGAACGCAAATGTTCGCGTATACTTCGTAGTGCCCTAGGTAAGATATCTTATTCCATATGTACAGTAGCGCCATTACGCATAGGGACATTTGGCGTATGTATCGGAATGAGCGCGCCAAACTCACGATTATATGATAATAGTTTAAAAAACTAAAAAACACGCTTTTAGTCATGGTTTGTTATCAAAACTCAGAGCGTGTGCAAAATTTCATCCTAATCGAAAATAAATAAATAAATATATACGGACAAATTACCCAGATTGAGCTAGCCCCAAAGTAAGTTTGAGACTTGTGTTATGGGATCCTAGAGTTAGGATCCCATAACACAAGTCTCTATTATCAAATATAGTATCGTTGAGTAACGATACTATATTTGATAATAGAGAAGACTCAACGATAATATATTTTATAAAGAGCACCCCGCCACTCTGAAATCTAAAAAAGATCTTTTCCATCTTGACCTGACCAGGGATCGAACCCGGGACCAGCCGCGTTGTAGGCAGGCATGTTGATCGCTGCGCTACGGAGCTCGTCTCGAAGACCGGGAAATGGTTCAAAATATGATTCTAAGATTTTCTTACTTATATTAAAAAGTTTAAATATAATTCCTTATTTAACTTACTCAATATAAAACTAAGTTTTGAACGCCTCATAAGCGAAGTATTGAAGTAGTGCGCTACAAACATTTTTCTTGGCTTAAACTGTGTCTATTTAACTCTCTGGTAAGGTGTAAGTAAGTGGTGTAGTACCTATAGTGGGGAACGAAGACGCTGGCATCCACAATACAAACTATACACGATCAGTACACAAAATTCGTGTATGCATTGTAATCATAGATTTAACAACAGCATTACAATATATGTATAGGTACGCGAGTAGTTTCTTATGGCTGCGTTCTGGCCTTGTATGGAATGAAAAGACATAACGCACGCGGGACATACATGGGTGCTAGAGACCTATAACTTTTAAAAGGGTATTTGAAAGAATCTGATATTTCATTTGAGGCGAATTCTTAAATGACAACTAATTATCATTATGTTGAACTTTTCCCCGTGGCTATGCAATCGCGTAATTGTATATGCCGTCAAAAAAATTCTTACAAAAGAACCAAGTCACGCAACTAAGTTCTTCTACCGTTTAAAATTGAATAAAATTTGAAATATATCGTGTTTATACAAAGCTAGCTTGGTGATTGAAAATTCAGACTTCTGGTTTTATCCATAACGAAGTTATAAGGCGTCGAAAATAGCCTGAAATGCTTTGAGAAAAAAATAGTACGCGGCCGTGCCGCTTTTTGTTCGACTTGGGGTCACTCCCATGCCCCCAAATAATAAGAAAACCTAATTATGTTATTCCGATACATGAACAGTAACATCTGTTAATCAATCCCAGTAATTTTAACGTGAGAGAAATTCTTCTCATCCACATGTAATAAATGAGGAGAATGTTTAACGAAATTCAGTTCTACAATCATGACATTTTTGTAATTTCATTCCTAGATTACGCCTTTGCCACTAGCCCTAAGTAGCGGGGTAGAGAGTAGAAGCAGGAGATAATGCAATGTTTCCGCGTGGAACCGCGGCCAAGTCGGTCCGCTAGAAGCGGCGGGCAGCGGCGGTAGCGGCGCGGCGCGGGAGGTGCGTGCGCCGCGGCAGGGCGCGGCGGCGGCAGTCTGTGGCGCGCCCTCGCTCGCAGCGCTCGCCGCGCGCCGTGACATGCCGCGCGCCCGCCGCTGACGAGTCGCACGGACTCGCTCGGTGCACCCACACGAGAGCGCGAGTGTTGCTGTGTGTCGTCACGGAACTGCCCACCACGCTGCAACCTATCATGACTCATTAGCGTCTCCACGCACAGGCAAGGATTGTCACTAAAACGGTCACGCACTCTTCTATCAGTGTCCTGAAAGCTCGGATTTATTTTACGACTCGCAATCATCGTAAAATACGTTTAAGTGGCACGCTTCTTGCACGATACAAAAGCAGTCACTAGCTGTTCATGTTATGTTATGAAATATATTTCGCTTCTTATTTTACACCATCTTTTTTTTTTCTTTCACCGGCGGCATTGTCTGAAATTATAATTGATCACTTCGCGATGTCGACACAAGCTGTAAAGAACTCTTGCATGAATAGAACGAGATCTAACGTTGTGGGTTGTATTGTATGTAACCGTGACAGTGTTTAGTGAATTCACCAGCCAAATCATCCAGCACATGCCTTACTTTAGAATTGAAATGAAATTACACTTGTGAGAAACGGTTTTACTAAGTTCTCTCCAGCAGGACAGGACCAAGCGCGACAGCTCACAATTCTCCGCCGACTACTTCCGCTCTCAAGGCACAACATTTCAAGTCAGAGCATGCACATGCACAAATTAGTTGTCAAGTGTAGTTTCAGACACAGTTCCCATTATCAACTTATTTTATAATTGTTCGCGTTTGTGTGTTTCGGAGTTGAGATGTTTGTAATACAATTTTTACTCGTGGCCCCACTTCCGTTACTAGATACACCGTAGAGCAGTAATTTGTTTGGATGGAAAGAACGTTATAACAGAACCTTTTACTTTCAGTATGCAAAAGTTCATGATTATCAGATAAGTAGTTATGTTAATCATGAAAATCTTACAAAATCATATACAAAGTCACGTATATAACACTATTTAATACCTACTATTTTACGATCTATACTCAACGTCAAAGAAGATAAACGTTCGCAGATTAACCGTATTCAAAGACAACGTCCCTGAAATTCTTGGTCTTATTTGAGATGATCTTAATTTTTTTATTGAAGTGTAACTGTCAACTCTGATGTATGGTAGGTAGTGAAAGTTGGGTATGGTAGAAAAAGGATAAAAGCAGAATAAATGCTGTTGAAATGCGAGCACTAAGATGTATGTGTGGAGTAAGTTTCATGGAGCGATTAAGAAATGCTTTAGTAAGGGAACGGTGTGGAGTGAAAGACGATATAGTTAGTGAATGTTGAGATGTTTTAGACAATATTGAGAGGATGGTTGCAAGGATTACTTGCGAATGGTATAAGGATAAGCAGATGTGGTTGTGACAGTCGGTCAGGGCCGGCTTCCACGAACTTATCGTGCGTGACCAAATTGCAAAAGAAGAAGTAAAGAGTACCCGAAACCGGCGAGCATGCATGAAATGAGTAATGATTGTGGATGAAGCGAAAGAGGTATGCAAGGATCGGAGCAAGTGGAGATCTATAGTCAATTAGTCACTGTCTACCCCCATGAAAAATAGGCGTTATAATATGTAGATATGATCTTATTTTAGATGATAAGAACTATTTCTTAATGTCAAATCTCTAGTCGATGAAACTAAGGTACCTACTTGTACGATTTCAGAATGTATAAGTCGCTCGTTTAACGAAACTGCCTGTTCAATTGCAACAAACATCCCAGGTCGCGTAATGGTCTCGCGCAGACAGCGGACGGAACGCTCAAAATAATTAATCTCGTCCAGTATCAGCGACACGGCGCTTATCAGGTGTTTATGTAACGGCGGCCTGAGACGTCTCCGTCAGCCAATAATATACTTGCGATGAGATCTAGCCTTAGGCAAAGGAGTAAAAGTAAATGGTAGTTAGATGGTCTTTACCGTTTACTGCTTTAGTACTATTACAAACTGTGGGACAGCCGTTATATTGAAATAAAATACTTTATATATGACGAAAAATTATATTTACTATATCAATATTCATTCATTATAAATTTAGCACAAAGTAAAACAATAAATTTACGCTACCAAATAATTAAATCACATTAATTCAATAATAAATTAAATAACAAAGCACTCACATTTTAATCCGGAACGTCCTCTCGACTCAACACTCGAACGAAGAAAGATCGCCCATCTGTTCGTGCGCGCCTTTATATAGGAATGGAGTGGGGTATTTTTACCCCACTATATTGTATGTGGCGCACAAACAAATGCACTGATCATTACTATAATTAAATTAATTATTTATATTTTAACACAAAAGTTTATATTTAAATATATATACACTAACATGCTTTTATTGGTGATATTTTCTGACAAAACTATGCTTCAAGTAACCATCTTTTTCATCTCACACCTACCCAGTATGAAGAGTGCATCCTGGTGCTTTGCTTTTAAATCCCAACTTCCTAACTTATATTATAAATGCGAAAGTGAGTTTGTGTGTTTGTTACGCTTTCACGCCCTATCTACTAAAATCATCATGTAATTTTGCATACATGTGGTCTAGAGTACCGAGAAGGACATAGGCTACCTTTCATCCTTAATGCGAGCGGAGCTGCGGCCGAAAGCTAGTGTAAATATAAACATTTGCGATATTATTGGAGGACGAACTGCCCCGAATTATTATCAAAAATATCATTTAGTACACCTCGCTATGGAACAAGACATACTGCTATGCTCCAAGCACCGAAACCTTACACCAATTACGCTAGTAACTCTGTTATAAGGCGTTTGGTAAGCAAGTACAATAAAAAAATTAGCCATATAGACCCCTTTATCTGTTCCAAAGACCATTTCAAAAAAACAACGTCATACTTTCATTAAATTAATACTGATAGTTAAATCTGTTTCATTAAGTAGTTATTGATAGAGCTTCACAATGTTATAGGGAGTAAGGATAGTTATAGGGAGTAATCAATAATAACTTCTTCTAAAATGGCTAACTGTATATAAAAAAGAGAAATGTTTATCATACTTTTGCCTTGTTTCTAGAATATTGTTTACTTTCTGCAACCTACCACACTTATTAGTATATGTTAAACAGGGAAACCTATAATTGGCCTTGCTTTTTAGATTAACTATAGCATAATAGTAGGTACATTATGATACAAGTACGGTAAGCTGGATATTATAGTCGAGGTGTTTATAGACACGAGGCGAAGCCGAGTGCGTATAATAATCCGACGACTATAATACACAGCTTACCGTACGAGTATCATACGACCTTTTTCAATACATTTGCGATTACCATAAACGAAAACAAGATTGCAAACTGCAATTCAGCAAATAAGGAATTTATAAAAGTTAGGAACTAAAGCAGTTTGTATAAATACTTTTATAATAATCAGGTACATTGACTCAGGTTTATTTTCTCCAAAAAGTACATTGATAACCTTCTTCTTTTCGAAGTCGGTTAAAAATCACATCTCAAGAATCAGAAAAAGTTTTCATGGTGAACTTGAAACTCTTTGCTCGGATTCTATGAACAAGTTTAAATTTTGCATCTGTGGCATTGGGCTATTGAGCGGTTGTGATTGGTGTAAAGTAAAAAGCACTAGTGCCGTAAATACATCATGGTACGATACAGATTTCGATGTCATAAGAACCGTATTATTAGCAAATGTATTGAAAAACTTTTTTCATCTCACCTATCCTTAAACAGTGTCATTAAATGCAAGCAAAGAGGGCTGGATGGTTACAATAACGACCCCGGGCTATAAGATTTCATACAAATTCCATTAAGCCCGAGAGTGCGTAAAGTATTTTTTTAATTTAATAGGGCACTACACCACGCACGAGTGTCAAATCTTATAGATCCAAAAAGTTTTCTAGTCAAATATTCAAATTTGGAATTGCTAGTGGACCCGACAAAAAAAACATTTGAATTATCATATAACTTCGAGATTTTTGTCCTTTATTCAAATTTGGAATTGTTAATGGCTGTGGTGGCTAGCTGTTTATATTCATCGATCTTTGACTTCCACTTTTTAGATAAAACATTTTCATTATCTGTGGAATCCACGGATACATTTTCTGCTCACTGCAGTTTGCCGCTATTTATTTTTAGGCAAAATATTTATAAGTAATCGTAATCTTCATTATTTGCATAAAATATTATTATTATTTGCATTCCCTATGATAAATTAATAGATGGTCAATAATGTTGATATAGGTAATATAATCAGCCAGCTTGCAGATGCATAGATATTAATTTTCAAGGTAAACTATTATTCATACTATACAATTTCAACCACTGTAATATGAAAAACAATTTTTAACTCAACTATTTACTCGGTGAGATGAGAAATATTGTGTGTATCACGGCCGGTATTAGACATTACAAACTCGGACGTCGCTCGTTTGACGTAATGTCTTCTATACCCCCCTAGCTACACAATGTACTATTTCAACACATTTGCTAATAATACGGTTCTTATGACATCAAAAATTGTATTGTAATGATGTATTTAGTGCCTATAAATACCCCGACTATAATATCAAGCTTACCGTACTTGTATCATAATTGTAACGCTGTTGGCTTCCATCCTAATCCTAACTAATATTATAAATGCGAAAGTGAGTTTGTTTGTTTATTTGTTTGTTTGTTACGCTTTCACGCCCGATCTAATGAACCGATCATCATGAAATTTTGTATATACATAGGTTAGGGTACTGAGAAGGACATAGGCTATATATCACGCGGGCGAAGCCGCGGGTAACAGCTAGTAATAAATAAAACAGCATTAGTAGACTAATAGAAACTGGTAGTGACTAAGAAAATGAGTGTACCTTCTAGTGTAGGTCAAGTACCTTATCACTTTACTTTACCATATACATCTACCAATATTGAGTACTCTTAAGCACTTATTACACTATCCAATTTTTAGGAATCCTAATTAGGAAATCGGAAGATGTAATCGCAGTTAGGGTAGATCGGATCCGATTTAGGATGAATAGGATGTCCCGATCGCTCTATTTCCTAAATTGTATACGATTTAGGACAGTGTAAACGCATCGCTACGATTTAGGACGCCAATTTGCCCTCCCGCCAGCGTTGCCACCATCAAAAGTCTGGTTTACCCAGAAGCCTAACTGAAAATCCCTAAATTTGGGGCAAATAAAATCGATATTCCACACATTGTCCCCACAAATTTTCAAAAAAGAAATTAAGTACTGTACATTTATATCAAATATATTCATCACCTACTAACACTTAAGTATGATATTGACGATTACAACCATCGTATTGCAGCTTTTCCTTCTTAAGTAAAACTTGTGTTATGGGATACTAACTCAACGATACTATATTTTATAATAGATACTAATAAGACCCAGGTCAATCTGAAAATTAGCATATTTCATCTTGACCTGACCGGGGATCGAACCCGGGACCATCCGTGTCACAGGCCGGCGTATTGACCGCTGCGCCACGGAGCTCATCATACAAATAATATTATATTCTATCAACTTATAATACCTTCCCAGTAAAAAAATATGAAAGGTTATTTTTTTATAAAAAGGATTACATTTTTTATATTTCAGGTAATTTCTGACATGACCCGACGGGCTGCGGGGCAACACTGCACGATTTAGGAACCGATTTAGTGTAGTGTGATCACTAGCTTCCGATTTAGGTTCATAATACGTTCCTAATTAGGATTCCTAAAAATTGGATAGTGTAATAAGTGCTTTACCATGAATGTATAATATCCTTTGTAGAATAAAGTACTAATACCAGAGACGTCCGTGGTGTTACCAAAATAAAAACTTTAGATTTAAGGGCTAAAACTACTTAAGTTAGCAGAATTGGTGAACAAGTAGCCTAACATTATACCTATGCCAATAATTACTCTACCCGCGTACTGAGCCCTTAAGCACAGCGTGCATATTAGTAGCGGAATTATTTCAATAAAAAAATCGCAATGAGCCATTACACAACATATGTGTTTTAGAGCCATTAAAATTATTAATAATAATTTTATTGGTTTAGACCATATTTTTTAACTTTTCTTTTATTATTGTTTGTATCACAACATTATAATCACCGAGGTACCTATTACCAAATTCAAAATGTTTATTTAACCTTCCCCTAACTAATATTAAAAATGCGAATGTAAGTGTTTTTGCTTTTTTTTTTTAGCTTATACCCTTTTTCTACGCATCCGTTTATCATGAAATGCATTCGTGATGTCTGGGATACGAAGAAGGTCAGAGGCTACTTTTTATCCTGGTGAATGTACTTTTCCTAAGTTATCTAACAGCTAGTTAGAAAAGTTTTAAAACTCATTCCGAATCAGATAACTAACTAGCGTGTCAGTGAGCGAGCGCGGCGAGAGGCGTTGTTGCGGTGCTAATTGCGTTATGATACAACTCTAAAACTAATTAAAACGAATGCCGTAATCCAGCGCCGGCGAGCCGAGCTCCCGCTCGCGAACCACTTCCTCTTTCACGTTTATCTGAGGCTACTTGCTGAATACTTGAATTCAGGATAGGTTCTGTTGCACTGTAAGACTTTCCGGGCGGGGGCGAATAGACTGTGAGATAAAACCACGCGGATGAACTCGTGGGAAAAGCTAGTTGAACATATTTTACGTTGCACCTTGGATACCTATAATTCGCATGGGTTGAGTAAGTTTTAAACAAAAATATAATTAGATCTCTTTTATTTCTTTTGTCTAGTAAAAAGCTTCATAAATGCAATATCGATAATTTAGTACCTTTTTCAAGAGATGTACTTCTTGCAATTGTGTGACACCGGTTATATTTCAATGTATAAATTCAATTTTACTATAAACATTGATTCATGTAACTCGTCGTAGTCCACCAACTCCACACGCCACAAAATGTTAAGCACACAGACGCGAGTGGCGGCTGCGCCAGGCTGCGTCCCCAGGCACTGCCAAACTCGGGAGGCACTGCCTGCTTCATTTGAAAAACAAAGTGCACTCAAGCAAGATTCGTTCCAATTTGTTGACGATTCGTTCGTGGATTGGTTATTGCTACAGCTTTAAAAGTTCCAAGATTCTCGACATTGTGTTTCTATTATACATGCGCATTGTCTACTTTTGTTATTTGTACTTGTCGTTTGAAAGTATGTGTATTTTATATTTTACGTAATTACGTTACCACGTACCTAGATAGGTTTTAGTTTTCTCAAATTTGAGACACGGCTTAGCCAAAATGATAAAAATTATCTGATTTAAATTTTACTAAGTCATTGAAATAAGTGATTCTAAGTAGTTTAGCTTTTACAATTGAAACACAAGATTCTTGTGCGCATTGTCTCTCTTTATATCAGCACATTCAAATACCGCAGCACTTGCAAACATATATTATACCTTTCCGGTTAATCCCAACTAATATTATAAGCTAGTTTGTCCTATAAATCGCGTGCTCCCGTCCGCAACGCTAATATTTATCTGCATTTATGTGGTATTTAGTTGTTTTAGGGTTCCGTACAAAAATTGAAAAACGGAACCCTTATAGGATCACTCGTGCGTCTGTCTGTCCGTCCGTCCGTCTGTCACAGCTGATTTTCTCCGAATCTACTGAACCAATTTAGGTGAAATTTGGTAAGATGGTGTAATCCTATGACCCAAACACGGATATTCAAAGTAAATAAAGATTTTTTTGAAATAAGGGTCATTTTTAGGGGTTCAATTACAAAATGAAAAAAAAAAGTTTTGCAAATCTTACTGTGTCATATATCAAATGAAAGGGCTCATTATGAGGATCTCAAAAATATTTTTTTTGTTCGGATAAAATCAATACTTTTGATTTTATTCACGAAAGAAGGCAAAAATTGACCATTCTTCCCCCCCTGATCTCCGAAACTACTGGGCCGAAAATTTTGAAAAAATTACAAAATGTAGTTAATTCCTTGAAGATTACAGGAAAAATAATAAGAATTCTATCACTTGCAAATAAAATGGTAAACTCACTATAATAAGTTCATCTAGGGAAGTAGTTCACTAAAACACCACTAGATAGCGCTAGTCAATTGAATAAAACATTTTTGCACATTGTGTTTGTGTACACGAAGCATATTATACGGAACCCTCATTGCGCGAGTTTGACTCACACTTGGCCGGTTTTTGTATTTATCAAATGTTTTGCGCAATTCCCGCGGAACATGTAGGCACGCGCATTCCAGATATAAAATACAAGACTTGCTCCAGTCGACAATGGCCCGCGGCTTACCGACTCTCATTTCCGCCGCCTCCTTTGTAAATCATTAATTCCTCGCCGTAATATTAATGGGATGTTTATAGCGTGATAACAAAATTGAGTTTTGCAGGAAGGTGCTTGCGGCGCTATTGTTTCGCATTATTTTTAAACTGCACAAGCTTCTCCGCTTTTCATCCGTAGTGAGTGCGTTGCTAATTCATCACACGGAAATCACTATATGTACCTATTATAACGTAGCAACATTGCTTACGTTATAATTGGTAGACATTTACAAGGTTTTTTTCAATACTTTTTAGTTATCACTTATTATTTTTAACTTATTTAAGTTTATTTAAGTAAACTTACACTTTCTCTTCACTATAAGAATTCAATCAATACCCAATGAAACACTTAGTACCCGAATGAAATTGACTTATATTATGGTCGTTTAAGTATGTTTCACGGGAAGCGAGTTTACCTCGTCCAAGCTGGAGGCACGCGGCACATAAATGTAGGTCACGTGTCAGTTGTTTTTATGATTTCATGTTAAATCTAATCACAATAATAAGATAAAAATAAGATACTTAGGAAATCGCGGTATATACCTTCTCACCCAGGTTATCAAAGTTTTATATGAAAGACAATAGTTTATTTTCTACATGACGTCATATTAAATCCTCACGGTATCATCTCGAACATCAACGTCTCTTCGTGTGGTGTTACGGCCAAATCTATGCCGCACCTATTTCAGTATTTTCTGGAAATTCTATTTATATTATATACACTTACTTCACGAACCGCTAAAAGAAAATTTATTTTGAGAAAGATAAATTTGACCTTAAGAATTTAGCATCAAAAATATCATACTTGAATAACGCAAAGTGGCCTGAGCGAAGGGCACGGAGCGCCCTCGCTCAGCTGCAGACGATTTTAACTTAAACAGCGCAGCCAGCGCTAATGCGTTTCGTCTGCGCTCACAATATTATGAAACTTCGCTCAAGTTGCCCATAACTCACCAAACTTGTGCTGGCTTAGAGGGTATTGTAGGTAATACCGCACACAATGTAATAATAACCCATTGTTCACCTCAGGTTGGAATGGAGCAAGTCCACTATAGGCATAGTGGAGTGGTTTGTACGCACAAGACTGATAATTTGTATTAAAAATGCACATTTGTATGTGAGATAAAATCGACAGATTTTGATCGAATTTCCCAACAAAATGATCTACCGTCAAGCTGTGTCAGCGGTATTTGTGTAACTTTTAACCTCACACAGTAACACCACTAAAAGGAATAACGAAACTGTATGCAACTACTTTAATGGTAAGTTTAGTTTTCGACCACGATCCTACTAGTATATTTTGAATGTGAATGTAATATGTTGTGAATGTAAATGTATGTATGAATATGAAGATGTCTGTTGAAGATTGTTGAAGATGATGTTATAGATTACACATCATAATTAAACATAGGCATCATTATTAGTTACGTGGACGAAGTCGCGAGAAAATGTTTGTAGTATTATATAAGAGACAGTTTGTGAGCATGTACAGTTGTCACGACGTGAGGATGATTGTGACTCGTTCTCACAAAACTACTAGACCATGCCATACTTAAGGTGGATAAAATACCCGCTCTGGTATTTCAAACTTTAATGTTCTCGTAACATCTGGCCACCACACAAACATTAATATGAAAAAGAAAAGTGAGATCAGCTAATCGGATATATACGAGAAGTATTTATTTTACTCGACTGCCTAAAAAAGCAATGTATGTGAGTTTTTTTCTTCTATCATTACTTCTAAATAAACTTTATGAGGAAATAAGAGATAGAAATCGTGTTGTAACTTGAAAAAACTTGGTAAGTATCAGGTTAAGCAATTCATTCAAATCTTACAGGCGTTTCCTAAACTCTAGATGTACCTATAATAAAACTTCTATTTTGACTCTATGACAAATAATTACTAATTTTATGAGACGTGCACATGTTCTTGCTAGAAAACTGTAACCATTTTTAGACAAAAGCTGTTTTAACAAAAGACGCAAAATCGTTCCATCTGCCAATATAAATTATCTGTAACAAAAACTATACGGTCGCAAAACAGTATTCATCCCAAGTTTTTGTAACCTTTATGGTTTGAGATAAATGTCGAATTCATGTTTGCATGTTGGCACGTTAGTACCATCGTTAAGCAACATTTAACACATTACATAATTCATCGTTCGGCAAAGTTGTTTGCTGTCAAATTGTCAAAACAAGCAGATATTAATCTAAAAGTATAAGTAGTGTATCGTTGGCATTATTTTTACATGAATTATCGCTGTACGAGTATAGTAAATCATTAATGTATATAAGAAATAACATAGGCCCCAGAATGGAGCCCTAGGGTACATCCAATGTAACATATGAATTTGAAGATATAATGATGAAGATACGAAAGAATGAACCCTACTCAGAACAACGTTTATTGATTTGGCTAGGTACTTAAATTAAGTTAAATTACTTAATGTTTTCTTATGTTTTCGCGATTGTTACACATTTAAATAAAATTATTTTAATACGGTTTTTATCACGTTTATTACACGCATGTAATAAACGCGATAAAAACCGTATTAAAATAATTTAATTTAAATAAATTACTTAAGTCAAGAGACTAACCTTTGATTCCATATTGCTCCAATTAGTACGGAAGGCTTGTGGTCTACGCAATCAAATGCTTTGCAAAGATTTAAAGATACACCAATAACAAAGTGTATCCCTACCTTAAATTATAATTTACATTATAAATCCAGATAACCATGAGTGCATTTTGCTGCAGGTGACAGGAGAGCCCGTTTTAGAGCCAGCGGAAGTCGAGGTGCCGAGGCGGGGGGCGCGCGGCCGCGGCGCGATGCGCTGACGCCATGCGCCGGCAGACATGCCACGTCGCGCCGCCGCCGCGCCCGCGGCCCTGCTGCTGCTCACGCTCGCGCTTGTCGGTACGACGTCACCTTTATAACAACGTCTGTAGAACTCATCTCTCGGTTTCTGATCATATAAAACCACTGACTTAATTTATCCAAATCTAGTTAAACATACGGGATATATTCAATTGTGTCGGTGATCCGGAATGTTTTTATGTAAAGTATAGAAAGCAATTTTTCTGGATAAAATAGTTCAAATCACAGGCACAAGATAAAATACAAAGGCTTAGCTTTGCTTTGTAAATAAATATAGCATATTGAGCTGAACTCCGATAAAGCTGGAAAGACTTTTTCAACTAAATTTTCCTACTTATATCTGGTTCAAAGCCAAATCTGACTGAATAGTCTTTTACAGAGTTAATTGTAAAATACCAACAATCTCGCAGATTATTTGTTATTTTTTTCTTTCATACAATAATAATAATAAAATATATATTAACAGAATGACTTGTAAAACACATGGTGTTAAATCACTGAATAGAGGTTTCCGCAATGCTTCAGGATGCGCGGGCAACCCCGACGCCAAGCGGCTGTACGACGACCTGCTGAGCAACTACAACAAGCTGGTGCGGCCCGTGCTCAACGTCAGCGACGCGCTCACCGTGCGCATCAAGCTCAAGCTCAGCCAGCTCATCGACGTGGTGAGTCGCCGTTGTGTACTGTCAAGCAGACAATTATGCACTACCTGAAATTTACTTTGCCATACATTCCGTATTTCCAAGTCCCTGTTCGACAAATGTACCAATAAAGTCAACAGTGGTTACATATTTATGAATGGTACGGTGTTTATGACAGTTCCTTTGTCAGCTGTTCTATTTCTCTTAAATTATTGATAGATTTTTGTACTAAAATTATAAATGGTGTAAAAACGGTCTGATAAAAAAATCTCTTTTTATTTTAATATTTTTTTTTATTACAGAATTTGAAAAATCAGATTATGACCACCAATCTCTGGGTAGAGCAAGTGAGTAATTTTCTGTTCTTTTTTAAAACACACTCATATCAGCATTTGAACATGTAACTTGATTATTAATGTGTTGTTTTTTTCCCCAGAGTTGGTACGACTATAAGCTTTCGTGGGAGCCCCGAGAGTACGGAGGAGTGGAGATGCTCCATGTGCCCTCCGACCACATTTGGCGACCAGACATCGTGCTCTACAACAAGTGAGCAATCCGTAGCAGATGTCTTCTAAAAGATGGAACTGTCACGAAAAACCTCCTGCGACGGCACTTCTGGAAACGAACGTGCACACATTGAGGTGCGCATGGCTTCAGTATCGATCGATGTGTGCGTGAGCGTTTTTGTTGGCTGTTTCATCTTTTAGGTAGATGGCATCGCTTGGGCTTACATTAATACATTAATATGGCTGGCGGGTGACGGGTACAAGAGCATGAATGTATTTCAGTGCCGACGGCAACTTTGAGGTGACGCTAGCGACAAAGGCGACGCTGAACTACACGGGCCGCGTGGAGTGGCGCCCGCCCGCCATCTATAAGTCCTCCTGCGAGATCGACGTCGAGTACTTCCCGTTCGACCAGCAGACGTGCGTCATGAAGTTTGGCTCTTGGACATACGATGGATTTCAGGTTTGTTTATATATTTGCATTACAAATGGCACTTACAGTACACAGTATCAAACAAAATTTTGGTGATATTTAAAAAATCACAACACTATGGGCGTTTTTTATGATCTCCCCAAAAGATTTTAGGTAAATGAAATTAAATTCATCGATATCGTTCGTTTCATTAACATAGGCTATATTATAGAGGTATATAATATAGATGATCCTAGCTTATGTATGGCTCTAATAGTACAGAGAGGGTCATGCTCCTGCAGTGGATACTAATAAAAGACCTGACGATGATGATGATATAATAAAGATATATAACAATAGATATCAGTTTCTTAAATAATTGTTGTAAATGGCACTGACAGTTCAAAGTAACGAATCATGTTACCGATTTGTTCAAAAACCAGAAAACACTTTTCACACTTTTTCACGTTGCGTGTGAAAAAGTGCGACACTTATAGTCTCACGACTCAAATATGGTGAAATATGGTGTATGGTCCACGTTTAATTGAGAAAACGCAACGGATGATTCAGCGAGTACAAAACGCCTGTTATCATAATTGTTGCACAGTTCCACCACGTTCTCACATAACACCTTATTTAAATAATGCTTCGGTGCTGAACATGGCTTCTTGCACGCGTTTTTATCTAGGACTAGATTTAACTACACTAAACATTAGTAAGTACCACTAATGTTTGGTATAGTTAAATCTAACTCCCGAGTATCGGCATAGTAAGTTAAAAACCCTCGACCCCTTGAAGCGCCAGATAGGAACGCTTTTAAACCATCTTCATCGCACTGTGTCTTTTACTGGCAGTTTTCAATATCAGGCAACTAAATGCTGGAATAGCATTCTTCGGCCTATAAGAAGTCTAACCACAGAAAAGAATGTCAAGAATCGTCTTAAGGTGTATATTAAAGAACATCAAAAATCAGTTCGTTGACTGTAAGGGAAGAAAGTGCTCGAATAGGGTGCCTAAATAGAGACCAAATAGAGTAGAAATTAATAAGTACTTTAGGTATTTAATTTAATATTTTTAAACTGTATATTAATATTAATTTAAGCTCTAGTTCTCTAGTTTAATCTACTTCTAACGCATAAACATGGACATCAATGACGCAACTGTTTTGCTGCGCACTTCGTGACTATCCCAAGCATTAACTGAAAACCAGAGCATTGCGCTCCAATTTTGTACCACTGCGACACACGAATGATCACGTACTTACTGGTTTATTTGTTAAATTTCTTATCTTCTGTTTGCTTATTGATTGTATGTGCATTTTTGATGGTAAAATAAATGTTCTATAAACTTGAAAATATATAAAAAATTGGCTAAGTGCGAGTCAGGCTCGCCCATGAAGGGTTCTGTAGAAGTAAGTTTAGATTAGCCAAAAACCTCTATAATTTTTCGCTTGCAAAGATAACTTTGATTTTCATAGTGTTTGTATGAATGACAAGGTTATTTTTGCCGTTCATGAATAAGTGCTATATTATATATACTACGGCTGTAATTTTTTTTTACGTATCCATATATAACCGTTTGGCAGATAGAGGGGAGGACACTTACCTATAACAAATATTTGTATCTATAATTTAAATCAAAAAATGGTGTTCTCAACCTCACAATATTTTTAAAGACCTATTTAACGATACCTCGCACGATGGGTTAGTTAGTAGAGAACTTTGCTTGTATGGAACAAAAGACTTTACTTGTATGGAAGCTACCCTAAAAAAATATTTTATCTACATTTTTTCTACCACTTTATTGGCATGATTAATATACATACCCATACTTTCTAGTACTTATAGTCTTTGAGTAAAACCGCGGACGGACAGACAGACGGAATGAATGAGACATGGCGAAACTATAAGGGTTCTTTGTTTACTAAGGAACCCTAAAAAGTGGCCAAGTGCGTGTAAAGTTAGGGGTTCCGTAGTAGCACGCTAAAATACCACTGACATTTATCACCAACAACAATAAAGTTTTTCATTAATTCAACTAATAGTTTTTCTAAGTCCAGTATTAGACTAAGTTTCACTCTTAATTTTATTTTATTTTTAGGTTGACTTACGACACATTGATGAAGCGCGCGGCACCAACGTGGTCGAGCTCGGCGTGGACCTTTCGGAGTTCTACACGTCCGTAGAATGGGACATTCTGGAAGTCCCAGCCGTCAGGTATGCACCTATTTCTTAAATTTGATAATACAACTGTTTTATTTTATTATATATGCCATTATCGTACCTTATGTTTATTATATTATCTTATGTTTATTATTGTTTACTTTATGTTTATATGGTTTTTGTTGCACCGAATTCAATTGAATATTACCCATTTATCTATTTACTAACCGTAATGCAACGTCTACAGGAACGAGAAATTCTACACGTGTTGCGATGAGCCGTATCTCGACATCACGTTCAACATCACGATGCGGCGCAAGACACTGTTCTACACCGTGAACCTCATCATACCGTGCATGGGCATCTCGTTCCTCACGGTGCTGGTGTTCTACCTGCCCTCGGACAGCGGCGAGAAGGTCTCGCTGTCCATCTCCATCCTGCTGTCGCTCACTGTGTTCTTCCTGCTGCTGGCTGAGATCATCCCGCCCACGTCACTCGTCGTGCCGCTACTGGGGAAATTTGTGCTGTTTACAATGATCCTAGATACGTTCAGGTACTTGTTTCATAACTATTTATACGAGGAAAACCCCTTTTTATAAGATATTAATTTATTTAAATGCCTAATATTTGTTTGTAATTTTGATAAGAATCCATTAGTTAAAATTCATGTACATGACCCTATTAGTTTAGTCCATAATCAAGTGTGTACTCAGTATAGTGGTATTGTGCATGTGGCAGTATCTGCGTGACGGTGGTGGTGCTGAACGTGCACTTCCGGTCGCCGCAGACGCACACGATGGCGCCGTGGGTGCGGCGCGTGTTCATCCACGTGCTGCCGCGCCTGCTCGTCATGCGCCGCCCGCACTACCGCCTCGACCCGCACCGCAGTCGCTTGTTAGTGCCGCTCTTACCTCACACAAACTCATTCATCTCTAGGCTATAAAACCCTAAGGCCACCGTTAGAGAAACGATGGGAGAATCAAAATATTAAGTAAGGCAAAGCTCCAAAAATCTTTGATGGAGGCCTATGTACAGCAGTGGATTTCTTACGGCTGAGATGATGATGATGATGAAAAGCTAGGATCAATGACATTTCACTCCGTATGAACAAATCACGTCATAATTCTTAAAATAATAATAATAATAAATTCTTGAAATCTCAAACTTTCAATTTAAACATTTATTAGATTGTAGATTAACGCTTTGTCTTTTAAGCTGTTTCCTACTAGCGAGGACCTCTTATTGGCAACCTGTTTTTTAGGGTTCCGTAGTAAACAAGGAACCCTTATAGTTTCGCCATGTCTGTGTGTCTGTCTGTCTTCTATCCGTCCGCGGTTTTACTCAGAGACTATATGTACTAGAAAGCTGTAATTTGGTATGGGTATGTATATTAATCATGGTAAAATGTACGTTAATTACCTACAATTTACTTGGCATCGACTTCAAATAGATCAGTAATATATAGACCAAAGAATTATCCTCCAACACCTAACCGTTAAGAAGTTGCAACTTCCATTGTTAGCCCATCAACATGAAATGATAATTACCGAATGAAAATATCTCAAAAGCTTTAGAAATTATATAACACACGTAATACGTGCCTATAAAATTTGAGGGATTCCCTCGATTTCCCAAAATTCTATCATTAGATCCTGCTTTGGTAACAATGGGACCACTTCAAGAGCGTACTTAACTAACCAAAAGAATTCGAATCGTTTCATATACAAAGGAGTCATGAGGTAACAAACATTTCCCCTTTTTTGAAACAGCGTTTTATCTAAAGATTTAAAAAAAGGGCTGTGTAATGGCACGGTTTCTCTCTGTTTCTTATAAATACTGCCACATACTACCCTTATACCTTCACACCACACACCAAGGGCATTGTGCGTTCCGCACCACACGCAAGAAGTTAACCCTGTGGTTCTATAATGGCGCTATTTAATCTGTCGTTATTTGTGTGCAGTGCGGGGCTGGTGACCGGCGGAGGCGCGGGCGCGCCGTGGGAAGTCGGCAGCGGCTCGCCCACGCCGGTGACGGCGGCGCCGGCGGGCGGCGTGGCGGCGTGCTCGGCGTGCCGCGCCTGCCGCCTGCACGACGCGCCGGCGCTGTGCGACGCGCTGCGGCGGTGGCATCGCTGCCCCGAGCTGCACAAAGCCATTGATGGTATCAATTACATCGCCGACCAAACGCGCAAGGAGGAGGAGTCGACGAGGGTCAGATATGGTTTTTTATATCTTAGAAACTAGTTAAATATTTTTTTTTTATAAATTCCATCGATATAACTCATGTAGGTACTGTGCTAAATAAAAGAACTACGATTATTAAAATAAAATGACAGATTTAGAAGTTTACCGGACTGAAATCTAACGCAGCATCATAAATGCAAAAGTTGAAATTCTTTGAACACGACAACAGATTTAGACGTTATAATGTTTCATATCGCAGGTGAAAGAGGACTGGAAGTACGTGGCGATGGTGCTGGACCGGCTGTTCCTGTGGATCTTCACGCTGGCGGTGGTGGTGGGGTCGGCCGGCATCATTCTGCAGGCGCCCACACTGTACGACGAGCGCGCGCCCATCGACGTGCGGCTGTCGGAGATCGCGTACGCGACCGCCAAGCCGCGCCCGTCGCCGCCGCCGCCGCCGCGCTGAGCGCGCCAGCGTCCGACGATGCGATGCGTCCTATTCATATTCCAAGGAGTCACGTGACTCCGCATTGCGTAATTTTACGATATTGTAAATAATATACAGACTATATAGTTTATACGACGAGCGATGCTATTAAGAATGAGTCGAATTTCTTTTGATAGAGACGAAATAAATCGATTGTTTATAATATAATGTCTTTTATTTCATAAAAGGTCTGTCATCAATATTATTGTATACTATAAATAAGTGAGTGTACAAACTAGACATCAAAAATAGCAAAAAGAATAGAGAGACGTTTAAACCGAACGGATCTGCGTACACAATTTTTTGGTTTCCCTCAATTTTTCGAGGATCCCTTTATAAGAACCTGACTTGGTGACCATGTGACCACCTAGAGGGTGCAAGCCAAAAAAATATTTCTTTAATTGGTCCAGGCGTCTTCGAGAAATCGGGGAATATACATAAAAAATATTTTTATTCGTCGTTTATTCCGACGAATTGAGGACCTCCACCTTTTTTTGAAGTCAGTTAATAAAGTAAAAATAGCGGTAAATAAAGCAGCATCTTTATTTTGGCGTATAATACCTAATGTATGTATATCAATAAAACACCGTCCCGTCACGTTGCTATGCAAGACTGTTTGTACTTAGTATCAAGTGAAAATCGATTTGAAATTAAATGAAATGAAGTTATTATATTTTTCGTTAAATGTAGACATGAAAGATTTAGGTAAATAATTTAATTAAGTAAAGAGAGTTAGGTCAGCTCGGCAGTCAGGTCGGCAATCCCGACAAAGTAGCACGTGAGTAACCCGTTTTTAAATATAATGTATTTACCTCACGTTAGTTTCAATGATATAATTGTTAACCTCTACGGGGAGGTATGGCAACAACGCGCAAAGAAAGAAAAGACAACTAAGAATAAAACGTAAGAAACTCGAGTGTGCTTTACACATTGGAATGTGAATATTGCTTGATCTGTCCTACGACTAATACTCTTAAAACATACTCCGGCTTTCTCGCGACCCCAGTCATCTGACGTCTGTCGAAGTGCAAATATCGGAACGAAATTAATTGTTGATAGCCGTAAACATGCCTAGTTGTGCAGTGAAATCCTGCGAAAATACTGACAGAACGCGCGAGAACGTTTATCGACTATGGCCATCTTGTTTTTCGCAATACTGCAGAGCGAGATATGGATAGTTTATCGCGCGATATAAACGGCGTGGCGGGAGCCATGCTACGGGGCATGCCATGGTTGGTTGGTTGGTTGGTTGGTTGGTTGGTTGGTTGGTCGGTCGGTCGGTCGGTCGGTCGGTCGGTCGGTCGGTCGGTCGGTCGGTCGGTCGGTCGGTCGGTCGGTCGGTCGGTCGGTCGGTCTGTCGGTCGGTCGGTCGGTCGGTCGGTCGGTCGGTCGGTCGGTCGGTCGGTCGGTCGGTCGGTCGGTCGGTCGGTCGGTCGGTCGGTCGGTTAGGTTAGGTTTTTTTTTTTTTTTTTTTTTTTTTTTTTTTTTTTTTTTTTTTTTTTTAATAATACCTCCAACGTAATCGGAGCCTGTGTTAGCTAATATCTTTCATACCAGTTCTATCTTTTATGCCTCTCGCACTTCCATTCCTCATTCTGTCTCGTTCATGCATCATCTTTCTTTCTTAACGGTTGGGATTACCGTTCTATTTTGCCTATTCTTTCTATTTTCTTTAGTTCTTTATTTTGGGGAAATAATTGCCAACAATATAGTTTCATTTCGTCGTACAGTGTGTGTTACAGATATGCTTTACAACAACTTTTTGCTTAACATTAAATTTTTCTACAATTTATAATTTGATCTCAAATTTTTATCTATTTCTAGTTCTATTACATTTATTTTCTAGTCTTTTTACTTTTAACAATTTATATACATATTACATTTGTATATTACATTTATACATATTACATTTATATTTATATACAATTTATATTATTCTATATATTTCTTGTTTTATACATAATTTTATTATTTCTTTTCATTTCTTACAGTTTTACTTATATCTAGTGACATTGTTATTTACATTTTTCTTTATATATTTACTTAATTTCCATTTCTACTGTTCTAGTTACTTATTTATTGTTGCTGTCGTATCTGTATTTACAGTTTATTTTTGTCTTAGGGTTAACTTAGCAGTTTGTTCCCTCTTTGGCCGATTTACAACATATTATTATTAATATGGTGCATTAATTATACAAATTAACAAATTGCATTGTCCCGCTTGTGGCTCTCTCAGATTACCGCTATCAGCTTGTGTTTCTTTCTTCCCGTTCTCACCGGTGATTTAACAAAATTTTTGTATGCTTTTGTCGGTGAATGCATTGCATTCGCCTATCACATAAATAGGAAGAAGTCCACAGTCGCCGAGCGGATCTACCGTGAGCCCCACCTGCGGTTACATTACAAAGGGCCATTGGGGGAAAACGGGAAAACATAAGCATGCCCTTAGCAGTATGCTACAGCCGACCTGGCTATCGCATCCCATTTCTGCCGTATTTGGCACTCTGTGCTGAAGGCATTGTGGGCTGCGTCAGCCATGCCGGCCTTTTTACAATTGCTGCAACAGGCTGGGGCCCCAGCCAGCCACTCCGTGCACTGAGCTCTTAGGTGCTGTCCCCCGCAGTGGCTGCACTTGTCTTCCTCCTGCTTGCAGTACCGCCTGCTATGGCCGTACTCCAAGCAGCGGGAACACTGCACCAGTGGCGATTGGTCCAGCACTCTAATTGTCTGCATGTCTATTTGGACCGTTCCTCTTTCCAGAGTCCTGGCCCAAATAGCCGGCGACACGCTCAGCACGACGTGGCTGGTCATGGGGTTCCTTGCTCTTTTCCTATACCTAATTGCAACCCTGTTCTCTTCAGAGTCGAGGCCGCGAAACACGTCCCGGTTCTGATTTCTATAGGCTTTCAATATGTCTTCATCCTTGTTGGAATTGAAGACGCCTATACAAATCAGAAGCGGGTCGCGGTTTTTCACTTCCTCGACACTGAAGGAACTTACATTTTGCAGTTTGTCTTTTAGCTTGTCCCTGTCCCCTTTTGTTGCCAGGCCAATGACCACTTTTGCGTCTTTGGCCTTCCTGACTCTCCTGACATCTACCCACCCCTCTTTAGCGTCTACTACCTTTCTAACTTTTTCCAAAACATTTTCCCCAGTTTCCAATTCATTTTTGGAAGTCACTACTATGGAGTGTAGCGTCTCCTTTCTTACCGCGGCGCCGCCAGGGGGGGAGGGTCTCATCGCTGCGATACTGGCATACGTCTGAGCTATTTGGTTTTGTGTGTCCAGTTTCTCCTTAATTTCTTTCATATGACGCGCGTTTTCGGTCAGGAGGTTCGTTATTTCCTCAATATTCCCTATACGAGGAGCTGGAGTCGAGGCTGGAGGTGGAAGCGGAGGTGGAGCGACATTTTTAAAATAATGTATGGTGTCTCTCCGTAGCATTTCCTCCTCCTGCACGAGGTCATGTAATTTTCCCAGACACTCTAGTACTTTGCTTTTTATCGTCCCTTTTATGTTACCCGATGCCTGCATCTGTTCGTACGCCTCATTGTAAATTTCTGTAGCGTCTATGGCATACGTCTTATTCATGGCCTCCTCCGTTAGGCCGTTTGGGTTTCGGTCATAAAAGGAACGTTGGTTGTCGTGTCGAGGGGAGCGATAAGAACAATGGACCCTTGAGTCATTGCTTGGCTCCGTAAAGAGGACCTTGCTCACCCTTGCAGAAGTTTCGGGAGTCCTTATCATGTTTGTTGTTGGAGATATATGTCAAATAGATAAAACGTAAATTTGTATAAGTTGTAAATGGTATTAAATAAGTTAAAAATATAAATTAAATTAAATTAATAAAATTAAGTTAAAATAAATTAAAATTAAATAATACAAGTCAAAGTTATTAAAATATAGAAATATAGGCTTGGGAAGAACTGGGAGGGTTGGGGTTGGTTACCGAAGTTTCTCCGGGGAGAAACTTGTTGAACCTCGATAAAATCCCTTTTCTCAGTTTTTCCCAATAAAACCGGGTCAATTATTATTATCAAGCTACGGTTCTTGTCTCTATGTAGTACGCACAGCGTACTATGTCTCTTTCGCGACTCTATACGAGTTGTAAAGGACTCTATATAGAGTCGGTCCCCTACTTTGGCCAAGAAGCCTATGTCTACGACTTAATTTAAGAGGAGAGAAAATAGAAAATATTTTAACTCTACCTGACTCTATGTAGAGTATTATTTTTGTGCGGCTGTAAAGCCTTCGTCTTAAGGACTATTTTACCAAAATTTGGTTAACGTAGCTTAATGGGGAAGGTAGTTACGGCTTTTTCAAAAATTTTCAAAATGGCGGCCAAAATGGCTGCCACAACGTCTAGAATAGTGTAGGACTCAACAATACAATATCCCTATCGAAAACCCCGATCCTCTACGGTCAACGGTTCCAGAGAAAAACCCAAGTCTAGTTTTGTCAAATTTCAGTCTAAGTTAGACTGAAATATTAGACACCGGTTTTCTCCGCAACCGCTGGGTCGATTTTTCCCGTTTTTGGATCTTAATTGAAGGCGAGACCTCCTTTATCCAGATCCTGGATTGGGGGGGGATTGGGGATGGGGGGGGGGGTTTCTCCGATAGAGTCCTAAATTTTTTCTGAAATAGTTCCCAAGGTCCAAAATCTAATAGTGGAAACCGCAAGTCTCTACGACAAATAGGGCCGGAGTTAAAAATATTTGAAATTTTGCCGAAAATCCAAGATGGCCGCGGTGGTGGGGATAAATTTTTAAAAGTTGAATATCTCCGGTTCCAGGGGTCGCAGAGTAACGGAAAAAGAACCCTCGGAATCGGCACGGTATGGCCTTTCCGAAAATGTACCCTACTACGGGGTTTTCAGTCGATTTCAGGATTCAGAATTTAGAATCCTGAAAACGCCGTAACTTTTTTGAATACCGACCGATTCCGAAAATTCTTTCGGATTTCAATTACACTATTTATTTTCTAATTTAAATGCTACACAGACGTCTGAAAAATACAAAAAGAAAATTGGAAATACGAAAAACTAAAATTTTTGGTTTTACATGAAAATTTTGCACTTATAGTCAGTAAAAATTTTTTATTTTCTGTCAGCCTGTAGTCTCCGATTTGGCGCTGCCGTTGAAGTTCTCAAAACCCACGCGCCGCAAAGCGTGTGGGAGTGGGGGGTGTTTCAAGATAAAAATTTTAAATAAGAATAACTTTTTACCAGTTAATGGTAAAAATCTGCTTGAAACGTTTCTGGGATGCTCGTTCGGTCTTCTTTCATGCGGTACCCTCAGATGTGGTCGCGCGGCTCTCCTTCACCGACCTCGTGGCCACGTGGTTTTTGTTTTTCTTCCTCTCGTGGCGTGGGGGGAGGCCGGAAAAATCTGGAAGGAGTGCAGCTGCGTAGAACTCGCTGAGGGCTTCAAGAAGGTGTGTTTAAATCCAGGGGTCGTCGATCGCTTTCTCGAGATAAATCACTTTTTATTTTTCAAAAACTTCACTTTTTAACTTTTTCACGATTTTCACTATCGAATTCACTGAAATCCAGTGGGAGGCAGTCGCGACTGCCTCGGGCGATTCAAGACGAGTAATTTGACACTTTGAACTAAGCGCTAAGTCAAAAATTGCCGACTTTACAAATTTTTTGATACGGAGCGACTCAAAAACGTGACGTTCCGGGCGGCTGTCGGGCCGTAACTCCGGTTAGGTTAGGTTAGGTTAGGTTAGGTTAGGTTAGGTTAGGTTAGGTTAGGTTAGGTTAGGTTAGGTTAGGTTAGGTTAGGTTAGGTTAGGTTAGGTTAGGTTAGGTTAGGTTAGGTTAGGTTAGGTTAGGTTAGGTTAGGTTAGGTTAGGTTAGGTTAGGTTAGGTTAGGTTAGGTTAGGTTAGGTTAGGTTAGGTTAGGTTAGGTTAGGTTAGGTTAGGTTAGGTTAGGTTAGGTTAGGTTAGGTTAGGTTAGGTTAGGTTAGGTTAGGTTAGGTTAGGTTAGGTTAGGTTAGGTTAGGTTAGGTTAGGTTAGGTTAGGTTAGGTTAGGTTAGGTTAGGTTAGGTTAGGTTAGGTTAGGTTAGGTTAGGTTAGGTTAGGTTAGGTTAGGTTAGGTTAGGTTAGGTTAGGTTAGGTTAGGTTAGGTTAGGTTAGGTTAGGTTAGGTTAGGTTAGGTTAGGTTAGGTTAGGTTAGGTTAGGTTAGGTTTTTTTTTTTTTTTTTTTTTTTTTTTTTTTTTTTTTTTTTTTTTTTTTTTTTTTTTAAACTTGTACCTCCAACGTAATTGGAGCCTTTGTCTAGTCTAATCTTTCATTCTAGTTCTATCATTTATCCTTCTCGTACTTCCATACTTCATACGTGCCTAGCATTCATCATCTGGCTTACCATTGCGGGTGGGACTCCCGCCTATTCTGTATCTATATTTCTTTATTTATTTCATTTGGGGTTCAGACACTGTACACATTTCTTTTATTATTTTATAACATTTTCCAGTTTACATCCTACAATTTTATACATTTTTATTTCTTATATTTACTTTTTCTACAATTTTACTACAATATTCCAAAAACTTAATTTTATGTTTACTACTTATTATATAAGGCAAATTTTCAATACTTATTTTACAGTCTATTTCACTCTCTACATTAAATCTTTCTTTACTGAACACAGGACATTCAATTACAATGTGGGGAACTGTTTCATCTTTGTTGGGGTCACATAAACAAGATGCGCTTTGGCTTCTTTTAAATCTAAAAAGATAGTGCGCGAAACCACCGTGCCCTGTCAATAGTTGTGTTATAGGTCCTCTTGGTGTGATTTCGCGTATTATTTTGTAAGTGTCAACTGCGTTGGGGAAAAATAGTTTGGTTGTTGAGGCTGTCTCTCCTGCTTTATACCTTCTATCCCATTCCTGTATTGTATGGGCCCGAATCGATCTTTTGGTATAGGACACGGGGCAGAGATCATAGTTGGCCTTCCTTTTGGTGTTTACAGCGGCGTCTCTGGCTAATTGGTCCGCTCTTTCGTTTCCCTCTAACCCGGCGTGAGCTTTGATCCAAAACAAAGACAATTTCTTGTTTTGTAGGGAAATGTCATGTGCATTTTCTCTGATTTCTACAGCTAGTGGGTGGAGGGAGGCGGGATTTGTGATAGTTTGAAGAGCGGACATAGAGTCGCTGTATACACCAAATGTAGTTGCACTGTGCTTCTTGACTCTCCTCACCGCCTCGCATACCGCCAGTAGTTCCGCCTGATAGACTGTGCAGTATGGTGATAGGCTAAGTTTTACGGTTTTGGTTTCTACGGTCCCTGTCCATATGGACAGAGCCGCGCCGACCTTTCCATCAATTTTACTGCCATCTGTGTAAATGTTGACTTGGTGGTGACTGTTGGCGTCAACTTGCTCCTGGTCTACCAAACTCTTATACTCCAGGCTAGTATGTTTAGCGGGGTGAGGAGACTCCAAGGCTTTAGCCCTCCGCTCAATCTCCCTGTCTCCGAGTCCCGGCGGGCGGATACCCCTCCTGATCTCGTACAGCGATGCCACTTCTCGCACTCGGAGATCGAGAGGGAGTATTCCCGCCAGCAGGAGTGCGGAGTTTAGGGATACCGTCCGGTAGGCCTTGCAGATTTTCTGTGCGAACCCTCTCTGTAGGTTGCCCAAGACCTTTTGGATACCTATTTTATCTACTGCGGGTGCCCATACGCTAGCCGCATACAATACGATTGGCTCTACTGCCGCTGAGTATATAGTTCGGGTGACTTCGGGGTTTAGTCCCCAGTTTACCTTAGCAGCTCTAGAAAGTAGTTTGTAGACTCCTATGGCTTTCTTGCATACATTTGTGACGTGAGTGTTGAAGGTCAGTTTGGCGTCTATGGTAACCCCCAACAACTTCAACTCCTCTGCCATGCAAATGGCCGTACCTCCCATGCTGAGGCGCGGTGTGTCGTACTTCAGCTTCCGCGTTACCACCATCGCTTTGGTTTTTTGTGCGGCGAAGTTGAGCTTGTTACATTCACCCCACGCCCCAACATGGGTGAGAGTGCTTGCTGCCTGTGCCTCTATATCCAAAGCTGTGTCTCCATCCAGCACAACCACTATATCGTCAGCGAATGCTTGGCAGTAGACTCCCTTTTCTTCTAATTCTCTCAGTAGCGGGTCGATCAGGAGGTTCCACAGAATAGGGCCTGCAATGGACCCTTGAACACAACCTTTTTCTGTGTTTTTGGTGGCTGTTGCTCCGCCGTATTTTACCGTTACTCTCCTATTTGTGAGATAACTGTCCATGATCCTCCTTAAATTAAGAGGGCACTTTTCTTCTGCCAGCCGGATTTTTATTTTAGGCCACCATGCGTTATCAAAGGCTCCCTCTATATCCAACGAAACTATGGTTACTATTTTCTTCTGCGCGATTTCCGCTTTGATATGTTCCATTAGGTTATAGAGGGAGTCTTCCGTGCCCTTTTGAGGCATAAATCCGTACTGGTGATTGCTAAATTTCGGCAACAGATGGTATTTTAGGCGGGCAACAAGCATTTTCTCCAGGATTTTTCCCAACACCGGTAA